>CM034358.1:11681483-11856090 GCA_019925275.1 Mytilus edulis
GAAGTAGGGGAAGCTAGTGCTATTTGTGCTCAGTTTGCAGCTCTGGTTGAGGCTACCATGAGATTAGGAGGAGGTGGACAGCATTCTGCACAGATGCTTTGTACTGAAGTTCTGCCACCAGGTGTGCAACCACATCACTTGAAACAAACTGCACCAGTTATGGAACCTCAATCTCAACCTCCGATTGTTATGAAAGACACCACAAACAGCATATCACAACAACAACCAATTGTAATTACACCACATGTCTCAGCTCCCCAACCACTGAGCAATAGGTCTGCACAGCAAACAGTACGTTCTGGAGGGTATAGTGGCATGCCACCGACTTCATATCAAAACACAATGACAATGCACCCAGTACCAAAGAAGAGACCTCCTTCTGCACCAGGGATTACTGCGCCACAACCTTTTACACAGAAAAGAGAGAGAAAGATTTTGTACATTGTTGACCCCAATACTGGGAAAGATATAATAAGTGATGTCATGTCTACAAGATCAACACCACCTGCATCCACTGGGTCAGGGTCTAGAGGACGAACTCCTAATGAGATTATTGAGGTTTGTCTTCAAATAAATCAAATTGAAGTGTTTTAATTTTTCTTCCAAATATTTAAAATTCTGTAATGAATGAGTTAAATGTATTGTATGTGAACTAGAAAGACTGAATATGTCTTATTATTTGCTGGGTTGAGAAAAGTGCAAAGGTTACTTATAGTATTCTGATGCCTGATTGATAGGTCAGTGGAAATCAATGAAAATGGGGTACCTGTTATGTGTAATCTTCCACAAATTCAACCCAGATTCATAAAACTTAACAGTAAGATTGCACATTTTTTTAAAGTTGTGCATTTGCTGTTATAAAATTCTTTGAGGAATATTTTCCCATTTAACCTTGGGAATTTTCTTTTTCGTTTACTTGTTATAGTATTTCTATTTATTTAGATGTTCAATTATAGACCATTATTTAAAATACATTGTGTGCAACCCATGCCAGTCATTCCAGTCTTTGGTACATGTTTGCATATCAAAAAGCAATTACTATGGGGGAAAATGCATGATTGAGTTTGTGGGGGCACTCATACATGAAATGATATATGTCATACAAAAAAAAGTCAAAGTGAAAGAAATAACTTATAAGCTGTTAAGCATTCTGTCAAAGATGTTTATTTGTTACAATATAAAGTTTGATTTATAGTCCTGGTTGCAACTCTGTTAATATTTCTGATTTAATCAATAACATTGACTTGAGTGCATAAGATTTAAGGAATAGTTCCAATGTATTTACCATAGTAATGTCTTGTGCACAGAATAGAATTTTGTCTTTGTGAACACTTGGACCGACACTGTTTGAAATTTATCAGTCCAATCTTATAATTGCATATTCACTAACTTGTGTAAAACATCTGAACTAACATTGTAAAAACATGAATGTACACTGTTTGAAGACAAACAGGCGTCTGCTGTTAATTCAAAATTTAATCATGGTACCTATGATGAGTTTATTATCAGACATTCAAAAAGTTTTATCAGTAAAATGATCCCGACTTAAACTTTTCAAGAACTGTATTTAATATATTCCCTACTTTTTAGGAAAGGGGGACTTCTCCTCCACAAGGCGAAGCTAGTGCTATTTGTGCTCAGTTTGCAGCTCTGGTTGATGCTACCATGAGATCAGGAGGAGGAAGAAAGCATCCTGCACTGAAGCCTTCTACTGAAGTTCTACCACCAGGTGTGCAACCACATCACTTGAAACAAACTGCACCAGTTATGGAACCTCAATCTCAACCTCCGATTGTTATGAAAGACACCACAAACAGCATATCACAACAACAACCAATTGTAATTACACCACATGTCTCAGCTCCCCAACCACTGAGCAATAGGTCTGCACAGCAAACAGTAAGTTCTGGAGGGTATAGTGGCATGCCACCGACTTCATATCAAAACACAATGACAATGCACCCAGTACCAAAGAAGAGACCTCCTTCTGCACCAGGGATTACTGCGCCACAACCTTTTACACAGAAAAGAGAGAGAAAGATTTTGTACATTGTTGACCCCAATACTGGGAAAGATATAATAAGTGATGTCATGTCTACAAGATCAACACCACCTGCATCCACTGGGTCAGGGTCTAGAGGACGAACTCCTAATGAGATTATTGAGGTTTGTCTTCAAATAAATCAAATTGAAGTGTTTTAATTTTTCTTCCAAATATTTAAAATTCTGTAATGAATGAGTTAAATGTATAGTATGTGAACTAAAAAGACTGAATATGTCTTATTATTTGCTGGGTTGAGAAAAGTGCAAAGGTAACTTATAGTATTCTGATGCCTGATTGATAGGTCAGTGGAAATCAATGAAAATGGGGTACCTGTTATGTGTAATCTTCCACAAATTCAACCCAGATTCATAAAACTTAACAGTAAGATTGCACATTTTTTTAAAGTTGTGCATTTGCTGTTATAAAATTCTTTGAGGAATATTTTCCCATTTAACCTTGGGAATTTTCTTTTTCGTTTACTTGTTATAGTATTTCCATTTATTTAGATGTTCAATTATAGACCATTATTTAAAATACATTGTGTGCAACCCATGCCAGTCATTCCAGTCTTTGGTACATGTTTGCATATCAAAAAGCAATTACTATGGGGAAAAATGCATGATTGAGTTTGTAGGGGCACTCATACATGTTATGATATATGTCATACAAAAAAAGTCAAAGTGAAAGAAATAACTTATAAGCTGTTCAGTATTCTGTCAAAGATGTTTATTTGTTACAATATAAAGTTTGATTTATAGTCCTGGTTGCAACTCTGTTAATATTTCTGATTAAATCAATAACATTGACTTGAGTGCATAAGATTTAAGGAATAGTTCCAATGTATTTACCGTAGTAATGTCTTGTGCACAGAATAGAATTTTTGTCTTTGTGAACACTTGGACCGACACTGTTTGAAATTTATCAGTCCAATCTTATAATTGCATATTCACTAACTTGTGTAAAACATCTGAACTAACATTGTAAAAACATGAATGTACACTGTTTGAAGACAAACAGGCGTCTGCTGTTAATTCAAAATTTAATCATGGTACCTATGATGAGTTTATTATCAGACATTCAAAAAGTTTTATCAGTAAAATGATCCCGACTTAAACTTTTCAAGAACTGTATTTAATATATTCCCTACTTTTTAGGAAAGGGGGACTTCTCCTCCACAAGGCGAAGCTAGTGCTATTTGTGCTCAGTTTGCAGCTCTGGTTGATGCTACCATGAGATCAGGAGGAGGAAGAAAGCATCCTGCACTGAAGCCTTCTACTGAAGTTCTACCACCAGGTGTGCAACCACATCACTTGAAACAAACTGCACCAGTGATGGAACCTCAATCTAAACCCCCAATTGTTACAGAAGACACAACAAACATCATACCACAACAACAACCAATTTTAGTTACACCACATATCTCAGCTGTGCAGCTTCCTTTAGAAAACACCCAAAGTCTTTCAACAATTTTTAAATATTTTGTGCATAATGTGCATTCTCAAACGTTAGCTAACCTCTTAAAAGCTTTATATTATAGAAGCTAGAAGACCTGAATGCTTCATACTTTTTATACAACCGCAAATTTTTTTATTTTTGTCGTATATTGCTATCACGACGTCGTCGTCCGAATACTTTTAGTTTTCGCACTCTAACTTTAGTAAAAGTGAATAGAAATCTATGAAATTTTAACACAAGGTTTATGACCACAAAAGGAAGGTTGGGATTGATTTTGGGAGTTTTGGTCCCAACATTTTAGGAATAAGGGGCCAAAGAGGGCCCAAATAAGCATTTTCTTGGTTTTCGCACTATAACTTTAGTTTAAGTAAATTGAAATCTATGAAATTTTGACTCAAGGTTTATGACCATAAAAGGAAGGTTGGGTTTGATTTTGGGAGGTTTGGTCCCAACAGTTTAGGAAAAAGGGGCCAAAAGGGTTCAAAATTGAACTTTGTTTGATTTCATCAAAAATTGAATAATTGGGGTTCTTTGATATGCCAAATCTAACTGTGTATGTAGATTCTTAATTTTTGGTCCCGTTTTCAAATTGGTCTACATTAAAGTCCAAAGGGTCCAAAAATTAAACTAAGTTTGATTTTAACAAAAATTGAATTCTTGGGCTTTTTTGATATGCTGAATCTAAACATATACTTAGATTTTTGATTATGGGCCCAGTTTTCAAGTTGGTTCAAATCAGGATCCAAAATTATTATATTAAGTATTGTGCAATAGCAAGAAATTTTCAATTGCACAGTATTCAGCAATAGCAAGAAATCTTCAATTGCACAGTATTGTGCAATAGCAAGCAATTTTCAATTGCGCAATAGCAAGAAATCTTCAATTGCACAGTATTGTGCAACAGCAAATATTTTCAATTTCAATTTGAATTGAGATCAGTTTTGGAAAAAGGGAAAGGGGGATGTGAAAAAAAATGGGGGGGGGGGGTTAAACTTTTCTCATTTCAGATTTCATAAATAAAAAGAAAATTTCTTCAAACATTTTTTTGAGAGGATTAATATTCAACAGCATTGTGAATTGCTCAAAGGCAAAAAAAATATTTTAAGTTCATTAGACCACATTCATTCTGTGTCAGAAACCTATGCTGTGTCAACTATTTAATCACAATCCAAATTTAGAGCTGAATCCAGCTTAAATGTGGTGTCCATACTTGCCCCAACTGTTCAGGGTTCAACCTCTGCGGTCGTATATAGCTGCGCCCTGTGGAGCATCTGGTTATATAGAGGCCTTATGTTAAGAAGTTTCCGTCTGTCATTTGTCCATTGTTCTTGACCTCACTTCATTTGCACTTGCATGGTTCAGTGACTACTTGAAAAAAAAGTTTGCAATGCTAATTTTTATAAATACAGACAGACATGTTCATCAAAAAATATTTCAATACACCAAATACAGTTGATCTTTTGCAAGGTCCTCAAGGCCGTTAGACAATTTTCATTTGACCTCGATCTCATTTCTTGGATCAGTATATAAGGTTAAGTTTTCATGGTCAAGTCCATATATCAGATTCTATAAGTAGTAGGTCTATTTTATTTGGTATATGGAATAATTGTAAGATGTTCATGTCCAACTGGTGTCATCTGACCTTGACCTCATTTTCATGGTTCAGTGGTCAAAGTTAAGTTTTTTGAGTTTTGGTCTTTTTTTCTTATACTATATGCAAAAAGTCAACTATATTTGGTGTATGGAAATATTTTATGATATTTTTCATCTTTGACCTTGATCTCATTTTCAAGGTTCATTTCTCAGTGTAAAGTTATTTTGTTTTGGTCTGTTTTTCATCAACTATAAGCAATAGATCAACTGTATTTGTTGTATTGCAGGATTGTAAGGTGTATATATATGTCTGTCTGGCAGGTATCATCTGACCTTGAGACTCGTTTTTATGGTTCATTGGTCAATGTTAAGTTTTCATGGTTAAGTTTGTTTCTTAGATACTGTAAGCAATAGATCAGCTATATTTAATGCATACATCAATTGTAAGGTGTACATGTCTCTCTATCATGGTTCATCTGACCTTGACCTCATTTTCATGGTTCATTGGTCATGTTAATTTTTTTTGGTTTAGACTGATTCTTAAAAACTACAAGCAATAGGTCAACTATGTTTGGTTTATTGAATTATTGTAAGGTAAACATCTGTATCTGGTTTAGTTTATCTGACCTTGACCTCATTTTCTTGGATCATGTTAAGTTTATGTGTTACTTTTAGTAAAGCTTTATATTGAGGACTATTGATATAAAATCAATGGTTAGTTACTTAATAAAATAATGGAGAGAGACATTTCTTGCTTATGCTAAGCAGAGTTGCTCACCTGAAACTTTCACTGTTGAGATGGTGTTTTTAATGCCCATTAGGTGTTACCCTTGTCAGTCTGAGTTACCTTCTCTAATTTCTGTTTGCCTCAACCAAGTTTTTTGGTTATGTTATTTAACCATGTGTTAGTTGTTACATTAGCTTTAAACTTGGTACAGATGTTCAATATGTTGTGAGCTTTTAGAACTGTGTTTATGGATGAGGATTGATCCTGTGTCTGCTCATGTTTTATCCATTCAGCAAAGTTGATTACGTTTTGGAATCAGATTTCTCTGAAATAAGACCAAATATTATAACTGTTCAAGACAACTCTGATAAGAAGTTTCTAAACATAAAATAAGTGTAAAATACAGTTTTTGGCTTATAGCTATGAAACTAAAGCATTTAGAGGAAATCTACAGTATTCTCCTCTTACATTTCTCTAAAAATATTACAAAATAAAATCAGGAGATGTAGTATACTTATCAACAAGAATACTATCCAACATGTCCTATTGCAGCAGAGTCCAAATGAAGCAGAAATAAGCTACTAAAGCATCGTACAGCCTTCAACAATGAGGCATAAAATGAAATATCATGTGTTTCAACTTACTGAAAATGTTGCTGCCCAAATAATTGTCCCCACGCAAAACATGTTGCAGGGACATGGAAATACTGGGCATCCAACAGGTGTGACTGTTCCTCTTTCCTTCCCGTCTTGAATGCGCTCACACAGGTACAATTCTTGCCAGATTTTATAAAACTTATACTATAGGTCAATATCATCAATATCTCAGATAAAGGTCGTTGATAGACTTTTTATACAACTGCAAAATAAATTGGCGGTCATATGTTGGTATCACATTGTCGGCGACATCAGCATTGTTTCGGGACAATAACTTTAATTTAAGTGCATGAATCTCTATGAAATTTGGGCAAAAGGTTTAATACCACAAAAGAAAGGTTGGAATTGTTTCTGGGGTACTGATCCCAACCGTTTAGGAAAAAGTGGCCAAATCAAGCATTTTTCTTGTTTCCACATATTTGTGGTATTTCAGAATTACTCTGAAATACCTCAAATAGAAGTTTGGGATTAAAGTTTGGGATTAGTTTTGGGGGTGGTTGTCCAAACCGTTCAGGAAATAGGGGCCAATAAGGTCTAAAACAAGCATTTTTTTCTAGTTTTCAGACAATAACTTGTGTTTAAGTGTATGGATGTCTCTCAATTTGTTCAAAATTTTATAAAAAAGAAAATTTCTTTCTAATTATTTTTTTTAAATTTTTTTGAAGAGGGGATGGTTAAAAAAATGTTTTAGGGGCATACCTGTCAACCTATGACAATGAAAATACAGGTGATGACCTGCATAGAAAAACTATTGTGAGATGACATATAAGGGGAAGTAACTCAAATTGTTTTTAAAACAACTTTGAAATACACAAATTATTCAAGACCTAAAGCTAAGGTAATTGGTGTTAATTATCAGTGTGTTTGACACCAAATCTGTCAAGTGAAGCCATGCAGTGAAATGGGTCACTTGATTTGAGTTTACACAGGTAGTTGAAATACAAATTTGCTGGTAATTTCAAAGGAAATCAGTCTAAAAGCTTTGGAATCCATGTGAATACGGATTATTTTCGAATTTCCCGGGTCATTTAGTCAACCTATGGGTGTCCCCGGTGATCCCTCAGAATTGTGAAAATCTTGGGCCACACCGCAGAGTGGAGGTCAGTTGATAGGTATGTTGGGAGGGGGTAGGCAATTTTTTATTTTTTTAAACACACTCTAGACCAGGATTGTAAAAATCTATACAGGCCAATAAGATATAAAAAAAAATAAAAAAATTTCCTTTGGGCCAGTAGATTCAAAAGTTTTGTCATAAGAAAGCTACATACTTCATTACATGTGTATTTCCAGAAAAGGAAGGACTGAGCTTATATGGAGTTGTGATACTTATTGTCTCTCGACATTGTCTGAAAAATCAATGAAATAATGTTAAGGCATGATTTGTTTTAGGGGTACCACAAGAGGAGCAAGTACAACAGCAGCCACAGTTTTACATTTCTAAAGCAGGGTATTTTAATCCAGAACAAGTACAACAGGTATGTTAGAAGTTAATACTAAGGTAATTTCTTCATTTTCCTTGATATCATAATCTTCCTGTTAGAGAAGCATTTAACAATTAGATTACTTACAACATGACTTATTTTATGATTTATTCCATATATTACAAGATTGATCGTTTAAATAAATATACAGTGTTAATTTCCATTGTTTAACCCAAGCGTACATTTTAGATAAATAAATTGAATGAAAACGATGTTTCCTAACTTGTGCCTTGGAATTAAAAATTCGATATGCATCATTACTTTCTTTTGTTTACAACTCTGTCTTGTATTGTTCTGGTCGTACTATTTCAAATATTCAATTTCATGACTGTATCATGTGTATCCATAAGTTTACCATAGTACTATCATATGGTTGGGTTAAAAATTAATGGTAAACCCTTAGGCTAGTTTTTACTGTTTTAATGTTTAATCTTACCGTTTTAATTTCTTGACATAACTGCACGACTCGATTCTCAATTATATGTGTTAAGATAATCGTTGCAAAGAATCCTGCTCAAACTTTAGTGAAAGACGGGGTTAATCTTGCTTTGTTGCGAGAGTTTATATTCTTTGTTGAAGGCAATTGTAGTGACCTGCAATACAAGTTCCATTCAATTGAGTTTAGTTATTATATGTCTTGTGTTTCTGTCTCTGCCCTAGGTTTTCTATATGAGTCTATTGGCACGAGAAACGTCATGTGAGCTTGACCTTTGCCCTCAATGTAAAACTTGTATATTTTGTTTGAATTAAATGGAAAATTAACTGTATGATTGGCATTCGTACCACATCTTCTAAGATATATTAGATACATAAGATATATTGTTAGTTTAGTGTACCACAATGACCCTTTTATCAAAATCCTTTTTTTTTTCACAAGAATCTCTTGACCAGACTATGACTTTTTGACTCTTGACCTTTGCATATTGGATGTGTCTCTTGGTATGATTACCTTGACGTCAAGTCAGGAGTCTCTGGTTTTTGTTAGTCTTGTATATTTTTAATTGTAAGTTGATTTTATAATTTGAAGTTTCAACTGGTACACATTTTGTTAAGAGCCCGACTTTGGAAGAGGGATTTTCTCGCTTTGTTGAAGATATAAAAAAGAAGATGTGGTATGGTTGCCAATGAGACAACTATCCACAAAAGACCAAAATGAAACAGACTTTAACAACTATAGGTCACCGTATGGCCTTCAACAATGAGCAAAGCCCATACCCGGTATAGTCAGCTATGAGGACTCATAAATGGCCTTTGACTGCTTTCTGCTCTTTTGACATTGTTACTGTCTCTTTTACACATTCCACATTTCCATTCTCAATTTTTTAGAATGTTTGGTTCAAATGAAACTAAATCCTTTAATTTCCGTGAATATCAAGTAAGAAAATTTACTGCTTCAGTAGCATCATGTTCTGCCAGCTGTGATAGATAATGCAAAATGTTTCAATCATTTTACCTTAGATTTCATTTCATGGACATGTAGGTATGGATAGTCTGCTTTTACATCATAAAAATTCACACAGAAGGTATACGCATATCAATAAACTGAACTCAATGCTAAGAACCATTAAAGTACACTTAGACAGAGAGCTCAATCTAGTGAAACACTTTGTTAAGTTGGTCACATTTAACTTGATATCACTGTCTGTTACCAAACTGCACCGAGATCCTGAAAAAAAATGTGCAAGTTAAGTTTATTTAAAAAAAGAATTCAATGGAAGAAAATAAGCTGATTACTGAAATAAATGTAGAATATGTCTATTAATCACAGATGCCCCTGCTTGTGAAAAAAATGAGTAAACTTCCACATATAGATGCAGGATTCGCGTAATTTTGACCGTTTTGTGACCATAAGCATTGTGAATAAGTTTCAAAACATTTGGCTGAGGCAAATTAAAGTTAAAGAACGGAAACAATAGATTTAGCAGTTTTCCTATCTCAAGGCTCCGGGTTGACATTTGTATCATTGGTACTCGTACCACAACTTTTAACATCTAAAAAAACATGAACAGTGACGCCATCGTGACCCAATATTGAGCTTTACAGATCTGTGTTATGGGGTAATGTGAATCGCGTATAAGGTTCATAACATTTGATTGAGTCAGACTTATTTAAAACAAAGGAAATGAAAGAGTCAGCACTTTTTATATTTTTTTAAAGGGACATGATAACTCTTGAACGGTAAAAGTGATACTTAAAAATTTCAAATTTGATTTTGTGTTGAGGTGGGGATCCCACTTACATGTTCAACCCGCCTTATTCGGTATGTATGTGCTTGTGGTAAGTCAGGAGCCTGTAATTCAATGAATGTCGTTTTTTATGTGTTACATACTTGTTTTTCGTTCATTTTTTGTACATAAATTTGTTCGTTTATTTTCTCGTTTGGATATTGTTTTACAATGTCATTTCAGTGCCTTTTATTGCTGACTATATGCGGTATTGACTTTCCTCATTGTTGAAAGCTGCATATGACCCATAGTTGTTAGTGTTTGTGTGATCTGGTCTTTTGTAGAGAGTTCTTATTGGCACTCATGCCACATACGGGGGAGGGTTGGGATCCCGCTAACATTTTTAACCCCGCCTTATTTTATATGCACGTGCCTATCTTGTTTTTCGTTTATTTTTTGTACATAACTTATACCGTTTGTTTTCTCGTTTGAATTGTTTTACATTGTCATGTCGGTGCCTTTAAAAGCTGACTTTGCGGTATGAACCTTGCCCATTGTTGAAGACCGTGTTGGTGACCTAGGCTACATTGTATAATTGTTAATTTCTGTGTCATTTAGTCTCTTGTGGAGAGTTCTCATTGGCACTCATGCATCAGCTCCTTTTATATATTGTGTTTAGGTTTTGAAGTATTTGATTGAGGCAAACTAAAGTAAGAAGAGCAGAACCCGTTTTTATGGGACATTCGGGACAGACGGACTAGTGTAACTCTTTATGTTCCTAAATCATGGCGCCAACACAGAAGTTCTTACTATTGTGCTGGTGATACACATCCCACTAGCACTGTCATTAACACATGTACAATTAATTTTATTATAAAAATAATATTCAATCTTAATCTTGATTTCTTTATTTTTGGCCGAATGATTATATACATGCCCTTCACAACGACTGAATGAGTATCAAATTTGACAAATTTATTGTACATAATTATACATTTTATCATATTTATAACTTTTTTTCCAACTAATTAAAGCTTACCAACTTATTGATCATAACTTTCCTTTATATGTCTTTTAATATTCTGTTTTGAACAAAAAGATTTCTAACATATACTTCACATGTATTTCTTTCAAATCTGACATTATTAAAAATCCATTAAATAAAATTCAGTCGAACTTGATAATAAATGTGCAATCAAATATATATGCAAGTCGTCAACTGGTCAAGTGGCTAGATGCACATATCGTTAGCCATATAAACAACATGTCCTAATTGGGTGGTTTTAAAACTTCTAGCATAGGTGGATCCAGGGGGCGTCCCCAAACCCTTTGTGGGGGAAATTTGGTTGATTATATAGGGAATCATTGAAGCATGAATGAAGCGGGCCCCCTTAGGAAAAGTTCTGGATCCGCCACTGTGTAGACATATTTACGTAAATAAGGGATGAGTAAAGGAAAAAAAAAGAAAACAGCATGACTGAATTAAATAAAAAGATGTTCGATGTACTGTATACTTCGGTTTGTTTTAAAAATCTATACGATGCTTTATTTTTATCTAGTTTCCTTATCAAAATAACTAAAATGAGAAGATAAGTACCTTATAGCTTCCTTTACCGTCGATGCTAAAATGTTTAATGTTATAAACTAATTTTAGCGTCTTTGACCTACTTTACCTTTTTATTCGGAGACTTGCGGTTATCTTCTGTTATGTTCAACGGGAACATTAGAATGTTCTAGAATAGAACCCAGATGGAACCAAGAAGTTGGGTTGCCTTAACCAAACAACCCGGATGTTGAACCAGTTACCATGGTTTCGAACCAAAGAACCAAGGTTCAGAACCAGAAAACCCATATGGAACCAAGGTTTAGAACCAGAGTGCCCGGATATAACCTAATTGCATTCGGAATTCTCATGACTTTTTATACCTTCAATGTATTTTCCAAATCATTTATTTATTTAGTATATTTATATATAATTTAGCCATTGATGTTTGATTTAAAAGGATTCAAACAGGGTATATATTTATTTGTAATCTGTTTACTTAATGATATAACTTTCCCTTTTATGCCCCCACCGTTACCAGAGGGAGCATTAAGTACTACTCTTGACAGTATGTATGAACATATATATTTCAGTCCAAAAATTGGTTTCTGTGCTCTAAGTTTAGTTTGCTTCAACCAAGTATTATGAAACTTATGTATAATGCTTATTCACTCACATACAGATCAAGTTCTAATTTGAATTGCTTCACTTTTACTGTTCTAGAGTTATGCCCTTACAAATTGAAAAATTGCTGAAATTTTCGATTCTGATCTCTTACTTAAGATTGCCTCAAATAAAAGTTCTCAAATGCTTATTACATCAAAACTAAGATCAAGTTTGAATTTGTGTGGCATCACTTATTATTGTGTATTGAGTTGTGTCCCTTTATAACCCTATATGAAAGCAGGGATATCATCTGTGTCCCAAAGACACCTTTTCTATTTATGTTGCTCATATATGAATTGTAAGTTGGTCAGATAATCCGATGAGGTATTTGGAATTTTAAATCCAAATTTTAATTGCCACTCTTAACATATGTGATACTATTATTGACGGGGAAAGTGTATGCAAAAAAAAAATATTTATTTAAGTATACTCTATTTTTTACAGCAATTTCTTCAACAGCAGGTGAATCCAAAACAGAACCATCCCCACACTAACTCTAAAGAATTGAATAATCAACAGTCGGTACAAGGCCAAGCCCTGGCTCAGCTACAAAACATGTCTCAACAACCACACCAAAGGACACCAGCAGTATGCATATAATATACAAAAGAGTCAAGTTAAAGAGGGAATGGGCATTGTCTGCTCTACTTTAATTACTCAAGTGTTTGATGCAAGATTTAAAGTTTGAATTTGGATACATGAAGTTACTAGTTTTGACCATAACTCAAAGATTGAAGCTGAATATTAATTGTACAATCAAAGGGTTAACGTATTGAATGAATATTGTTGAATATTATTCCACTAATAGTATATATTGCACTCACAAAATTGTGCTTTATAATAAACACCTACTCTGCACAATAATCATACAATTAACCTATAATACAGACCTGACATTTTGCTTTGTTCACTCTTGTTTATCATGGAGTCTGTTTTATTGTTTCAGCCATTTTACCCCCAACGGTCTATGTGGCCTCCTCAACAGCAAAGAATGAAGATGCCAGGACAAGAAAAGAGTCCTATGTATCCAAATGTAATGTTCATGCCTCCAAAAACCAACATGAACAGTTATGGAACACAGAATATTGTTCAGTCTCAGCCTGGAGGGAAAATGCAGCCAATGATGGTAAGATTTTTAAAGAAATTTACACCTGGTAATATAAATTAGTGCATGCAAAAAATATTGTTGTCAAATATAAGTGATGTATTTATAGGTTTCAAAACCAAACTTGTTACAATTTTTAGCCTGCCTATTAGTTATTGCTCTTTGTGTGAATTTTCGCGTCTGTAAGTAAGCTTTACACATTCTCTTCATCAACTTTGAAACCAATTGTGTACATTTCTGTCTGAAAGCGGTAACCGGATCTCTATCACATTTTGTTGGTTCATTGTTGGTTTTATAGATTGAAAATGAAATGAAAATGCCATGGCTGAAAAGTAAAAAGACACACAAACAAAGAAAAGTAAAGAATAAACAACAGGCACCCCATCAAACACAGGGGATGATCTCAGGTGCTCCAGAAGGCAAAGCAGATCCTGCTTCACATGTGGCACCAATAGTGTTGCTTATGATATTACAAATCTGGTAAATTGTCTAATTCGATATGTCCCATTCGTGAAAAGGGAAGGGTATTGAAGGAACATATCCAATATAATCTGTGAAACGGTTAATCCATTATGGTCAACCAACTTGTGATGGCGTCTGTAAATTTATAATTTGAAATTCTGGGTTTGATAGCTTCCTGCATTATTAGCCACTTGTCCGATGCCCCAGACTAGTAACATTTTATTTTGACTAATACGTTTTTGCAAACTTTGTTTAAACACATTAGGAAAATTTCTGAATATTTGCCTACAGACTAGTAGTTAGAAAAGATTTTTGTGCAGACTGAAGATGAGATTCAGATTATGTAGTAGTCAGACAAAATCAATATTGTAAGCAAGCCTCCTGTGTCTACTTTTGTTTAAACAACTATATTTTTTATTATCATATTTTGGAAAAAAGTTAGCCAAAAAATAGAACATCTGGCTAAGGCTTATGAAAAATTATCGTATAAAAATCTGTCGATGGTTGAAAGCTTACATTGGTCTATCAGTTTTTTATGTCTTTTCGAGTTGGTATCTCGTGGATATATACCTAACGTCTCATTTTATTCATAAGCTGGAATGGTTTGAAGCTACGAGATGGTTTTCAACATCAACATGGAACTGAATATTTCTATGTGAGATGTTATGTTTCTTGCATCAACTAAATGGAATACAATTGTTTAAATTTGTGATTGGGTCACTTAAAGACAAGCTACTAATTAATGATTAGTGCATGAATTTGCTATGGAGTTATTTCATGAAGATTATTTGGCCTCACCCCCTCAGTCATGATCAAATGACCTTGAAATTTGTACATAGTTAAGGTGTTGAAGTTAAAGATAAGGATAGTTAACTTTAAAGGGAATCACCTTGTGCAAGTAATAGATTGGGTATAGGGTTATATTAGCATTGGTGTATCTCAATTCTATGGAAATTATTTGGCCTTGACCCTCATCCTTAGTCCATTTACTGAAATTTTTTGGTAAATTGCATGTTCAAGTTATTAAATACAATTTTCAACAAAAGCGTTATCCATATAAAATAAAGGTGAAACATATCTCTTTGTCAACAGTTTATTAAAATTCTGTGACATTTAATCTTGTTGTATTTTTTGGCTAATATTCTAATGTATAAAATGTTTTAGCTTCCTGGTGGTCAGAAGATGCCAGCTCCCAAACCACTGTACAATATGTCTGCACAGCAAACAGTAAGTTCTGGAGGGTATGGTAGCATGCCACCGACTTCATATCAAAACACAATGACAATGTACCTAGTACCACCACAGGGACCTCTTTCTGTACCAGGGATGACTGCGCCACAACCTGTAGTACAGAAAAGAGAGAGAAAGATTTTGTCCATTATTGACCACAATACTAGGAAAGATATAAGAAGTGATGTCATGTCTACAAGATCAACACCACCTGGATCCACTGGGTCAGGGTCTAGAGGACAAACTTCTAATGAGAGTATCAAGGTTTGTCTTCAAATAAATCATGTTGAAGTGTTTTAATTTTTCTTCCAAATATTTAAAATGCTGTAATGAATGAGTTAAATGTATTGTATGTGTATTAAGAAGACTGAATAAAAGTGCAAAAATAGCATTTAGTATTGTGATGCCTGACTGACAGACAGGTGGAAATCAAAGAAAATAGGGTACCTATTATGTGTAATCTACCACAAATTCAACCCAGATTTTTAAAATGCGCATATTTTAAAGTTGTGCACTTGCTGATTTAGATTTCTTTGAGGAATACTTTCCCATTTAATCTTGGGAATTTTCTTTTTCTTCTACTTGGTTTATTTCCATATATTTAAATGTTCATTATAGACCATTACTTAAGATACATTTTGTACAACCCAGTCATTCCAGTCTTTGGTACACTTCTGCAAATCAAAAGGCAATTACTATGGGGAGAATGCATGCTTGAGCTTGTAAGTGCACTCATACATGTAATGTAATATTTCTTACAAAATCAAATCTAAAAGTAAAACAATTAACTTATAAGCTGCTCAGAATTCTGTGAAAAGATGTCTTGATTTATAGTCCTGGTTGCAGCTATGTTAATACTTCTGATTTTTATCAATAGCATTGACTTGAGTGCATAAGGTTTAAGGAATAGTTATAATGTATGTACCATGGTAATGTCTTGAACATAGAATAGAATTTTGTCTTATGGGACACTTGGACCGACACTCTTTGAAATTTATCAGTCAAATCCTATAATTCCATTTAAATATATTCATTAACTTGTGTAAAACATTTGAAATAACATTGTAACAACATGTATGTACACTGTTTAAAGACAAAACGCATGTCTTCCATAAATACAAAATTTAGTCCTAGTATCTATGATGAGTTAATTATTAGACATTTAAAAAGTTTCATCAGAAAAATGATCCCGACTTACACTTTTCAAGAACTGTATTTAATGTATTTCCTATTTTTTAGGAAGGGGGGACTTCTCCTCCTCAAGATAAAGTTAGTACTATTTGTGCTCAGTTTGCAGCTCAGGTTGAGGCTACTATGAGATCTGGAGGAGGTGGACAGCATTATGCACATATGCTCTCTACTGAAGTTTTGCCACCAGGTGTGCAACCACATCACTTGGAACAAACTGCACCAGTGATAGAATCTCAATCTCAACCCCAGATTGTAATGAAAGACACCACAAACAGCATATCACAACAACAACCAATTGTAATTACACCACGTGTCTCAGCTGTTCAGCTGCCTAGAGAAAACAACCCAAGTCTTTCAACTAGTAAGTCTAATGTGAATTCTCAAAACAATGTAGAAGTAGTTGAAGCTACAAGGACAACATCAGAAACTCCAAAAACCATTAGTTATGTAGATACTTTGTCAAATGTAGAAACTAATGGAATAAGTAAAGGTTACAGTCGAGAACTGTCACAAGAATTAGTTAGTGATAGAAAGGTTATAAATGCAATGGACATAAATGTTCCCACACAAGTGGAAGAAAAGGTTGAAACTATAGTTATTTCAGAACCTTCAAAAACAAAAAGTAAAGAAAAGGTTGTCAAAATTGAATATAAAAAACAAAACCCTGTTGTCAAAAGTGAAGAAAATATGTTGATCCAGGAAGTAGGGAAAGAGGAGTCTGTATCTATTGATCCAGTACCATATTCAAAAGTTTTAGGGGAAGCAGCTCCACTTATGGAAACATTTGGTTAGTTATAGTTTGTGTTTAGATAATATGATTAAGTTAGAGTTAATTTATCAATGGGTAGTTAATTTTTACTTACGGCCTTAGCAGTGTTAGCTAACTTCTTAAAAGCTTTATATTTTAGAAGCTAGAAGACCTGAATCCTTCTTACTTTGTATATAGATGCCTTATGTCATAGTCCATTGTCCTTGACCTCATTTTCATGGTTCAGTGACTACTTGAAAAAAAGTCAACATCATTTGTAATGTTAATTTCTTTCTTATTATGAGTAGTCATGGTAGTAGGATAGCAGCAGCAAAACCGAATGGTAGGCATTGAAATTCATATATTTTTTCATTCCATATGAATTTTAAATATTTTTTGTCTGATTCGTAGATTGAAATGGAAAAATATGCATGTGTCAATTTCAAAGATGTAAAAAAGCTATTAGAAATTCCTTTTAAAATCAAATGTTTAGTTTCTAGTTTGAATGGTAATAGCTAATAAATTTATTCAATGGTTTCAAATTTTCTTTTTTACTAGAAGTATATTTGAAATAAACTGTTCTGATTCATCAAAAGATTCCTTGATAGCACCTTTCTCAAGCATATCAACTATTTCTTTGTTAAGAAGGGCCTTTTCCTAATTGTTAAATTTTATAGGAACAGGAATTTTTCCCTGAATTAGCTTTTTATCAAATTCTATCTTCCTAAATTCCTTAATTGTAGAAACAATCCAATTGTCTTTGGTTGAATATTTCCAATTTGAAATTTAAAAAAAATCAGTTTTCAAGACTTTCTTTTAATATTTTTAATTTTATTTCTCACTTTTAAAATCTTCTTTTCTGATTGAAGGTGTTGGGTCTGTTTCCTCTCAATTGACCACGTGACATTGACTACGCTGCAGTAATGTTCTTATTTATTTTGTTAATTTCATTGATATCTTTTAATCGCTTGCCAACTTCATCTCCAAAAGAGCTAGAACTTATACATCGATATCTTCGTTAAGATTGCAAAGTTTGGGGGTATTTCTTGTCTATTTGTGACTTTAAAGACATCCGCCTTTTTATTGATAGCTCAAAGTAAGTATTGCTTAAAATTGCCAATGCTTTAGAAATGTTTTCTCTCATAAGTTTAATATCTTGACTTTTGGATTTCAAAATTTCAGCCACCTCTTATCAATGGTACGATACCACAACCCAGCAATTTTTGTTTGGGGTTGCTACCAAAATTTTACAATTTACAGGTATCTTCATCTCTCTTGTCATTACTGACACATCAGAATTATTTTTACATAAATTGTCAAATACTTAAGCAAAAGATGGGATAAGCTATTCATCATATTGTTCATCCTCTTCTAAAGTCTTAGGTAGTTCATAATCAAATTCATCATCTGATGCAACAACTTGAGGTTCATTTTCTTCATTAGAAAATATATTATATGTTGCCAATCACATGTGTGACTTGTTATTATACTAACTCAATGTGGATACCAGAGTATCTGACAAACCTTTAAACAGAGTTTAAAGTAACTATGACTCGTCTAGCTAACTGTTTGCAGTATTTTCTTTACTGTGCCTGCGGTTGTGCGAGCTTTTGTAGAATTCGTAACTTTACAAGGTTTTTAACCCGCTTTACTGTTATTCTGCTCCCTGATGGCAACTCATTCTCCGTCTTAGTCACCTGCCTTTTAGGTGTTTTTGTGCTTGCTGGCTAAAGCCTTGCCTTTTGAAGAGCTTTTACTTTTCTTACCTTTCATTGCATTGTTGTTTTACTGCTATTCAGATGCTCTCGGCAATTAATATGTGCTTCTGAGTTATCAAACTCTAGATCATTAATGTTCTCAATTTTAGAAAAACCAGCAAATGAAGCATCAACTTTTTCGTCTGACGCAGATAATTTTAATATTTCATCAACGTTATCATAACTGTCACCATCGCTTAATCGAGATGTACAGTGGATAGATTCTGCCAAATTTTGAAATTTATTTAACAGAATATGTTGCAAAACTTTTATTTTGTGTCTAAATCGAGTCGACTTTAACCAATCTGGCCTTTTAAAATAAAGAGGCTGGTGACGTGTCTTTGCAAGGGCCTATAGTAGTGTTCAGACAAAAAATCACTCAGCTGTAAAAAAAGGTTTACGGCATTGGCGTAAAGTATCATGGTTCACTTCTTAACCTGAGCAAGCCCAGGATTTTGTTATGTAATATGTCATTGTTTTCTCTTTCTCTTTAATTTATACAGAATGTTAAGGTTTAATTATTATTCTGTTCAGACAGTTGACGATGCCTCTATAATGTCTTTCTGGAAATTATTAATTTAAAGCAAATTATTATTAATTGCATATAAATAAAGGCAACAGTAGTATACCGATGTTCAAACTCATAAATCCATGGACAAAAAAAAAAATCGGGGTAACAAAGCAAAACTGAGGGAAACGCATTAAACACAAGAGGAGAACAACGACACAACACTACAATGCAACACACATAGAAACGGACCAAGCAACAGACAAAATCCCACGAGAACAACAAATATAACATCAAAAGCAAATACATGAACTTGGGATAGACAAGTACCGTGACACGTCTTATCGCAATGTGAATTTACACTCAAAAATAAAAGAAAACAAACGACGCAACGTTAAAATGTAACACATACAGAAACGAACTATAATATAACAATGGCCGTATTCCTGACTTTGTACAGGACATTTTTAAAGAAAAAAATGGCGGGTTGAACCTGGTTTTGTGGCCTGCCAAACCTCCCCTTTTATAGCCATGTGAAATATAACATTAGGATGACAACTCAACACTACAGGACTACAATATAAATAAATTGGAGAATACAATTGACAAAGAAACACACGAATAACAGCCAACAAAAGGCAACAAGTTGAAAATTTTAATACGCCAGAAGTGCATTTTACCCACACAAGATCTACTAGTGATGCCCAGATACAAAAGTTTGAAAGCAGAAACAAGCACAAAGTCGAACAGCATCGAGGACAAAAAGATAAAAAAAGTTGTGCCAAAAACGGCCAGGGTTTTCTGTTAGTTACCAGAACATCCTTATCATTTAGAATAATTTATACTTTTGCAAACAGTAAATTTATAAAATTAATAAACAAAAGCTGTACATGATAGAACTGAAATATTAACTAATTACAGGAAACAACTGAAATACATTACATAACCAGACATTTGCAACACAATATGTAGACACATCCGAATATGTTTAAACCTCAACGCCAAGTGACGTCATATTTGAAATTGTAAACAATGACGTCATTTGAATTTGTAAAACAGATCATCAAAAAATGAAAAATGACGTCATTTGAATGAATAAGATAGAACTAGGACTGACCCAAGATTACATTTGAACTAAATACTGATATTGCACTTAATAACAATGCACATTTCAATATATATTAATAGCAAACTAAGGCAGCAATTAACTATATTATAAAACTATGTCCGGTTTGTTTTGAATCTCACTTCAAACGTATCGCACTGATTACGTTGAACAAAATAAAATCTAATAAATGAATGCGGTGATTAATATTATTTACCATAACTATAATAGAAAAGAAGTCAACACATTTGACAAAGTCCGATGAGAATTACAAATAAAACATTAAACATTCAAACTAAATACATGTATCAAAGAGTTGCTTCAAATTTGAAGATTTTCCGTAACATTCTTGTCAAAATCATTGATTTTCAAATTTTTCTAAAAAAAAAAGAAGATTTAAAAAAATCTTCCATGGCTTCAATTGAAATACCGAAATAATATGCATCAATATAGCAAATTCTCCAATTAATAGAATACGAATTTTACAGTGAGATTATGGAAATGAAATTAACAAAAGAAATACTGAAAGTATGGTAAGAAAAAATGTCAGACTTGGTACAAAATTGGCTGAATCACAACATCCGTGATGCTTTGATTTAGTTTTTGTTTCTGTATAATTATAACTATAACTATTCATTTTCTTTGATTTATCATCTAGGTCATAGTTTGCATACCATGCATACTGAACCTGAAACACATGGATCAATTCCAGCAATAATTTTGCGAATGGACAATGAATCAATAGAAATATACAAGAAAGCATTGGAATCTGGCTCAGAAATCAAACATGATATAAGAATAATTATTGTTGGAAAAAAAGGTGCAGGTAAAACCAGCCTGGTCAGAAACTTGCTAAAGGAAAACTTAGACAATGTTGATAGCACAAACGGAATAGATATTCATGTGAAAAGATGTAAGATTAGGACAGCGGATGGAAAATGGTTTTTGCAAGAAGGTATGCTCTCCTTAACTTCAATTTAACCACATGTAAAATTATGTTAATTGTATTTTAGTATCAGATGAAATAACTGCTTTCACTTATGACAGTTTCTGATTTTGCAGAAAATTTTATTGGAGATTAAGTTTTTATTAATTTTGCAAGAATAAGATCGAATTCTCAAAAATAATTTAGCAGTAGAAGGAACAATTCAAAATACGTACTTATATATTTATATACAGTATGAGATTAAAAGAAAAGCTGACAACAATTAACTCACTGTTAAAATGATTAACTACTTAGAAAACTTCTTTCAAAAGAGAATCCATTTTTTTTTTAGTTAAAGTGAACAAATAATTCAGAAAACTGTCTATTAGGTTTGTAAGTTAAAAACTTTTGATTAATTGATTAAACATTATCATTATCCGTGCATAAACCATTAAAGGCATGTAATTGCCTGTTAGGTTGTACAGGTATGATGTCAGGCCAACATTCATTTTGTCAATTTTTTTGCTGAGTAGAAACTTGATCCGAGTTCCAATTGATTCCTTACTTTTTTATGATGTATTTTAGTTCTCAATTAAGAGCACAGTCACACAGCTGAAGTTGTCTATTGTACTTAGAGCACTGGGAGGAAGAAATATAGTACAGTTTCAGTTTGTAAGAAGCAATTCAAATCAGACCTTGTCTTTCTGATATAAAAATAAAAAAGATATACAGCCTTCAACAATGATCAAAACAAGAACTACATGATATGCTATAAAAGGAAAGATATGCCATGCTCCTTCAAAAAAAAGACACTGCTATATTTGCAGACTTTTTGCTCTCAATGATAATTTCACTTGTTGACCAGTGATTCATAGAATGCCTGATATGTTAGTCTTTGATACTGTGTATGAAGGATAATTAGTAGTTATTGTATTAACAAATATAATTGAAGCAATGAAACAATCTTTCCCAAACCAACTTAAACAATATAAGGACACAATTTGTGATATTTTCTGCAAAATCGGCTCAACACACCTTGCTGACATTTGACAAAATCTTAGGGAAGCACTTCCTTCTTTCCTTGAGGTGATGCTTTCGGCAAATCACATACACTTTTGAATACTGTGTTTACTGTGGTAACATCTATGACATCATTTACATCTTTCATGAAATGATGAAACTGTAATCCCTTTCAAAATAATGCTACTGTATACAATTTCAAATGATAAACTGCGTTAACTTAGCTGAAAAAGAACAATGTTATCTCCTGCAAAGGGTTAAAGTCTGTGTGCTGTACTGACATATGGAATATGGTATATTTGTGTGTATTGTTCAATGTCATATAAATCTTTGTTTCAAAGTTTAGACTTATTTCTAGGTAGTTTCATTTCTGATGTCAGTCAGCGAATGTTGAGATCAATGATTATTCAAACAAGGATGAACACATTTCCTGAAAATGAAAGGAACAATGAATATGGGGAAGAATTTGAAGAGGAAGACACTGCAAATCAATCTAAAGATACACATGACCTGAATATAGTTGAAGAAGCAACAGATTATGTTCAAAGAAGAAATATTCAGAGCCTCACCAAAGTGGACGAACTGGTAATAAAGCAGAAGTCTTCAAATGCAACTGATAACCAACATGATATAGATCTACGAGAAATGATTGATTCTGCAAGAGATATGGATGATGAGGAGTATGCTTCTTTAAGTTTCTGGGACTTTGCAGGTGATAGAGAATTTTACAACACACACCAGACGTTTCTCTCTGAAGAAGCCATATATCTGGTGGTTACTAAGCTAAATGAGACTGATGATGAAACCAATGGTATCTATATTCTAGAATATTTATGTGTCTTGAAATTAATTTGATATTAAGGTATCAATAAGATAAACTGACAAACAGTCTCTGGCAATCACAAAAAGGGACTTAATGGTTTACTTTTCATTGATTGCATGTAACTTGGATGGAGAGTTGTCTCATTGGCACTCATACCACATCTTCCTATATCTATTAACTCATGTTCCTTATCACTTTGATCCAAATTGAACAGATTGTCCTGACAAAAATAACAAACATGTGCTTTCAACATTTTGATATCTCTTTTATACATTCCCCATTTCCATTTTCTACTTTACATACCCATGTATAGCTATTATTTTAATTTTCAAGCTCACTTGTGAACACTTTAGTCCACCTGATTTATGACCAAAACAAATATGACAGACGGCTAAGAAGGATAGTCATTGAATTAAAGTTTTCTGATTTGAACACACAAATTAAGTTATCATAAGATGTAATTCATCCTATATTGTGTTATAAAACATTGAACTAGTAAAGCAGAGTCTACTTATTCTTCTGGTTCACCTGATCATGAGGTCACCCCCAGTGTTTGGGGATTTGTGTTGCTTAGTCTTTAGTTTTCTATGTTGTGTTTTGTATACTGCTGTTAGTATTGTTGATCATTATTTTTGCCATGGGATTATCACTTTATTTTCAACTTATGATATTGAATGTCCCTTTGGTGTCGTCCGCCTTTCTTTCAAGGAGCATGGGGCTGTGTGAGAGGGTCAGGTGTACTCTACCTCCAGTGGCAGATCCAGCCATTTTAAAAAGAGGGGGTTCCCAACCCATGATAAAGGGGGGGGGTCAAGCTATATGTCCTGCTTCAAATGCATTGATTGGCCAAAAACAAAAGGGGTTCCAACCCCCGAAACACCAAGATACCAGGCCTAAATTTTGCACCAGCGTAAATAAGACACTCTTCAGTAATGATCAAATTAAAAAATTAAAACATTTAAAAAGCCAAATGAAGTAGGTGAAGTTAAAGAGCAATGTGGACTCAAAAATTTCAGAAAAATAACTTTAGTTTAAGTATAAAGAAATCTATGAAATTAACACACAAGGTTTATTAGCACAAAAGGAGGGTTAGGATTGATTTTGGGGGTTATCGTCCTAACAGTTTAAGAATAAGGGGCAACAAAAAGGGTTGAAAGAAGCATTTTTTTTACTTTTCGGACACTTACCTGTGGAACGGTGTATGAGTCTATCTGAAATTATACCACAAGTGTCCATACCACAAAGGGATGGTTAGGATTGACTTTGCGGGTTACGGGTCAATCTGTTAAGGAGTTAGGACAAAAAAGAGGTTAATGATCAATTAAAAAGCAGTGTAAGGGAGGTAATTCAAACACATTTAACAATGTTGTGTTTACTTTAATTAATCTCTTACACTGCCTTTAAATTATGTATAAAGAAATGTGAAAACAAAATTTGAGTGATTTTTCTGCCCTTATTTTAATTTTATGAAAAGCAATATATTCTTAACTATATACAAAAATCCAATGGCGGTCAATAATTTAAATTTCTGAAAAAACAACCAATTCTAGACTATAAAAAGTTCAAAAAATAAAAATCCTA
The DNA here is from genome assembly GCA_019925275.1 of Mytilus edulis. Lineage (NCBI taxonomy): Eukaryota > Metazoa > Mollusca > Bivalvia > Mytilida > Mytilidae > Mytilus > Mytilus edulis. The sequence goes on from CM034358.1 coordinate 11,706,269, forward strand.
TGGCGGTCAATACTTACCATTTTCGTATGAAGAAGTTCATGTTAACAAAACTATAAATCAAAACAAACAAAGCTCTAAGCATCCTATACTGTTAAACTATTTTACTTTTTTATTTCAACAAATTCTATTACAAATTAAAGTGTAAATTAAAGTGTCTTCGTAGAGGTCCACTTTCATCGATTGTAAACACTGTAGAGTTCGGTTTACATAAGAATTTCAAATATATACGTTTTTTGTCAGATCCATGCATAAAATTAATTTACTGATCGATCACTGACCGTTGTGACGGTAATTCTCACATATCTTATTTGACTTATGTGATGGATTCTATGGGTCAACAATCACTGATCACTCTTTGATCAGTTAAACAACCGTTACTGATCACACACCGATCAGTCAAGTTCACGTCAAACAGAAACGCTTAAGGTTGCAAGTACTGTATGTATATGTAATTTTATATTTTAAGACTTTTATGATGTACAAAAACTGGTAATAATTTTGGTTGCAAATTCAATTGGAAATTTAAATTTAGATATTGACCAATTCTTGAGGGAAAGGGGATGTGTTCAACATGCAACAGCAAAGTGTATTGCACAAAAGTAAAAAAAGGGTATTTTTTGTGTTTGCATGGGAAAAGGGGGAGGGGTATTTGCAACGGCGAAGTGTATTGCACAAAATTAAAAAAAAATCAAAGCACATAACCAATTCTTTGACTACAGTTGTTCTGTGCCAAAAACCTATTATGTATCAAATATCTGATTACAATCCAAATTCAGACCTGTATCAAGTGCCTGTATTGTGTCCATTTTTACCCCAAGTGATAAGGGTTGGACCTCTGCGGTTGTATTCTGCTGTATTCAGCATTTGTCAGATATAAACATTTTGCAATTTTTTTTGTAGAAACATTGAAATTCTGGTTTGACTCCATCCATTTCTATGGCGCCCCAAAGAAAGAAAAACATGAAGACATAGAACAAGTTAACAGACCACTACCAAGTAGTAGCACTGGAATTGAAAAAGGGTGTATTGGCAATTCTTCAACACAAATATATGATTTTCATGATATAGCTGATAGTAAAGGAAAACCAGCCTTCCCAGCGTATTTGGAACCTCCTATTATTGCAATTGGTACACATAAGGACCAGTGCATGGTAGTATATATCTTAGCTTTTAAAAAAATATATGTAAAGTAAATAAAAAATCTATATAAGACAATAACAATCAAAACCAAGGAGTAAACAAAGACTCACAAACCAAAAAGACATTTACATCAAAAGTTAAAAATAATAATTAAAAAACAAGCCAAACTCCACTAAAAACACGGAGTAAAATCAGGTGCTCTGATAACTGCATGATATTAGAATTGCTATACAATATATATATATACCTTCTTGGAAATATGTAAGGATTTCTAGGGTTATGTACCTCTTAACAAATTGCCTTTTAATAAACGTTATTTGGATGATAAATGTATTGTTATAAACAGTATAGAAACTTCCCCATAGACATGATAGATGTAATATGTATTATTGTCCCATTCATAATAGTTTTATAGTCAAATCAGCAATTGTTTAATTTGTGCAATACCCTTTTAACTCAAGTGAAAAAATTATCATTCTAGTAGACATCATTAATAATAACTTAACTTTCTTCAATAATCCTCCTGATTATCAAAACCCATAATTGATATATGTTTTGTCAATTTTTTAGCGAAATTTCAAGGACCAACTAGTAAATCAAATTAAAAACAACCTAGGAGACTCTGCAGCAAGACAACATTTGCGAAATTGCCATTATATTTCAAATACAACTAACGATGACAATATTTTTGAGGCTCTTCGACAGAATATATATGAAATTGCAAAGAGCAGGCAAGGTTTTGGTAAATTAATGCCAGTAAGATTTATTCAGTTAGAAAAATATATTGATAGAAAACTACAAGCAGGTACGCAATTCTTATCTTTTGGTGATTTAAAAGCGTTGGCAGAAAAAATAGGTGCAATCACAGATATTGGTGAGTTAGATGTATTTCTTCGATATCACCATGATTTCGGGAATCTAATATATTTCATAGATATTCCTGAGTATATCATTCTAAATCCTCAATGGTTAGCAAATGTGTTCTGTATATTAGTGACTGCAGATAAATTTAGAGATAATCTGATATGGCACAATGAATTGGAAACATATGAGACTACTGGGAAATTAACTGAAAATCTGTTGCACTGTATATTTGAAAATCAGTCGGAAGGTATTATAAAATGTAAAAAACACATTTTAAAAATCATGGAAAAGTTTGATATAATCGTTCGTCCAAGAATGTTAATTGATGGTGAAGAGAAGATTGATGATCATTATTATGTTCCTTGCATGATAAAATCAGTTGCTTCAAAAAATATCCAAAATCAATTAAACCCGCAACAGAAATCTTATTGTTTATGTTTGCAATTCAATTTTCTACCGCCTGCATTTATCAATCATGTGATTATTTCTTGTATACGGAAGTACCCTACATCTCAATTCCGTGAAGAGAAGAAAAATCCCAGACCAGCCTTATTTAGACACACTGGACTATTTGACATTCAATGTTGTAAAAAATTATTGGTTGCATCATTCAATAATTTCATTCAATTTCAAATTTGGAAATATGATTGTAAATGTCAGACTTCATCCAAACAAATTGGAAAAATCTTACTAGAACAAGTTGATCAAATTATACATGAGAGTTATGGATTGTTTCGTATAAGTTATGATGTGAAAATGAAATGTGAATCTACAAGTTATGACTGCTTTGATGGACTCATAAAACCTATTGAAAATGGCCTTTGGTATTTCTGTTATGAGCACAATGGAACTCATATTTATAGAGATGACTGGTTCAGTGAACATGCAATGGTAAGTATATTGACATGGGAAAACCACCCTAAAAATATGCATTATGAACCCATACAGAAAAAATGATCACTAGGCCAACTGCATTGCTCAACTGGCCGCCAGTTGAGCTAACAGTTGAGGGCCAGTTGAGGGCTAACTGGCCATTAGTTGAGCAAATAGTTGAGGGCCAGTTAAGGGCTAGCTGGATTTTTGCCATGCAAATTAGGTAGCCCTCAACTATCAATGCTCAACTTTATGCAAATTAGTTGAGCAACGTTGAGAAAATATAGTTGAGGGCTAGGTGTCCAACAGTTGAGCAATTAGAGTTGAGGGCTACCTAGCCAACAGTTGAGGACCAGGTCATTAAAAGTTGAGGGCTAGGTGGCCAATAGATGAGGACCAGGTCATTAAAAGTTGAGGGCTAGGTCTTAAAAAGTTGAGCATTATGTGATAATTGCAAACTGATGACTACACATTGTAGAAAAGATAAATTTAAATTGTGTATTTTTATAGCCAAAATACTGCTGACAGATCTTAACTCACAACATACTAAATGTATGCTTTATTCTTGCTTTTTAGAAGTTATCTAGCAAATAAGAATAGATCTCTAGTTTTATACCAAATTCATTATATTAGAATATTCTTATTTTATTAGTAATACTTTCTAAAACAAATTTTCTTAATAATGAAATAAACATGTCTCCTGTCTTACACATTTTGACAATATATAAATTAATGCATAAATATATTGTCTCATTTTTTTCTTCACTCTTTAAAGTTTATAAAGAAAACACTTTAAATATTACTATTTTGAACTAAAAGAGCATAATTATACACTTATTCAAAATGGCGGAAATCAAATCTAATCCAATGTACTTACCAAAAGATGTAGGAAACGGATTAATGTAAGCTAAGAGCTTGTTTCTGGATCCTATTAATTATTTCACATGTATTATTATGTAAATGCCTATGTATGTACCTGAATATAATTAATAAAAGATGTTTACACTAAAAGATGTTTCCAGAAATATGTGTTAAACATCAATCTTCCTAAATCCAAGAGTCATGTCATCAGAAGAATACACTGCACTTTTCAATGTCAATACAGTTATTTGTAACTTTTTTTATCTACATTCATTGTAAAATTCATATTTTATTCATGATAGCTAGAAGACATCTTTGCTTGCCATGTGCATGCTCAAACCCAGTTCAAATTTTAAATGTTTGAGGTTGTTTAAGGTATTGTGACAGTGTGATCACTTTGAGATTTTCCCCCAATAATAACTGTTAATGACCTAAATCTTGAATATTTGATATATCTTATAATAAAAGAAATGCTGTTTGTTTTTTATCTTTATGTCAAAGATTTAGTTAGAATACAGAAAAATGTATAAAAATGAAAACATGTGCTTCCCTTAATTTTGCCTCAAACTTTGTGTACATTTATAGTAATACTTCCTGTCCATTTGCACTCAAGACAGATAAAACAGATGGCACATAACATTTATATCACCAGGTCATATTTCTAATTGCTCAATTTTTGCTCAACTATAAAAAAAAATCAAAGTCTGAACACTCTACTTTTCCTCAACTACAAAAATTTCAAAGTCTGAATGCTCAACTTTTCCTCAACTACAAAAACAAAGTCTGAATGCTCAACGTTTCCCCAACTACAAAAATTTTAACGTCTGAAAGCTCAACTTTTGCTCAACTATATGAAAACCAAAGATCAATTGCTCAATGTTTCCTCAACTTAATGGCCAGCTTTAGTTGAGGGCCAGTTGAGCGACATCTATCCAACATACAGTGCTTGGCCAGGTTTGAGTTGAGCTAAGATGCTCAACACCTAGCCCTCAACTATTTTGCTTAAAACAGCTAGCCCTCAACTGTCCACCACATGGCCATCAATTGGCCCTCAACTTTTGTTTCTGTAGGGGAACCTAACAAATGATCTTTTAAGTCCTTGTTGTCTGGAATTGCAAATAACAAGAACATTATATTACCAGAATTTAGATAACATGAATATTTTACAAAAAACGCAAGCATTCTTTAAGGAAGAATTCTGGCACAATCAACAATAGTTACAGATCAAACAACCTTGGCACAACTTTTTGGAATTTTGGATCCTCAATGCTCTTCAACTTTTTACTTGTTTGGCTTTATAAATATTTTGATATGAGCGTCACTGATGAGTCTTATGTAGACGAAACGCGCGTCTGGCGTACTAAATTATAATCCTGGTACCTTTGATAACTAATTATATAAAACCATAAATTAAACCTTGACTTATACTTACCATAAACATTAAGATGAGATATGTTCTTTCATTTGTCTTCTACATTGAAACACAGTTATCATTGTTTCTAACATTATCTTTGAAAACGAAAACAAAATATGATTTTTCAGACAAAGAAAACTGCTGAATGTCAGACTGAACAAGAGAATACAATAATTGCTCAAAAGAAAGATGAAGATAGATTCTGTTTTGAAATTCATGTCCAGAAAAACATGAACAAGGTGTGTGTAAAACTTGCACAATATTTATAGTTTGCCTAATCTTTCATTAAACATTTCCATATTACAAGATTATAATAGGAATAGATTTTATTTAATGTTTGTATTAAGATTTGATAAATAATTATCACATTTCGTAATTTTGCAATATCAGTGGTATGGGAGAAATAAAATTAACTGTAGTGGCAAAGATAATATAATTGTAAATAGTGAAAGGCGATATCGCAACAAAACAGCTTAGTTTAAGCCTGATAAAAAACCAGAGATTAAAGAGGGAGAAGAGAAACTTGTGATCCACAATTTACACAATAACTTACTCATGTTGATTAAGAGAACTTTACAAAAGTCTACTATTAGTCTTGAGAAATGTAAATCTGAAGGTTCCCATTTGAAGCATTTGCCTAAAAAATAGTTTTTCCTCCAATATTACAGAAATTTTACAGCTGAGGTACATCTGGCGTAGGTACAAAATTTAATCTTGATATTTATTATTAGTTTATTTCAATGTGAATGTGATGAATTTAAAACTTTTTTTTTACTAATTAATGAAATGTTATTCCCTGTTAACGGTTCTTGGTTGAACATTTAACATTCACTATAAAAACTTGGATATCCTGAAAAGATGAGAAATGTACTAATTCAATCACAGCCACAATAGAAAAAGAAAGCTTTTATCTCTTTCATTAATTTAAGGAATAATTTTATACACAAGAGAATAACCATGTTCAAATTAGGAGTATAGTTAACAGATAAATTACTAAACTGTCTTTTCTTTACGATGTATAAAAAAGTAAATTGTATTATTCCTGAACATTTATGTTTAAATTTATTTTAGGTAGCCTCTTCTGCTGAAGAGATGAACATGGCAAAAATGGTAAAGGTCGCTTTGAATATACTGGCTGATGTTCTTTTTGATCTCCTTAAGTTAGAGACTTATGGAGACTCTGCATACCTACTGCAATTTCGTAAACAGTGTGATATTACTTTTTTATATGGAGAGCATAGGCGTATGAACAAGCACATTCCTAGCAATTCAAGTAAAAGGCATTGTCCTTGGGGTGGGAAGTGGCCGGATATTGCTGTGACTGATAATGCCTTAGGTGATGATATCGAACGTATAAGACTAACAAGAAATGAAATTCAACATATGAAATGCTTTGCACTTGATAATACAAGGTACACTGAGTTATGCACAATATTGCAAGATGTGTTGAATCGTTTTGATAATCACATAAATCCATCACATTTGTACACAGACAGATTGAATGAGATTCTGAAGAACACTGTTGAAAAAGATGATGTAGAATGCTTTAAGCTGGAGATCAAAACCAAACTATAAAGAATGATTTAGTAAAGGAGTATTAAACTTTATGCTGATAAAATTTTATTAGACATCAATTACTTTTTTAACCTCAATCGAATTTTATGATACATGTGATACTTGAACATAAGCAAGTTTATGACAAAACAACAGTATCTATAGCAAAATTTTGAAATATTTTTTAACAGTCTAGAGTTTTTGTTACACACCAATTACTCTAACAAACTTTCATAGAATTTATGAAACTTAAGCAGAAGCTTACTTTAACAAAAAAAAATCTCTTTATTTCCGTATTTTTTTGATAGTCAGACTTAGTTTTTTTACAAATATCATTTACAGATAGTCTCTGATTTTACCTTCATGAAATTTAAAAGAAGCTTAACATGCACATAAAGAAAAACATTTAAGTATCTAACATTCTTTATTTTACTGATAAATGGACTCACTTTTGAATTAAGTCAACATTACACTTAGGGGAATCCCTTACATATTTTTTTTCAATCAGTAATACTATATTGAGTTTATCAATGAAAGTAAGCTATAACAATACTAAATACAGTGGTAAGATTGTTTTCAGATTCTTTTCTTTCTAGCTAATTCATTTTGTGGGTTATGTTTGATTTGTATGGTTTGTTTTGTTTTTGTTTTTGTTTTTGTTTTCTTCACCGGTGATAAGAGTCACAATATGCGTTATCATAGGAATTACAAGGCGGCGACAGCTACAACAAAATCTTTTTGTAAAAATCTTTTCATTTCAGAAGATAGAAGATAGAATACCTTAATAAAAGTCATGTTTATCAATAAAATGCAGTATCGTACATTTTGTCTGATATGAACACTGCATAAGGTTAACCAATGGATGTGACGTATATGCCACGTTTATAATAATTACATGTGTCCAACAATTTTGGCCAGAAAAAACCTTTAGGTTAGTTAATGGGCATATTGACCAGCTAATGTAGAATACATATCATATGGCTGCTATTGAAAATTACTTGGCTTTATAATGTAACATTTTTGGGATTGCTATTTTATCCAGACCTAATGTGAAAACAGGTCAATTTTCAGTAACATTTAACAGTGCTGTTGTAAACGTTTGTTGTATGAGATACATGTATCAAGTTATGATCAAAATGATGGACAGTTCTTTAACTTTACGAAAATGGTTTGCAATTTAAAATGTATTCTTCTTATTTATTATAAGACTTTAGTATTTCATAGCGTTGACAAATTACAATCACTGATTGAAATCACTGTACATTTGTAGTATATATATTGATCTTTCTTTCACTAACGGATATTTAGTTTTAAAAAATTGAATTAACACCTTATTAATGTCATGTGTCCGAAACGCTTTGCTAAAATTGCCTTTTCAAGGAACATACATATATAGGCCAGATATTTGAAAAAAAGAAAAGATGTATGAGAATTAACCGAAACAGTTGAAGTGATATTTCATCAAATAGTCCGGCGGCTACAAGCATATTTCAGACGAATTGTGCACATCCTGTTACAAGCATGAAATTTGGCATAGACCTTCCTCAACTATTACTCTTTTATTTCAGATAGGGAGGCATTTGAAAAAAATGTCTCACTTCCAGTAAAATCCAAAATGGCGGACGTCATACTTAAATCAGCCCAATATCGAAGGCTAGCGTGTAAAAATGTGTTATTATCATGCTACTATCATAATATTTGGTACAGACCTTTGTTTTTTACTACTTTTGGATAAATTAAATAGATTAGATGTCTTCAGAAACCCCACTTTCGGTTAAAATCCAATATGGCTGACATTGTACTTAAATAAGCTTATTTTTTAGGGAGGGTAACTGAAATGTGTTTTAACGTATTGCTACTATCATTACATTGTGTATGAACCTTTCTTTGGTGTTTCTGATGGATACAATGCATAAGACATATGTCTTAAACACCCTTTCTTCCGGGTATATACAAAATGGCGGACAGAGAAATATCAATTTTTTATTCAAATTTTCATTTTTTTCAATATGTAAAGAAATGATTTTATTTTGTGCTGGTCATTAAACTTTTGGCTTAAAGTTATCCTCAAAACCACTTATTCTAGCATGTTGTAAATATTTAGATATAAAGTTGACACTTCCGGTTAAAAATATGACGTAAATTTCAAAGATGAGTCCTCAATCTATTTCTTCGATTTAGAGTTTTGGATAGATTGATTAAAACAAAATAAAATCACTATAGTACTAAAAATTATTTAAAATTATTACTATTTGGCCAAGAATACATGTTTATTCACAGTCACCATGACATGCACACATCGCAGTGCACGGGATACCCGATTTTCCACATTAAAAATGACCGCGGAATCCTTTCTTACATCCACAATGTATCAGCTTTTTGACAAAATGATGAGGCCTCAAAAAGAGTTTTTCAAAAGTTATCCTCTTTGTCCCCGCCTGGAGTGGGTAGCATTAGAGCCAATCCCAAGCTCGTCTCGCTAAACACCTGCCTAAGTATATTGCATTATTTACATGCTGGAAAAGACTAGACCAAGTTGAGGGAATAGCCTCGAAAAGCCGTCCCTGTTGCGCAAATAGTTATTTTCTTGCTTCGTTAACCATGTTATACCCATCTGCTAAGTTTGTGCGATCTTACAGTAAAACCCCGGTGATTTAGTCTGATTAATCATCATTCTTTTTGTTAAAGTCACATCTTCAAATGCAATCAATGTCTCCCACATAGTCTTTTCCCCCCTTTCAAGCAAAGAGAGAACCATATCACAACAGGTAAAGACATGGATAACAATAAGTGTTTCAGATCACCCAGATCACTCATTGCCTAGTGCATTTGAAAGGCCATTGATAGATTAATCCAAAGTCTTTTGCCCTCCCAAACACAACGTCTACCCCTATGTCACGGAATAGCGAAACAGTATTGACAACATCATCATTAACGACTGTTCGAATCATGACTCGTTTAAGTGCGTGTTTCACTGCATCAGACACATGCACCATGATTTTAGTGTCTGCCTCTAAATGTGAACTTGGTGCTGAACTTGAAATACATTACGTGGTGGATAAGATAGAATATCCTGACCATTTGTTGCTATAACTACCATACGCATCCAAGACTTCATCCACTCGTATTTCAGTTTCAAGGTATTTTATTTAGGTAAGGACATAATACCCAATCAGCATACTCAGTAGGCCGCAATTCACAATCGGAGAGCTGATTTCCAACATTTACAAAGACTGTGGTATTGTTTCTCACATCTTAATAAATTCTGCAAAAACACATATTTTCTTGCCTTGTTAACCTAATCTGTTTCTTTTTTTTTTATCTTCCAACAAAACCACGTATCGTTTTCAATGACATTAAACATCAAATCCATATGGTGATGTTGGCTGGTCAATCATCATTCTAAATGCTATAGTCACATCTTCAAACTCCATTAATGTCACCAACGCAGTTCCTTTTCCAGCGAACGTGTTATCTTTTAATGCCTAGTGCATTTGAAAGGTCATTGATTGATATATATCTTATACTTTTCCCCTTCTAAATGCAAACCAAAGTTTGTCTGCCCTATGTCACGGAATAGCGAAACAGCAATGACATCAGTATCGACTGTTTGAGTCATGACTCAGTTAAGTCTATGTTTCACTGCATCAGACACATCTATCTTGATTCTAGTGTCAGTCTCTTCGTGTAAACATGGTGCTAAACTTGAAACATCATCAAGTGGTGGATAACACTAAACATCCTGAGCATTTGTTGCTTCAACTACCTTGTACTCAAAATTGTATTGAGCAAGCTCCTGTGAATGAAAACTTAAAAGTTCTTTCTTACTGTCGTCATCTCTCAGAAAACTTTCCCATCTTTGAGGATGTTTTTAATCCTGGGTTCGTCTGTGTATTCCCTTTCCCCTAAATGTTGCCCTTGCTTCTTTTCGCAGCTTTAAAACTACCAGTATTTCGCTATTCCGTAACAAAGGGGCAGACGAACTATTGATTGTATTTGGGGAGGCAAAAATCTTTGGATTAATATCTATCAATGGCCTTTCAAATGCACTAGGCAATGAGTGATCACACACTTTTATTTCTGACCAATACCTTATGACGGGTTGTGATACTGTTCTCTCTTTGCTTGAAAAGGAAAAAAAAAGACTGCGTGGGAGACATTAATGGTATTTGAAGATGTGACTTTAACATAAAGAATGATGATTGATCAGCCTAAATCACCGGGGTTGTACTGTACAAACTTATCAGATCTAACATGATTAACGAACCAAGAAAGTCAATTTTTGCACAAAAGGGAAATCTCATTTTAAGTGAGGCTATTCCCACGACTTGTTCTAGTCTTTTCAAGCATGTAAAACGTGTAATATACTAATGCAGGTGTTTAGTGAGACGAGCTTTGGATTGACTCTTATGCTACCTAGTCTTGTCACTAATGGATTGCGAAGGGACAAAGAGGGTCCCTTTAAAAAAAACTCTTTCTGAGACCTCATCATTTTTTCAGAAGCTTGTACATTATGGATGTAAGAAAGGATGCCGCGGTTATTTTTAATGTGTAAAATCGGGTCTCCCGTGCACTGCCTTGTGTGCATGTGGTGGTGATTGTGAATAAGCATGTATTCTTGGCCAAATAGAAGTAGTTTTAAATATTTTTTAGTACTATAGTGATTTTATTTTGTTTAAATCAATCTATCCAAAACTCTACATCGAAGAAATAGATTGAGGACTCATCTTCAAAATTTACGTCATATTTTTACCAGAAGTGTCAACTTTATATCTTAGCATTTACAACATGCTAGAATAAGTGGTTTTGGGGATAACTTAAAGCCAAAAGTTTAATGACCAGCACAAAATAAAATCATTTTCTTTACATTTTGAAGAAAGTTGAAAATTTGAATAAAAAATTGATATTTCTCTGTCCGCCATTTTTGATACTTCCGGAAGTAAGGGTTTTTAAGACATATGTCTTATACATTGTCTCCATCAGAAGCACCAAAGAAATGTTCATACACAATGTAATTATAGTAGCAATACGTTAAAACACATTTCAATTACCCTCCCTAAAAAATAAGCTTATTTAAGTACAATGTCCGCCATATTGGATTTTAACCGGAAGTGGGGTTTCTGAAGACATCTAATCTATTTAATTTATCCAAAAGTAGTAAAACACAAAGGTCTGTACCAAATATTATGATAGTAGCATAATAGGACATTTTTACACGCTAGCCTTCGATATTGGGCTGATTTAAGTATAACGTCCGCCATTTTGGATTTTACCGGAAGTGAGACTTTTTTTTTCAAATGCCTCCCTATCTGAAATAAAAGAGTAATAGTTGAGGAAGGTCTATGCCAAATTTCATGCTTGTAACAGGATGTGCACAATTTTTTACAAAGCCGCCGGACTAAAAAGGACCTTAAAGAAAAAGACAAGCGGTCAACTTTGTCTGAAAGTATTGAAACATTTTCTTAAAATATACAAAAAATGTGTACGTCGTTGTCATTTTTAGAATGAATTATATAATGTATATATCTGATTCAACCATAACCTTCATTTGAGCACAACAGAAATAGGGCAGAAAAGGTAGTTAAATAAAATATATTCTTCATTAAAACCTTATAATATTAGTAAACACAGTTTGTTTAAAAGATCACATTGTGTTGATAGTAATGCTGTATGCAGTTAATTGATGCATTTGATGTATTTAACTATTGTTGGCAATACATTGTTTAATTCATGTCATAAATATTGAATTACTAATTTTATTTTAATAAATCTTTAATATTTGAAGTAGTTATAATGTAAATATGAAAACAAAAATCCCTTAATATAAATGTACTATATAGTTTTCTACTATTACTTTATTCATTACCTTCTGCATTCAGGACACTTATCTGAACACTGCAAAAGTGTATATCATGTCAATGTACAATAAATAAAGTCTCCATAGATAGATAAAGAAAGATGTGGTATGAGTGCCAATGAGACAACTCTCCATCCAAGTCACAATTTGTGAAAGTAAACCATTATAGGTAAAAGTATGGTCTTCAACATGAAGCCTTGGCTCACACCGAACAGCAAGCTATAAAAGACCCAAAAAATGCCTAGTGTAAAACCATTCAAACGGGAAAAACCAACAGTGTAATCAATATAAAAAACGATTTTATTTATATCATAGATACCACGTGCACGCATAAAACGTAAATTCACAAAAATACACTGAACTCCGAGGAAAATTCAAAACGGAAGGTCCTAATCAAATGGCAAAATCAAAAGCACAAACACATCAAACGAATGGATAACAACTGTCATATTCGTGACTTGGTACAGGCATTTTCTTATGTACAAAATGGTGGCTTGAACCTGCTTTTATAGCTGGCTTAACCTCTCACTTGTATGACAGTCGATTCAAAATCCATTTAATTGAAAACGATGCAGGAACACAACAAACAGACAATAACATGTCAAAAATAGCGGTACAGCAGTCAACATTGTGTTTTAACCTTAATCACTAATAAAAACCCAACAAATAGCCAAAATGAAAGACAAGCATACAAACATGTTTTACAATAATGTGATGTATAAGTACAGAGCCACGCTATATGTATCGAAGTAACATCAAAAGGCATACATACAAAGCACATTAGCAAAAATAAAAGACAAGAATACGAGAATTATCATACACATTAACATAATGACAGGATGTACAAGTACCACAAGTATGTAAACATTTGTATGCCAGAAGCACGTTTCGTCTTCAAAATACCAAGTAGTGACGCACGAAAGGAACAAGTTAACAAAGTAAAATTAATGAATGATACGAGCCAGTATCAGATTTATTCATCATACATAACAAGTGCACTTAACAAAATTAAAGAATAGATAAGGGATTGATTTTCAAGCACTTATATTACATACATGTATCAACAAGACAAAAACCAATGTAAGCAGAATGTACTTGCTCTAACAATGATTTAGATTTAAATATCAGAAAAGTAAAACATTTACTGCTCTAGACTTGTGAAAGGCTATTCAGGATATAAAGAAGTTCAACCTTTTATTAGTACTGAAATGTGTTGCTTGATATATTGAACCATACAGTTTTTAAGAAAAGTTCGTGATAAGCATCAATCAAAGGATCACAAAATATAGTGTAACTATGGCGGAAAAAAATCTACTGGACAATAATTCTATACGATATTTTGTCAAACAGAACTCTAGAGACCATATAATTATTCACGTATACTTAAATAACTCATCATGAGAAATTAAAATCATATCCAAGTTACCCAACACTTCTGTTCATTCCGAGCTTAAGAATGGTGGTGAACAAAAGAATGATTATAATACTTAATTTACTTGTAAGTAGTAACTGTTGAGGCTATTTTTATGTTCAAATTTATCACTACTCTTTCTATAAAAATTTATATTGTTTTGCATAGGTATGAAGATTTTTTCATAATGTTCGATATTGATACAAAACTTTTTTTCATTTGGTCTCTTGTGGGGAGTTGTCTCGTAGGCAATCATATCACCTCTTCTTTTTTATATCTTATATTAACTCAAATTACGAAGGTTTCCTGATTTTTTACATTAAATTTTATTTTCATAACCGTTTTCCAATTTACGATTTTTTTGTGTGAGTAATAAGTTTAAGAATGAGGCGATGGATATGAACTTTTTCAACAGCAACAAAAATTTAGTAAATATATATCTTTCTTGGGTTCGTGTTGCATAGTCTTTAGTTTTCTTTGATGTGTCTTGTGTACTTCTATTTTTCTGTTTGTCTTTTTTCTTTGTAGTTATGGCGTTGTGAGTTTAGTTTCGATCTATGAGTTTGAATGGCTTTCTGGTATAAATACAATGATAATACATGTATACATTGATGTACCAATTTATTCAGAGTTCATTTGTGAATGTTTTTCCATTGATCAGTGGAAATTTCTTTACTCGCACAGATGCCTTAATTATTGATAACAGACGGTCAATTTACTTCGATATCAAAGGTATACACAGGTTGCATTTAAAGCGAATGTATTGCTTATACACGCATCACATACTGTTAAAATAATTTAATAATTTGTATAAGATAAACAGTCTAATAAACTAAAATTTACAAAATCACAGCAATCAAATACATGAATTAAAATGTTCCTGATTTTCTAAAAGGGACAATAGAGACATGCTATAGGTTTCACTTTTTAAACACAACTATTTCCTTAGCTATTCCTCTTTGAGGAGATATATACTATTCATAGATATTTTGAAACTTGGAATCTGAGGAAAATCCACATAGACGATAGGGGTAGTACATAATTTTAGTAAAGTTTAAACTCAGGGTATATTAATGTTGAAAATGTGAATGTTGAGTGTTGTTCTAAATTAATATTTGGCTGATAACCTCTTCCTAATTAGCTATAGGAAGATGTTGTCTTGGTTTGAATGAAACATCTCTCCATCCAAGTAACAATTTATAAAAAAAAAACACTATAGGTCAAGGTAAGGCCTTCACCCGGAGCCTTGGCTCGCACCGAACAGCAAGTTATAAAGGACCAAAAAAAATTACAAAAAACAGAAAAACCAACAGTCAAATCTATAAAAAACAAAAAACAAAAAACAACGAGAAATGAGAAACACTTATTAACCAGATAAACGGACGACAACCACTGAACATCAGATTCCTGACTTAGGACAGGTGCAAACAACTGCACATCAATTTAAGTTTTGTTACTTCAACTCGGAAATGTATGGACCGATAGGCAGATGGAACAGTGTTTTCATCAAAAACTTTTTTTTAAACTAAATGTTTGAGGACCAACATGATTTCTGTAGTGTGTATCAAAATGCTGTCTACAATCGATGATGTGAATTTGCAGGTGGTATAATGATAACATATATGCACTTATCTGAAATAGAGAATATTTGCAATGGTAGTCGAAACGATTTACACTGTATTATGTACATATATTGGCATTTTTAAAAAGGTGTATTTATCATATGTCATCAAAAGGAATCATAGAAATAAAAAAAAACGTTTGGCTTGCAGTAGGAGGCTGTGCACCGCAGTTTTCATTTAACTTGCAAGGTGTCATTTAATCGCGCTTTTCTTTAATGTTTTCACCACTTGTCAGTCATGTGCATGTCTTGCTTGCTGTATATTCATTTAAAATAAAATATCCTCTACCGTAAAAAAAAAGATACATACTCGCGCGATCGGTCCTCTGTATTATTTTCTTCTACCTATGTATAGGATAGGACTTTTTTTTATTTTTTACCAACACGATTAATTATTTGATGCAAAAAAGGTAGTAATACAAATACGGATATTTTCTTAGAAGTGACAATCATCCTGTAATTATTACGGTCATCATTTACAAATCACAGTCATCTTTTAACCAATTACGACCACCCTTGTTATAAATCACTGATTCTATTACGGTCATCTCGATGTTATTAAAATATCCTCTACCGCAAAAAAGAAACATATTCGGTACTCTGTATTTGAAGCACGTCTTATTTTCTTCTACCTATAGGATAGTACTTTTTTTTTATACCAAAACTATTAATTATTTGAAACAAAAGAGATAATAATACAAATACGGATATTTCTTAAAATTGACATTTTCTCAAATCAAATTCCCTGTTTCATGCAAATGAAGCAGCGATTTATGATTTCCATGTGAATATTTTATCAATTTAAAAACACTTAAACATATAATACAGATACTGACATAATTTGTCATCCGCCATCTTGGGATGACCGTGAATTGAGTTACGGTCATCAGCTTTATCACAGTGAGGATGAAGATTCTGAAGACTGTATTTCAGTTCTGATCAGTATTGATAAGGTGGATCAGCATATACTACTGATATAAAATGTAATGTTGTATATAACATAATCAATGTATTGCCGTAATAAATCTAAAGCCCCTGTCACACCTTACCGGATAGCTCAAACGGACGCCTAACGGATAACTTTTTCCGACGTAGTCGGTATAGTTTCGGTTTTTGCCCTTTGAACTTAAGGACGCTTAACTATGGCAACAGAATACGCATGGCGAAAATCCTTTCTGTGATTGGACAAAATACTGTCAAGTTGGGTGATTTGGTTGTGTTTGAAAAAACGTCTCGTTCATTATGTCGTGATGGAAAGCAAGTAAAAAACTATAAATATTTGAAGTAGATCTTACAAAGATTTATATTTTTATTGAAATAATTGTTTCTCCAATAGCTCTTTGCATTCATGACAGCTGTTTATTCGGGACAATTATATAATTTTTAATGTAAACTTTGTTGTACGAACGTACATGACTTTTAGAACGCACCTACGCATGTGAGATTTCCGCGGGGTTTTGGTTAATGTAAACAGAAAGATACGAGGACCGAGAATACTGAACACAAACAGAGAAAGAGAGACGAAAGATACCAAAGGGACAGTCAAACTCATAAATCTAAAACAAACTGACAACGCCATGGCTAAAAATGAAAAGGACAAACAAACAAGAGCACACACGACACAACATAGAAAACTAAAGAATAAACAACACGAACCCCACCAAAAAACTAGGGGTGATCTCAGGTGCTCCGGAAGGGTAAGCAGATCCTGCTCCACATGTGGCACCCGTCGTGTTGCTAATGTGATAACAAAACGTTATTTAAATGGTAAATCACTTATTTGAATATAATCGGAATATTCACAAAACAGTTTGTAACGTTCTTTTGTTGGTAATTCATTGATTTTTAGATAGTTAGATCATTGTTGAAGATGAAGGTAGTGAACGGGCGTTGCCACCAAGGACAAATTGTGTCAAACTATGCAGGTTTTCAGTGCACTGCAATCGCCTTCTTGTAGTTACATTCAGATGGAGATTTAATTAAAGAGGTCCTGCATCATTAAGTCATTGTGCTTCTGAAGGTTATCGAAATGATAGTTTTAAACATATACTCAAATTTAAATACGTCGGATATCTTTTTTAAAGATAGTTCTTGTTTTCAATCGGTTCATGTCCGTTAGACGTCCGTCCATATCCGTTTAATGTCCGTTAAGCGTACGTTTTATCTGTCGACGTCCGTTCTGTCCGGTGGAAAATTTTGAGCATGTTCAAAACTTTGAACGGACGTCCAACGGATAAAATGTCCGTTGAACGTCCGTTAGGCGTCCATTCTGTACGGTATTCGTCCGTTTCGTTTCCGTTTTGTATCCGTTATGTGTCCGTTATACATCCATTGGAGGTTTTGAAGATAAATTCACCAACGGACTTCTACCGGACTTTTAAAGGATAAAACGGATGTTGAACGAAAGAGAAACGTACTTCTACCGGACGTATAACGGATAAAACGGATGATGAACGGTTCTGAATCGGATAAATGCCAATTAAAATTTCTCGACAGAAATGCCAATTATTGGTATGTCAGATTTCTTCATGAATTCTTATTATTCATAATCGATCTTAGAGTAAAGGCACGTCTTCACAATGAAGCAGCTCTTATTCAGGCCAAACACTGCCCTTTGGCGGCATTTTGAAGAACAAACCAAAACCAGTTTCACAGAAACATTTTGAATATTTATCCAATTTACGTGTATTTTTATTGTCGCCTTTAATTTTTCCGTATATCTTGTGTATCCGTTTTATCCGGTACGCTTCCGTTAGGTGTCCGTTTTATACGGTACTTGTCCGTTGGATGTACGTTCGACATCCGTTCTGTCCAGTACGTTTCCGTTTCTCGTACGTTGCATATCCGGTGTGTGTTCGTTATGCATTCGTTACACGTCCGTTTTATTCTGTCAGTACATCAACGGATTCCCAACGGATAACAATTTTATCAACGCACAACTTTTATTTTCATCCGTTAGGCGTCCGTTCGTGCTATCCGGTAAGGTGTGACCGAGGCTTAACAAATCGTCTTGATCAATAGATTAAATTGACAGACCAAAAGTGCATAAGATTTTCATGAGTTTGTGAAATTCTTTTAGAACTCTGTTAGGCAATATAGTGGTAGTTTTGGTAACAAAGTTTGGAAGAAGGACTATTAATCGAAATGCAGAATTGAGGATAAAATTTGTTAGTGTAATTTTTCTAAAGTGCGCAGTTGTTTAAACTTTTTCTGTTATGCCAACAATATAATCGAATTAACTATGTTTCTGATATTTTACGGAACATGTGTGAACGTACGCAAATCAACAATGTTTTATAAGCCTCTGTTCGCGTTGACTAATCACAATACAAATTTTATTTGTTGCTGAAAAAAACATAATGCATATACTTCTTTAATATTGATATATCCTTGCAAGGTTTTTTTTTACTGGCCCAAACAGCATTCCATGTTGAAGACTTAATACTTTGACTTATAATGGTTTACTTTTATAAATTGTGACTTGAATGAAGAATTGTCTCATTGGCACTCATACCGCATCTTCTTACACCTACGAAGAGCAAACCTCCAGATTATTATGCACTAGCAAACTTCGGCTATAAGCAACAGGTTGGTTATAAAACCAGGTGACAATGAGACAACTCGCCACAAAAGAGTGGACGTGGTTTCCCAGAAGGCACAAAACGTTGATCCAAAACCAGTCTTCAACGTTGTTTCAACGTTGAAACTTGGGTTAGTTTTAAAAGTTGTAATGACGTTGAATCAACGTTGCAGTTTCAATGTTGTATTGACGTTGATAAAATGTTGAAATCAGGTCGGGTTTAGGTTGAAATCAGGTCCGATTTAGGTTGAAATCAGGTCGGATTTAGGTTGAAATCAGGTCGGATTTAGGTTGAAAACAGGTCTAAGTTAGGTTGAAATTAGGTCGGGTTCAGGTTGAAATTAGGTCGTGTTAAGGTTTAAATTAGGTCGGGTTTAGGTTGAAATCAGGTTGAGTTAGGTTGTAGTCAGTCAAATGTAGGTTGGTTGAAGTAACGGTTCTTGGGTGTAAATTATTCCTTATTGGTACGAGTACAAATACAATAGTTAGATAATTGAATGATGAAATAAAAAAAAAAAAAAAACACTTTCAAGTTTTATTCCAAGTTCAAATGTCCATCAACAGTTTCTTTCTCAATAAGAGACAACTCAAAAAGAGAATAGTAGACAATAACAATCAAAATCAAAAAGGAGAGACAGTAGAATATCAAGATTTTATTTGAACCAAATATCTCAATATTAACAAAGCTTTCTATTCTAGCACACCAATTTTTCAAAGCAAAGGAACATATGTAAAAATTCACTACAGTACACTGGTTTGATTCTGGTTGATCAAGTTATACAAAATCAAGTAAACGCAGCAAATTGACACAGTGACACAAAATGCCTCCTTTGTTTTATGTGAATACATACCAGGACCATTTAAAAACCCTGATCTCAATTTAAGTTTTTGTCATCCGATATTTAGTTCTTTTTTTTGGTCTTTTTTTCATATTTATTGACATATTGTTGATCTGAAATTTGACTTTTTGTGGGTATGCTGTATGTGTGTTTTTTTACATGTATCTTGAAGGCATTTGGAACAAACCATACCATCACCAAACTGTTTACTCATTAAGGTGGCTAGGGCCTATTCGAAGATTCTATCAGAAGTGCCGTATTTTTAGTTATTTTATTCTTTACAGAAATTGAATCACATTGGTCGAAAAAAAGGGTTCACGGACCATTTAAGCTCAAAATTTTACTTTTAGACAGGTACGTAAAAGGGACCATTTTTCAATGAAATGATAGGAAAAATAGAGGTTTTGACATACAGCTCTGAATTTGGATTGTGATTAAATAGTTGACACAGCATAGGTTTCTGACACAGAATGAATGTGGTCTCATGAACTTAAAATATTTTATTTGCTTTGGAGCAATTCACTATGCTGTTGAATATTAATCCTCTCAAAAAACAAAAATATTTGAAGACATTTTCTTTGTTATTTCTGAAATCTGAAATAAGAAAAATTAGACCCCCCCCCCCATTTTTTTGTTTCACCTCCCCCTTTCACTTATTCCAAAAATGATCTCAATTCAAATTTCTAATGGAGTTTGCAACAATAACTACTCATTTAAATATATCATAAACTATTAAAATATAAAATGTCATACAGTCAAGGTTCAAATTAATATTACTTAATAGTAACTTCTAAAAAAATAAATGGGGAATGTGTCCAAAGGGACACAGATGATGCTCCCACTAGCATATAACGTTATAAAGGAACATAACTCAAGAACTGTAACAGTGAAACTGCCATAAATTGAACTTAAACTGAGTTTAGACTAGGTAATAACCATTATATAAACATTTCATTAAATTTAGTTTAGACAAACTTAAGTAAAGAGAACACTAAAAAAATCTTCAATTTTTCCATTTATAAAGGGGCAGTTCAGTTATTGGCAAATTTTCAATGGAATTTATTAATAATAAAGTTTTTGGCAAATTTCCAATCTACATAATTTAAAAGCAGTTTAGGTGAGATATTCAAATGAGTTTCAAACACCAACCTTACACTGCTTTTAAATTATGTTTTGTACTTATGTAATTTTCCATTAACCTGATAACCCTCTTCCCCCCTGTTTTGCACCTTATTCCTTAGCGGTTTGAGCCATAACGTTAAAATCAATCCCATCATTCCTTTTGTGGTCATAAACATTGTGTTAAAATTTCATGGATTTCTATTTACTTATACTAAAGTTATTGTGCGAAAACCAAAACCAAATGTCTTCGGACGACGATGACGACGCCAACGTGATACCAATATACGACCAAAATTTTTTCAATTTTTGCGCTCGTATAAAAAGCTGAAATATAGCTTCAAAGAATGAGCAAATAAAAAACATAGGTCACCGATAAGGGAAAAACATTATTTTGCCGTAAAACCCAAATTTTGGCTGGAAAATGGTGAAAATGGGTGAAATGTCATTTTGACCCTTTAACAAATACGGATAATAACGAAAATATTCTATAAGTCACATAGCTACAATGATTTAGCATTTCTAGTTAATCAAAATATTGAAGAAAAAAATATATTGAATTTACGACAAATACTTTTGTAATTCATGCGTGACATTATGCGTCGAAAAGTCCCGAGCCACCTTAAATCATTATACATCCGGTACAATTAGGTAATCCGAACAAAAAGATGCATACCGATAACACCAAAAAATGTATTGATAAATGTCACTCCCTTTTGTTTACTGACACTCAATTAACTATAGAAATTAACAACAAAGAGGTTTTTAAAATGAAAAAAATAATTTTATTTCAAAGATCTATTCTTTTGGCCTGGCAACTCCTTCTGCTCTCTTTGATTTCTCTCCGGGGCACACGTCAAATGTCTTGTACACTGCTCAGGTATTTCGGATTCTGGTGTCTCTTTAGTTTAAACAATATGTATTCAGATAAATCATCATTAAACGATATTATACAATGAAATAATATTAAGGATTCAGAAACAAGCAATTTGCTTTTACAAATCTGTCTCCTTTACAAAAAATAATACACTTATTGAACCATACATGAATATAAATACTGGCATGCTCTGTAATAAATATATGAATATGAAAAAGGTGAAAAAGAAGAAAACAAAATAATAATGAGAAAAGTAAAATAAAAATAATAATAAATAAACATGTATACAGTGTGAAATGCTTGGGTTCCTATTGAGTGATGAAGCATTAACATCAAGGGTTAAAACGTTTACTTTTAATAATATATTTTTGCACCAAACTAAATAAAATACTGTTTTGCTCATCTGAGAGTACCGTTGATCCAAAAAGCAAGGTTTTTGTGTTAACTTGGACAGGAAGAACTGAAATAGAATAGTTCATGTCTTAAATTAGTGTATATAGGACAAGATAACAGGAAGTGAGTATTTGTTTCTACATCACCACAACGACAATTTGGAGAGTCTACTAAATTACGAATGAAAAGGTGAGAATTCATGGAACTTTAATCCATTCTTAAGCGAGCATGAAGAATTTGACCAAAACGATGTCCTATATAATAATATGTTGGGACCTTACTATTTTGGGTACTAATTTGTTTTTTGAATAATGATAGAGATTCACATTTTCTTATGTTTAAGTTAAGAGTGTTCCATAGTTTTGTTGTTGCAGGGATGAAATATTTAGAATATAAACGGGTTCGTGTGTTGACTTGTGTAATTTTATTTCTTTCTCTTGTATTCTGATCATGCCTACTTCCTACTGAATCAGGCAATAAGTCTCTTTAATACTCTGGAGTTTTCTTATTCAAAATTTTGTGATAATGAATTAGTCTATGATTGCGTCGTCTTTCGGATATTTTTTCCCATCTAGTTTCAACATATAAATTGTTTATACTGGTTAGTTTAGTACCCTCGTGACGATACGCGCTGCGTCAAGCAGAATATTTTCAAGTTTAGCAATCAAATTCTGATTTTGGGAGTCCCAAACGACATCGACATATTCAAGAATTGGGCGAACAAATGATATGTAAACTTTTTCAAGTGAAAATTTGTCAAGAACATTTTTTTTTCTCATTATATTTATTCTTTTGTAAGATTTAGAAACTATATATTCAAAATGGTCGTTCCAGGATCCGTTGTTATAGTGGGAGATATTATGGACATAATTGTGCAAATCGTGATACAAGCATGAAATTTGGTATAAAGATTGACTAAATGATACTAAAAAAAAATCCGCTGCTAGTCAGAAAAAAAATCGTTTTTTCAAGATGGCCACCACACATTTTGGAAATGGCGTCATTACAAATCGACAATAATTCGTTAATCCGTTAAAAGGTGTGTTATATGTAAAATCCAATGTTAGATTTGATAAAAATTAAATGCCATAAAATATTTTGATATTTCCATAAACTTAAAGCGTTAACACTCTTTGTTAAGTTAAAATGCCTAGTTTGGTTAGAAAGACAGGTTGCTTATTTTATAATTATCTGATAGTTGCCTATACAATAACCCGTACAAGGAAGGCCAGAACGGTAGCATCTTCAGTTATCAACACAGCTGAATGTTTGCCTCCGCATTTCAAAATGTTCTGACACGAGGATGCAACGGCAGTCAAAGAAGTCCATTTTGGTTTCCAATTGTCATTGATTCTCTCTTTCATCCAATCCCAGTGTTCATGACTTGGAACACGTATCTGTCGAATACATGAATCAGACTAAGCCTAAACAACTCCTCCTTGATATACTTCTCTTTTGATGTGCTCTGAAAAAGAACCTCTTGTAGGCGGAATTGCATCACAATGCCGCTGATTCCTGGCAAACAATTCACATCGTGCCTCGCTTCATACTTAAGCCTAAAAAACGTCCTTTACATCTGGAAAACCTTCCTTTGTTAGCCAAGCTGACCTTTAGCAATTCTCATGACAATTCGACAAAGCGCCATCACCATTAAATGCATGGACGAAAGGAAGACCAGCTACACAAGGACCTAACGCATTTGATATGTCACGTGCATGAAGCCATCAAAAGTCGTTATTCCTTCCATATTACCTATCCACAATTTGTTCAACCTAATTTTGCGATTGCTGCAATTCTTGATACTATTACATCTGTGTCAGTACTACCTTAATTATAATTTACAACACTTTTCATAATCATGGCGAAGATAGACAAACTTTCTCATATCTGCTTCTTCATGATTACACGGGATAGATAGGAAGTATCTTTATTGAAATTGCAAAGAATGTTTTCACCATGAGTAACATACACATTTTTATTAGTCCCTTAAGAAGCAATTTTGTCAGCAAGAAACTTGAACAATTTCGTTTTGTTGTCATCTTCACAGAGAAAACTACTCCATATCATTGGTGTTCTACCAGAACCAACACCTTTCCATCTGGCAAAAGAACCTTGCTGTTGTCTTGTCACAGCCTTTAAATTATTCATTTAGTAAACATCAAATACAATGTGTACTTTTGAATACTTATCGATGCAAGATTTTATATAAGGCAGTATGACATCATTAGCATAATCATCAAATATTTTTGCCCAACTTTTTGACCTGGAATTAACCATTGCTGCCCCAACAACGATAAATGCGTTCGAATTTAGAGCAGCAAATCGCAGAATGTTTCAAGTAAACCCATTTGCAGCGATGTAATACCACTTTTGTAAGTGACATCCTGAAATAAAGACGGAGGAACAGTTTGGTTTCTATGGATAAAGAAATATTCCAAGTAAAACTGGCTACTGTGACAAGAAATGAAAAGTCTAGAAAAGATATCGCAATCACTTTTAAGGTTCTCTAGCTTTGTTTCTGCCAAGACGTTTCCAGTTTAATTTTGCGGCCAAAATAGGAAGTTGTTCTTTTTTATTTGGTTATAAAAAGCAGGTTCTTCTTCATTTTTCATTTGCTTCAAAACATCTTCGTATTCTTTGGACCAATATCTTAAAGTTTATTTACATATCTTACCTGTTTCCGAATCAACAATTTCCTAAATGGAGTATTTTTTTTACAAATTTGACGACTTTTCCAGAAATGCATTTCCAAACTCGTTCATCACTTTGCAAAGCCTTTAAAGCTGTTTAAAGAATTTTTTGTGTGTTTCGTAGAGTCTTCATTATGTCGTTCGTCTGTTTTAGAATGACCCAAATCACTAGATCTTTCAAATTAATCTTCTAGTATACTGACTCCTGGTCCAGCTACCAACCATTTGCATGTCTAAAAGGGATCTTCGGTTAATCCTACGACACCAACACCACCCTTCACAATTGCATTATTCTGTTTTTGTGCCTGATCAATTGTGTTACAAGAAAGAAAGTTGCTGGTCTTACGTACAGTGAAATTATCATTTTCAAATTTCATTGCCACCTGTGGGTGAGTCATATTTCGAAAATGAGTCGGTAACCATCGAGCATAATTTACACGATCAAGACCTAAAACAATACCCTACCATGCTTTATATGGACTGTTTGAAAAGTACTAAATCTCACTCATGAAATGAGCATTATACCAAAATCAGAAGAAGTTCTTAATTTATAATTTAATGCCAGGAATTAAACTATGGTCGAGATGACTCTATTTCCTTACACCAGTCTTTTAAATCATTGAACGTCACAGAGTCATGACATAATTATATATTTTGAGTTTAGCTTTCATAATCTGAAAGAACCAATTTTTAAGCAAAATACATGCAGTTATCTGATGGTCCTGTCTAGTCCTAGGTACATTTGAACATGCATAAAAATAATCTGCCGTTCTTTGTGTTGCAATATTGGCTTCAGTAAGACAACATGTCTATCCCCTATCACGCAATATATCACCAAGAGTTTTATAACAAGTAATTTCAATGTGCAATCCACCAAACATGACGATACACTTATAGTTTCCTTACAAATCAGGCCATTCCCACTGAATTTGCTTAGGCATTTCCAAAAGTGGCTGATTTGCAGTTACAATTGATGTTTCTTCAGGATTAACCACATTTTCGCCTTTACCATCGAATACCTGAGAATTGCCTGGTTTTGCATACAAATCGCTCTTGATGTCTATAAAATAGTTTGCACATGCGCAAAAGTGTGACAAATGTGTATCATAACCTTGAAAAATGTTATTAAACCAATTCATAATATCATTAGAAATCCAAAATCACTAAATATATAGTAAATAGTTCAAATGTTTTTGAAAGAATTTGTTATATTTTCGCGCATGCGCAAATACTGGATATGTCAAATATTCATTTTTAATATATAGTGATATAAAGAAGGTGGCCACCAAACCTGGTAATTGGTTTTTACTAAAAGAAATTCAAAGAAAAGTTTTCCAGAAAAATTAGTATGTTCAAACTAAAGAAAACAGCCATTTTAGAAAATGGCCATGGCCATCTTGAAAAAACTAATTTTTTTAATGGCCAGCAGTAATTTCTTACAAAGTATATAATAATGATGCTTTGTGGTAATTTTCATGCTTGTATCATCATTTGCACAATTCCCTCGATTTTGCGTGCTAATATCTTCCACTATTAGAAAAAAGACACCTAGATGTTTGTGTTTACTTACTGTTTGTAGCTCTTGGGTATTCATATTTAATGGAGGATGGTAGGGTCTATTTTTCTTTTTTGAATTATCATACTTTTAGTTTTTTGGGCATTAAAATTCACAAGCCATTTTTTAACCAATTATAAATCTTATCTAGATCGTTATTTAAAATTGTAGCTGTTTCTGTTGGATTGTCAACCATAATATATAATGAAGTAACATCTGCGAATAGCTTAATTTAAGCTTGAATATCTTCTACAATATCATTTATAAATATCAAAAAAGGAGAGGCTAGAATGGACCCTTGTGGGACGCCTGCATTTACAGGTAACCATTCGGAACACGAACCGTTAATAACCACCCGCTGGACTCTATTCGTAAGATAATTTTCAAACCACCTTAGTAAAGAACCCGATATACTCGCTTGTTGAAGTTTAAATAGCAGTCCCTTATGCCCGACTCGATCAAACGCTTTACTTATATCACAGAATACTACCCTTATTTCTTTACCGCTATCTAAAGCCTTCCCAAAATCATTTGAAATTTTAATTAATTGATTAACCGCTGAATCCCCCCGTGTAAAGCCTGATTGATTTTTCGTTAACATATTATTGCGCATAAGGTGGTTGTAAACATGTTTATCTACACATCGTTCCATACACTTTGAAATTACACTCAACAAGGAAACAGGTCTATAGTTTTTAACGTCATTCGGTTTACTATTTTTATAAACTGGGGTAACATTAGCTCTTTTCCATTAATCTGGAAAAGTAGACGTACTTAACGATAAGTTAAGTAGCTTACATAGTGCATACTTCAAAACAGAAGATGCTTCTTTTAACAATTTGGGACTTATTAGGTCTGGGCCAGAAGCTTTTGTGGGATTAACAATTTTCAATATATCCTCAATTTCAGTAACAGTAAGTTCTATATAACCAATGTCATCACTAACAGTTTTAAATTCTTCAGGTAACAGAGCACTCAATTCTTTATTAACCAAATGTTTTACAACATATAGGTACATGTATAATCAATATATACTAAATATAGATTACAAAAATATACGATCATGACAATAACAGACAGAAGTATCAAATACACAAAAAATAAATACATATAAATATAATTCCAAATAGCAAATATTTGTAACAAATGAATTACAAATCATCTTACTGAAAACAGTCATTTCTGAGCTTCAGTGCTCTAAATATATATTTTCCCAAGTTGCAAAAGTCTTTTACATTAGTAGTGCTTAATAATTGTAAAAGTTTATAAACAGATGGCTTACGCCAATACTATGGTTTTATCAAACATTCACGCAAATTAGAATATAATGGACATGATAAAATAAAATGCATTTCATCCTCAATATCGTCAATACACAATGTACCGGTTCTAAGGTTGCTATTAACATTGGAATACCTTCCCTTCTATATAGCTAGATTATGTGATGACAATCTAAATTTAACAATACACTCTTTTATAAATTTCGGGTATGGGTTTACACAAATATGACTGCAAAGAAAAATTGGATATCATATATCTATACAAAAAACATGTTGATGAACTTTCTAAAGTAGCATCAAACTCTTGTTTGACAATATCACAAAGTCTCTGTTTAATAACCATAATATGATCTTTCCATAAAGTATTTTGTAAATACCACAAATCATTTAAACCAAGATGGAACAATTCCTTTCGTATATTACAAACCCAGTTATTTTTGTCATTTGGATTCTTTAAACACATATCATATAAATAATTGTAACAACCATTTAATATACAATTGTTATTATTCAATACTTTAATCCAATATTTAAATATACGTAATTTCCTGGTTACTAACATTGGAAATCTTCCAAGTTCACAATAAACCATGACATTCGGTGTACTTGTTTTAACATTCAAAATTCTTTTACAAAAATCAATATGTATCTTTTCTACATCTTGCGCTTTATGAAAACACCATATTTCAGAACTATAACATAAAATACTACTCACATATGTATCAAATAATGACAATAACGTGGCATAATTAAATGAAAATTGTCTAATATTACTAAATAAACAAAACATAGCTTTTCTACTTTGTTCTGCTCTGCACTCGAATCATCAATATTTGACTGGGAAGAAAAAAATCGATTAAATTCATTTGCCTTTTCGATATCATCAAATATTTTAAAGTTGTTATTAACCATTAATGGAGGTACACTTGTGTCGTTTGTTTTTAATCCGGATATTTGTTTAACCGTTTTTCACCAATTAGTAGTGGACGGGTTACTGTTCCTGATTTTTGTAATTAAATTGTTGTTATAATCATCCTTTGATTTTCTTATCAAACTGGTAACTTCATTTCGTATTTTCTTAAATTTTGACCACTCCGATGGGTTATTATATTTTTTTTAGCCTTTCTGTGAATTCTTTTTTGTTTCCTTATCTTTTTTTAACATCATTTGTTAGCCATGGAGGTTCATTTTTACGAATAGTTATTATTTTATTTGGAATACATTTGTCAGCAGCTTCTATGATAGTTTTTGTTATTTCGGAAACCGTTGTAAATTGTTCAACGTTATTTAATTTTATTACGGAATCCCAATTTTTGCAGATAAAATGTTACGATATCTGTCATAATCTCCTCGATCATATAGCCAAATTTTCCTCTTAAAAGTATTTTGACGACATTTTGGAAAGTTCAAAAGACTAATTATAGGACAGTGAAAACGTATTTGGTCTGATAAAGGTGGCCCGACTCCACAGTAATGTATTATGTGAACAACGGCCTTAGTCTGCATGGCTAACGAAGTGAAATACACAAATAAAAAACCAAAAAAGCTGTCCCCACTATTTTATTTATAGTACATAATTTAAATTTGTAAAAGTAGACCTAAAATGCTATAAATAATCATTGAATAGCGAGGCAGTCGTTCAATTTTTATTTATTTCTATTTTTATATGTCAAGAAAATATTCAATTTTTTCCCAGATATCTGATCCACTATTAGGAGGTATATAAAAGGTTTCGAGCAAAGCCTTTTTATTTTTAAATTTAATTTCTAACCATATTGCTTCCAAGCTTTCGCTTTCGAGGTCAATTTGACGTCGAACATGTATATCATTTTTTTACATAAACAACTATCCCCCTCCAACCTTGTGTGGACCTCTGTCACGACGGAAGGGGTGCTGGTAATTTAGGATTTCAATTGATTCGTCTGTTTGATTATGTACCAGGTTTCACTAAAAGCTAAAATGTCGAAATCAGAATATTCAGCTTGAATCAGATCTATTTCCGGGGCTGGTCTTTGTATATTTAAATGAAGAATTGAGACTGATTTTGAAAAAAGTTCACCACAATCCGACATGTCAGTTGAGTTAATTGAACTTGGAGAAGAATCGATATCGTCACTTGGACCTGGATTTACCTCTATTCCTGCTAGTATAAGCAAAATTTGAATAACAAATAGTAAAAATAAAATAATAAATAGTCTAAGATTAACATTTACACTTGTTGGTTTTTGTACATTTGAGTCTACATGTTTCATCTCTGAAGGTTTAAGGCACACGCCTAGTTGGTGCGACAACGTGAAGATTAAAATTGATAACACCAGTGCCTGCGAGACACTTTTACACGCGAGAAATAAGTTGATACAGATAAAATCAATATAATTTAGTCTTTGTTTGATGTTTTTGCCTGGTGAGTATTGGCCAACTCTCATACGATATAACTCAATTCCTACCCCCATGAGTTATGTTACATCTGGCTGAAACTGGTCAAACTGAGAGCGGCCGTATACAAAGTTAAATAAACCATAGCATTTCATCTTTTTTGTGAAAAAATTGTAAGTAAAAAATATGAAAAAATTGTAAGAACAAAAATTAAATAACAATATGTTGTATGCATGAAGCAAAAGAAAAGTATGCACATGTACATGGATTAAACAAGTAGTTTGGAGGAATGAGTATACACCTGTATAAATGATTGGTGAATGATACAACTTTATCTCTACGTAGTTATTCAGAACAACTGTTAATACCAGCCGTGTCAAATTATCTCGATTTAATTTTGATTGCCTAATTGATTATTTGATCGCTGAATTGACAAGATCTGGCCATACAATTTACAATATATAGTAAGCATACAGTCACGTTTTAAGCAGTCTAATTCACTTTACGTGTTGTTTAAAGTTTTCTTGTATACGATAAAATTTACAAAGTGAAAGTAATATCTTTTTTTTAAAGTTGTTTTATGAGCTTGAAGTTAACCATGAAAATTTCATTATCTGGAATTTAACATCATGTAAAAACAACCGTTATAGTTTTACCATTTTCACGCATGAGTAATTAATTTTACTATGAGAGTTTGTGTTTTGAACATTGATAAGTTAAAATTTGTCACGTGACAAATCATCGATCAAGGTAAGTGTTCCCGTGTAATTAACAGGAATGCGGATGAATTACAAATTAGATGTATTGTGTAGCATGTAATTATAGTAAAATAAACAAATACATAAACAAGAGAAACAAAAATAAAGGCAAAAAGTCAATTGCAGACTATTTGAGATCACCATATTTAGTCAGAATACAGTTGTTTTGCGAAATTCTGAAACAAGACTGTCAAATAGTCTAAATATATGTACAAATATGTACATAAAAAAAAAATGTTGTCAATATATATATGCAGTTTTATTCAAAATTAAGTCATAACATTTTGACACTCGTGTTTTCAGCTGATGTATTTGAAGATGCTCTCTCTGCTTATTCCTTCGCTCGTGCTTCCGCATATGTTATGAGTTGTGGTGGTGTGTACTCGCGTCTGTTTTGTTTGTTATTGTAGTCTAGCCTATCAAGGAAGTCCGTGGAACCAGGACAGCAGTATATCGACACAAAACGTAGGAACGCTGGCATTGTGTTGACAACATGGACTTGCATTTGATTGTCCTTTACATAAATTTTCCCATCAACTGTCTACGTGTCTCTTAGATGACGCTACATACTGAGCCGTCTGGCTTTTTATGCAATGGCGTTCTTCGGCTTGGTCAGGTCCTCGTTCATTCTTACATACTTGTATTCTGTTTTCCCTTTTAAGAATTTTCTGCATCTAAGAATCCTCTTTTTAACATTATGATCCTTAATCTTGACAATTATTTGTCTAGGAGGCTGAAACGTGTTGTTAACTCGGCCGTCTTCATTGCCTTCCCTTTTGCGTGGTTTACCAATTCTATGAGATCGAATGATGTCGTCGGTGTTAGATCTTCATCGATAGTTTTGATAAGTTCTTTCACTAACTCGTTTGTTTGAAAGGAATATTCAGCTATTCCACCGTCAGGAATGTCGTTGATACGAATTAGGTCTCGTCGATTGTATTGTTCTTACGCATCCATGCCATCACGCAGCGATTGGTTTTCTTTATTAAGCCTCTCTGTTTTAAATTTGTACTGGTCTATTGTGGCTTTGATAGTGTAGTCGATCTCACAATGTATCATGTCTTTAAAATGCAAGGCTATTAGACATGTTACGAAAAGGTATATTCACGACGCTGAGATTGACAATTTACACTTTAAATGAGGGGACTATGTCAAAACACAAAAGAGATTATCTGTGTATTCATTGGATATTATTTTAAAACTGTACTGATTCGTTGGTGCCAATTTATCATAAATATTTCCTATGGAACGAATATTCAATAACATTTGAACCATAAGAAATATAAGAAATAGATATTCATAAATTCTTTAATATTTCAAAGTTTAAGAAACTCTAATGCGAAAAAGTTGGGGGAAAAGGTGGGCAGATAAATGTGGTAGATGTGCAGGGCAGCGGAGACACGGGGTACATACTTGTGTTAATTCTTAGGAAAAACTGTATGTATGACAAATGTGTCATTTCTATGGGCATGCAAGCCCTTATTAGTTTTAATTGTCTTTGAACTAGAGTGCAGTATAAGCAAGTACTTTTTTTACTTCGGCGCTTTGTGTCTATCGGTTGTATGTTGGTTGTTTATAAGCCTCGTGTCGATCTTATGAATTAAGCCAATTAGAAATTATCTTAATTTGTAGTTTGTCATAATGTTAAATGCAACATTGAGCGCTAACAAACATGTTTAACCCTGTCATAATTTTAATTGAACCAGGTTTAGAGTTAGATTTTCCCAAGAACTATGTCATCTTAGCGGATAAAATTTATTCATTTCGATCGCCCCTCATTACCCCCACTCAATCCTGCACGCTTACACCTTTCACGTCTTATAACCGCCTGCATTGATAGCAAAAACGCAATTGTCATATTCGATGTTACTCTATGATGTTCTAGATAATGTGATTTACATTAACCAAAAAGCACATGGTTTAAAGTTTACCTGTTTAAATATATAATCAATGTTTTGACACCGCCCCTACATTTAAAGTCAAATTTGTCAACCTCAGCGTCGAGAATATACCTTTTCGTAACATGTCTAATTGAATGATATCTGACTGGGCTAAAGGGCATGTAATTGGCTTCGGTAAAATTTCAGTTGTGGTTTCAGTCGTTAGCTGGTATTGCAGAGAGCTGAGGTCTGCAGGGACAGAAGGATGATGAATAGCGTTTGGGTCAATATGGACGGGTGAGGAACCCGAAGAAGACATTGCGAATTTTTTACTTGAATCTTGTTCAGGTGGTGTAGGCTTGCTGTGATGACGGAGCCTGTTTGTATTTACTGGAGTTTCGGGCTGCATTTTGTCTGTGATTAAAGATGAATGTCGTAGTTTTGTAATCAAAAGGTGGATTAAGAGTGTAAGACTAGTATGCAAAACAGGAATTTGGCATGTTTATATTGTTTGTTGTTGTTTATTTTTACAGAGTTAACAGTTTTTAAACGAATACCTACAATCTGTTGAGAACAGCTCATACACAATCTTCCATATAGTGTCAAATCATAATCCGGATTTTAAACTTCAAATATCAGTTCATCATCACTATCACTATAGTATTTTAATCCTTATATACTCAAACCCCCGTTTAAAGTTTAATTATAAATCCATTTTCTTTACATTCCCCCCCCCCCCCCCCCCCCCCCCAGAAAAAAAGACGTCTTCTTAAGTCAGATCATGCGCATGTTCCCGCACAATCTTAACCTTCAGATACACCATCCGTCGGAATGGAAAATTGTTTGAAATAAGTTTGTTATGAAAATCTGTTTTTGTCCTCTGTCCTTCATTAGCAAAATGATTGATTTTGTTTTATGAAAGATGGCAATGGCTTACGTACAGAGTATTTGACTATATCAGACTAGATGTGTTGGTTTTTTTTGCGTCAATTTTAGAAGTTTGCCGTAACGAACTTATTCGCTACTGTTGACAGACGGACACACAAAAGCATGAACGGACTTCTTTATACCATTATTTTTCCTAACTAAGACGAACGTAGAGAAATCACTGCATCAAGTTTGAGAATTCATTATTTCTGAATATTTAAGATAATAGGATTTAAAATTATAGGTATAATATATGAATTAAAGTTTTTGGTTCTAAAATGTTATAAATCTATCATAAAATACAATCCCTGTTATTACCACTCGTGTTTTGAATAAACGAGACAGTAAATATAAAATACAAAAAGTTTTTAATTCAAAAATTATTTTAGAAATAATTATCCGTTGAAAACTACAAAGTTAGATTTCTCCAACAGAATAGAATATTACATATAAATTGCTCATTTTGGAAATTAAAACAAAGAAAAGGTTGTTGTTGGCATTAAAAGTCGAAATTTGTTTTCAATCTTTCCGGTCATAGTTGTAGCTAAATGAAAGGGAGAGATTTATGTTGGATAATATTCTTGGAGCAATTGTTTTTGTCTCAGACAAGTTAAATTTACAATGATTTAGTTTTAACCACCGACAATTTTGATTTTATTTCACATTCGCTGAGTATCAATTTTATTAATATGTTTTGCCTTACAGCTAATTTCCTTATGTATGTAAGGTTAAACTTTGGTTTGCTTCCTTTCTTTGTATATATAAATGTTTATTTAAGCTTTGTCATTAAGATTGACATCTTCATATAGGTATGTAAACCTGTATATATGATTTTTAAATTTAATTGGACGTTATAAAAAAAATACAAACAAAGAAAGCAAGCTAACCAAAGTGTTGATATACATACATAAGGTAATTAGCTTCAGTGAGATCAGGCGAAATGTTTATCATTTCTCCTTTAGACAATTTGAAATGAAACAAATGACAAACGACAATGACCATTTGTCATACTTTTTTTTTTACTATAAGATTTTGTGAAATAAGCAGTATAAAAAAAATTCAACATCATTCCAAGATCGGACATTATTTTACGAGGATCATCCAGACACTAAATTCCATGCATACGTTGACAGTATGTCAAAACTTCTAGGAATAATTGTTTATCTGAATACTCAATTTAAAAAAAAAATAAAGAGTGACATAACATTAGAGGAATCATATCATAAGGAACGTGTGTATTCAGTTTTAACTTGATAGGACTTCAATTTCAACAAATACTGCCTTGACTAAAACTTTTAACCAACAACTTTAACCTGGAGAGGGACAGACGGACGAACGGATGCACAGAACAGAAAACATAATGCTCATAAATGGGGCATAAAAATAACATTCACGTATATAAATAACCTGTACACAATCGGCGCAAATGTAAGACAAAATCTACGCATGTGAAAGAATAAAAAAAAAATGAAATGCAGATCGGCGAAAATGTAAATTTAAGTCAAGATCAAAATATATATTTTATCATTTTTATTGGAACGAAGGTTAAATATAGTGTAGTATCTTTTGGGTCCATTTGTATTAAATTTCCATAAAATATCAGCGCGACGCTTAATTCCTCTTTCTTGGGAGACGTATTTTTAAGCGTACACCATGTCGGAATCCGTGAAAAACGCGAAATAGCACTTTATAATTTGATGTTTTTTTTCATTGCTAGAAACAACGTAGAGCTTTTATGTCACTACCGAGTTGCGTTAGTTGATGCGCATAAACAATAGGCTGTTTGGTCTTTAATGTGTCTACTTATTAACTAACTTTCTGCATAATATTAGGCGGATTGAGTTAGCAAGGGACTCTCACCATTGCCCTGTGCCCTTTGTCATTAAATAATTTTGACACTTTTTAGTTGAAAAGAGGCAATCTAAGTAGATGACATAATTCTGAAAAATCTTTTTGATACAATCTTTATGTTTACAGAGTCTACCAATTCATCGAATAGACAATTAAACAAAAATCTGTTGACCGCATCAAGCTAAACTGACCTTATTTGCTCTTTCTTTCTGCAAATCTATATAGCTGCACAGTAATTCAGTTATAATTTTAGGTCAAGAGGTCCTCTAATCATGGTAATATACAAGTAACAGCAATATTGGAAAACAATGACCTAAAAATTTAGTTCGCATGAATTTATAGTGCCAGCATGTCCTGTTTTTATTCAAAGTATTATATCGTAAACAAATATCAGTAGTTTTCATACTTCAGACTGAGTGGTGTAATAAAATCGTTTGACCGCATCAACCAAAACTGACCATATTTGCTTTTTTTTATGCAAGTCTATATAGCTGCACAGTACTTCAGTTATAATTTTAGGTCAAGAGGGACTGTAGTATATAAATAACTGCAATATTGGAAATCAACGACCACAAAACAAAATTCGCATCGATTGAGAGTGCCAGCATTTCCTATTTGTATCCAAAATATCGCATCAGAAACAAACATCAGTAATTTTCATACCTCAGACTGACTTATGTAACAAAATTATTTGTCTGCATCAATCAAAACTGACCATGTTTGACCGCATCAACCAAAACTGACCATATTTGAACGCATCAACCAAACCTGACCATATTTGCTCTTTTTTTTATGTAACTCTTATAGTTGCATAGTAAATCTGTAATATTGTTATGTAAGGATGGATTGTTTAATACAAATTAAAGAAATATTGGCACACAATGCTACCTAATTTCTTTTGCATCAATTTAGCGTGTCAGCGTGTCCTCTTTTTATTCAAAATATTGCATCATAAACAAATATAAGTAGTTTTCACACCTAAGACTGACTGGTATAACAAAATATTTGTCCGCATCAACCAAAACTGATCATATGTGACAGCATCAACCAAAACTGACCATATTTACACTTTATTATGTAAATCTTAATATATAGATAATTATATAGCTGCATAGTAAATCACTTATAAAATTGAGAAAGGAAATGGGGAATGTGTCAAAGCGACAACAAACCGACCATAGAGCAGACAACAGCCGATCACGATGGATTGTATAATTCAATTGACAGCATATCCTCTTTTTATTCAAAATATTGAATTCTTAACAAATTTCAGTAGTTTCGATATATCAGACTGAGGCGTTTTAATAACAAAATTATTTGACCGCATCAACCAAAACTTAACATAAAACACTTTATCATGTAAATATATATGGCCTCATTGTAAACCAAAAATACTCCTATTTCAGGACAGATCTTGTATGATAAAGATGACACCAAATTTTGTCCACATCAATTTAGCGCGCCATTACTTCCTCTCTGTATCTATAATATTATTATTTAATGAATGACTGTAATATTTTTTCTATCTATGAAGAAATAACATAAAAAATTTGGTGCACATTGAATAACTCGCGTAGCGGGTTTTTTTAACAGTATGCACCACATTTTTTATGTTATTTCAAATAGACAGAATAAATATTACAGTCACTTCTTATAATTTAATTCTAAACGCCATTTCAAGTAGTAGCTAACCATGAAAAAAATGTTGATGACGTCACGGTCACATGACTAACTTATGTCTATGGGCTGATAACAAAATAACTTCAGCCAATCAGAAGACGCGTTACATCCAAAATTAAATGATTAAATAATGAACCGTTACAAAAGTGACTTTTTAAGTCAGTAGTTCATGGTGTTTTTTTCTTTTTTAAACAAAACTATTTAACGGCATCATCCAACACTCACATGAATGATTCATATACTTTATTTTAAAATGAAAAGTACATGTATGACATGTATGAGAAGTTCTCTTCTTGGAATAGTATACTGTTAATATAATTTGAAGAAGGAAACTGATTGGTTTTGTTTGTAGTCTAACGTCCAGTGGCAGATGTTTCATTCATGTTCAGATCGTTCCAGACTCCCAGATATTATTTATAATCGTTATGGATAAGTTTGGCTACGAGATAATGCAAATGTACATAGTTTTTTTTACGTTTAACAACACTTTTTTCATTAATATCCCATAATTCATTCACTGTACAATTTTCGTTTGAACATTTGTCAAAACAGAATCTTAAATCATGAATGTAAATCCAAGGCAAATAAGGTAAATTAAGATTAAAATTCCATGAATTAAATGCAGAGTTATATTTAGGAAGAGACTGTTAAAAGCGAGGAACGAAGAAACGTAAACAATGATGTTTCATATGCAATCTTATAAAAAAAATTCTCCGATGAGTTGGATAACCTTCTATCCACTTCGATATTTGTACATGTAACTTTTGATCAGTAAAAACTTGATGATATAGAAAAATCTGCTATTATATATAGTAAAGTAAGAATTGGAACTGACTTTTTTCTTCTAAATTCTAAAGTGCCCTTTCTGCAGTGAAAATTAGAACTGTTCTACTGTCCTGACTGATTTAGTCAGTTCTGCTGACAGTTCTACGGTTAGAACTGATTTGGACAGTTCTACCTAGAACAGTTTTAGACAGTTCTACCCTAGAACTGATCCTGACAGTTCTACCTAGAACTGATTTAGTCAGTTCTACCTAGAACTGATCCTGACAGTTCTTCCTAGAACCGATTTAGGCAGTTCTACCTAGAACTGATTCTGACAGTTCTACTTAGAACAGTTCTAGGGTAGAACTGTTCTAGCTGGAACTGTTCTAGGACAGGTTAGAACAGTTCTATGACAGATTATTCTGACAGTTCTAATGAGAGGTTAGAAGTGATCTCCACTGTACTATTAAAATCCTTGCTTTAATGAAGCTTTCTTATACTGACGCAGGTATCGCATTGACAGTATGATACTACCTATTTAATGTTTTTAATACAGGTAGTAATGGGGGGAGACTAGCGACTTGGTAAAGCGACATCTTCACTTGTGGTTGAAAGAGAAACAGATGTTTTATAAGCATAGGAAAGAAAACAAAACCAATCTTATAAAACCGAGAAATCAAATGTTTATTGTAACATACATGTATACCACCGTTTTATTAATTATTTAAAAAAAATAATTCAGAATAGTTTGTTATTATGATATATGTGCTTTGTATCTATCTGATGAATTTACTACAAATACTTAAAATTATATATTTATTAAATCAATACAGTCCCCACAAAGGGCATGATTATAAAATATAACAATGCATCAGTTATTGAATATAATTGTTCTCAAAGCATAAAACATAACAAGAAGGCGAACATGATTAAAATGTTCATCAACAATACTTAAGTTAGAATATTAGCCAAGGTTGATGTTTCTCCGTTCGCTAATGAACTTTAGCAAGGTTAGATATAATTTATAAAATAATTTGTCTCAAATACACATAGACAAACATATAACAGTTTTTCTAAGATTTAAAAAAAAAACAAAAAATTTAGTATATCTGTAATCTAGAAAAAAAACGTTATATACATTTTTGGTACAGGATTTAAAAAAAGTTATTTAACTGTTCATTTGATTCAACGAAGTATGAGCACATTAAATGACAGAACAGGTATTTACAAAACTGACCTTATTACCGACTTTCGGCACGATAGATCCAAAAGAATCTCTGGTCCCGATTGCTTTTTAATACAATTGTTTTCGCAATCGTGTATAGCTATTGGTATGTGTTACATATTGCATATGCCGTACCAACATCCGTTAATGCGTGCGTGGCATGTTTAGATGTTATATGGGCTAAACATGAACGTTGTATGTTGTGTTATAGACAACCGCTGAAAATCTGAAGGAATACTGTTTATAAATAATTTTCTCATATCAGTTGTAAAAGAAAGTATCTAGTCTTTAATGTGTCGGTAAACTAGTTTGATTTTTGTTGAGGTTATACATGTGCATGCACAAGTGATATAAATGATTAAATTACAGAGATATTGAGTGAGATTTAATTTGGGGATTACTTTCATGAACGCATG
Organism: Mytilus edulis; assembly: GCA_019925275.1. NCBI lineage: Eukaryota > Metazoa > Mollusca > Bivalvia > Mytilida > Mytilidae > Mytilus > Mytilus edulis. Next base: position 11,746,075 of record CM034358.1, read on the forward strand.
ATTTTAGCAGTACTTTTTTGTCATTACTAAATGGTTGCGAAATTTTATGGCGTGCTTTAAAACATAAAAGTATGTATTTAAGGAAACATTTAAAAACAGCTTCTAGTATTTCAGAAAGCTTTTGAATCCTTTCTTTAATGCGACAATGATATAATAAAACAAGTTAACTAATTGTATTTCCTTGTTATTATCAATATTTACAAAACCGAATGATACCTAGCTAATGTTTTTATACAAAGTGCATCATATGAAATAGGGACATATCTATTGTTATGGTAAAGGGGAATTGGGACTTGTGTTCTAAATTTATAGAAAAGACAGATTCGAACTATGTGTTCGTTGCGAAATGTTATTCATTGATGTAAAAAATAGAATTTTGTTATAGCAAAATATTTAAAAACAACATATAGTATTTCAAAATTAGGCTGGGTATTCTTATATAAATATTGAAGTAGACTGTGTGATTTGAAAGTTTAAATGAGACAGTTTTATATGTAAAATGTTTTTGATATAAGAAGAGGAGCATTTTAATAACCAAATCATTATCTTAGAATTTCATGTGTTTCTATATTTGTGTAGTTACACTATCCGTTAATCTGTTCATATAGGAGAAAAAGAAAATAAAGAGAAAGTGACCGGCTAACAAGAACTTAGCGGCAGTATGTATCACGGAATACAAAATCCACACGCACTGAGTCGGAAATATTGTCAAATAGAATATGAGTTTGCTCTTTCCTCAAAGTTACTAATTTATGTTTGAATGGTTATTTTCAAGAAAGATGAAACAATAAATTCTGTCACGGATATTTGGTTCATTAGTTCTCATTACGTTCGAAAATTAGGTAGCCACTTGGGGTAGGTTTCCCTTTAAATCCTGTAAGAATTGACGTATAATGTGATATATGTGCATATTTACAGGGCCACTGTATTGGGGACATAATGAAACTGCCATTCTTTAATCTTAGTATCTTCCATCGTGCTCGTGGACCTATCCCCTTAGATGACACATTATTGCCTCTACATATTCCTTCTCTATCCATGTGAACATACCAAGATGGCCATTTGATAGAAAAAATTGCAAATATATTATCTTCCTTTGAAACTGATACAAATTTAAAAAGATTTTGGTTTCCGATAGGAGAGTGTGAACCCCAGACAGTTCCCCAAACATTATTTGACATTATAATTCCATATAGTGTCAAATCATAATCCGGATTTTAAACTTCAAATATCAGTTCATCATCACTATCACTATAGTATTTTAATCCTTATATACTCAAACTCCCGTTTAAAGTTTAATTATAAATCCATTTTCTTTACATTCCCCCCCCCCCCCCCCCGAAAAAAAGACGTCTTCTCAAGTCAGAGCATGCGCATGTTCCCGCACAATCTTAACCTTCAGATACACCATCCGTCGGAATGGAAAATTGTTTGAAATAAGTTTGTTATGAAAATCTGTTTTTGTCCTCTGTCCTTCATTAGCAAAATGATTGATTTTGTTTTATGAAAGATGGCAATGGCTTACGTACAGAGTATTTGACTATATCAGACTAGATGTGTTGGTTTTTTTTTGCGTCAATTTTAGAAGTTTGCCGTAACGAACTTATTCGCTACTGTTGACAGACGGACACACAAAAGCATGAACGGACTTCTTTATACCATTATTTTTCCTAACTAAGACGAACGTAGAGAAATCACTGCATCAAGTTTGAGAATTCATTATTTCTGAATATTTAAGATAATAGGATTTACAATTATAGGTATAATATATGAATTAAAGTTTTTGGTTCTAAAATGTTATAAATCTATCATAAAATACAATCCCTGTTATTACCACTCGTGTTTTGAATAAACGAGACAGTAAATATAAAATACAAAAAGTTTTTAATTCAAAAATTATTTTAGAAATAATTATCCGTTGAAAACTACAAAGTTAGATTTCTCCAACAGAATAGAATATTACATATAAATTGCTCATTTTGGAAATTAAAACAAAGAAAAGGTTGTTGTTGGCATTAAAAGTCGAAATTTGTTTTCAATCTTTCCGGTCATAGTTGTAGCTAAATGAAAGGGAGAGATTTATGTTGGATAATATTCTTGGAGCAATTGTTTTTGTCTCAGACAAGTTAAATTTACAATGATTTAGTTTTAACCACCGACAATTTTGATTTTATTTCACATTCGCTGAGTATCAATTTTATTAATATGTTTTGCCTTACAGCTAATTTCCTTATGTATGTAAGGTTAAACTTTGGTTTGCTTCCTTTCTTTGTATATATAAATGTTTATTTAAGCTTTGTCATTAAGATTGACATCTTCATATAGGTATGTAAACCTGTATATATGATTTTTAAATTTAATTGGACGTTATAAAAAAAATACAAACAAAGAAAGCAAGCTAACCAAAGTGTTGATATACATACATTAGGTAATTAGCTTCAGTGAGATCAGGCGAAATGTTTATCATTTCTCCTTTAGACAATTTGAAATGAAACAAATGACAAACGACAATGACCATTTGTCATACTTTTTTTTTTACTATAAGATTTTGTGAAATAAGCAGTATAAAAAAAATTCAACATCATTCCAAGATCGGACATTATTTTACGAGGATCATCCAGACACTAAATTCCATGCATACGTTGACAGTATGTCAAAACTTCTAGGAATAATTGTTTATCTGAATACTCAATTTAAAAAAAAAATAAAGAGTGACATAACATTAGAGGAATCATATCATAAGGAACGTGTGTATTCAGTTTTAACTTGATAGGACTTCAATTTCAACAAATACTGCCTTGACTAAAACTTTTAACCAACAACTTTAACCTGGAGAGGGACAGACGGACGAACGGATGCACAGAACAGAAAACATAATGCTCATAAATGGGGCATAAAAATAACATTCACGTATATAAATAACCTGTACACAATCGGCGCAAATGAAAGACAAAATCTACGCATGTGAAAGAATAAAAAAAAAATGAAATGCAGATCGGCGAAAATGTAAATTTAAGTCAAGATCAAAATATATATTTTATCATTTTTATTGGAACGAAGGTTAAATATAGTGTAGTATCTTTTGGGTCCATTTGTATTAAATTTCCATAAAATATCAGCGCGACGCTTAATTCCTCTTTCTTGGGAGACGTATTTTTAAGCGTACACCATGTCGGAATCCGTGAAAAACGCGAAATAGCACTTTATAATTTGATGTTTTTTTTCATTGCTAGAAACAACGTAGAGCTTTTATGTCACTACCGAGTTGCGTTAGTTGATGCGCATAAACAATAGGCTGTTTGGTCTTTAATGTGTCTACTTATTAACTAACTTTCTGCATAATATTAGGCGGATTGAGTTAGCAAGGGACTCTCACCATTGCCCTGTGCCCTTTGTCATTAAATAATTTTGACACTTTTTAGTTGAAAAGTGGCAATCTAAGTAGATGACATAATTCTGAAAAATCTTTTTGATACAATCTTTATGTTTACAGAGTCTACCAATTCATCGAATAGACAATTAAACAAAAATCTGTTGACCGCATCAAGCTAAACTGACCTTATTTGCTCTTTCTTTCTGCAAATCTATATAGCTGCACAGTAATTCAGTTATAATTTTAGGTCAAGAGGTCCTCTAATCATGGTAATATACAAGTAACAGCAATATTGGAAAACAATGACCTAAAAATTTAGTTCGCATGAATTTATAGTGCCAGCATGTCCTGTTTTTATTCAAAGTATTATATCGTAAACAAATATCAGTAGTTTTCATACTTCAGACTGAGTGTTGTAATAAAATCGTTTGACCGCATCAACCAAAACTGACCATATTTGCTTTTTTTTATGCAAGTCTATATAGCTGCACAGTACTTCAGTTATAATTTTAGGTCAAGAGGGACTGTAGTATATAAATAACTGCAATATTGGAAATCAACGACCACAAAACAAAATTCGCATCGATTGAGAGTGCCAGCATTTCCTATTTGTATCCAAAATATCGCATCAGAAACAAACATCAGTAATTTTCATACCTCAGACTGACTTATGTAACAAAATTATTTGTCTGCATCAATCAAAACTGACCATGTTTGACCGCATCAACCAAAACTGACCATATTTGAACGCATCAACCAAACCTGACCATATTTGCTCTTTTTTTTATGTAACTCTTATAGTTGCATAGTAAATCTGTAATATTGTTATGTAAGGATGGATTGTTTAATACAAATTAAAGAAATATTGGCACACAATGCTACCTAATTTCTTTTGCATCAATTTAGCGTGTCAGCGTGTCCTCTTTTTATTCAAAATATTGCATCATAAACAAATATAAGTAGTTTTCACACCTAAGACTGACTGGTATAACAAAATATTTGTCCGCATCAACCAAAACTGATCATATGTGACAGCATCAACCAAAACTGACCATATTTACACTTTATTATGTAAATCTTAATATATAGATAATTATATAGCTGCATAGTAAATCACTTATAAAATTGAGAAAGGAAATGGGGAATGTGTCAAAGCGACAACAAACCGACCATAGAGCAGACAACAGCCGATCACGATGGATTGTATAATTCAATTGACAGCATATCCTCTTTTTATTCAAAATATTGAATTCTTAACAAATTTCAGTAGTTTCGATATATCAGACTGAGGCGTTTTAATAACAAAATTATTTGACCGCATCAACCAAAACTTAACATAAAACACTTTATCATGTAAATATATATGGCCTCATTGTAAACCAAAAATACTCCTATTTCAGGACAGATCTTGTATGATAAAGATGACACCAAATTTTGTCCACATCAATTTAGCGCGCCATTACTTCCTCTCTGTATCTATAATATTATTATTTAATGAATGACTGTAATATTTTTTCTATCTATGAAGAAATAACATAAAAAATTTGGTGCACACTGAATAACTCGCGTAGCGGGGTTTTTTAACAGTATGCACCACATTTTTTGTGTTATTTCAAATAGACAGAATAAATATTACAGTCACTTCTTATAATTTAATTCTAAACGCCATTTCAAGTAGTAGCTAACCATGAAAAAAATGTTGATGACGTCACGGTCACATGACTAACTTATGTCTATGGGCTGATAACAAAATAACTTCAGCCAATCAGAAGACGCGTTACATCCAAAATTAAATGATTAAATAATGAACCGTTACAAAAGTGACTTTTTAAGTCAGTAGTTCATGGTGTTTTTTCTTTTTTAAACAAAACTATTTAACGGCATCATCCAACACTCACATGAATGATTCATATACTTTATTTTAAAATGAAAAGTACATGTATGACATGTATGAGAAGTTCTCTTCTTGGAATAGTATACTGTTAATATAATTTGAAGAAGGAAACTGATTGGTTTTGTTTGTAGTCTAACGTCCAGTGGCAGATGTTTCATTCATGTTCAGATCGTTCCAGACTCCCAGATATTATTTATAATCGTTATGGATAAGTTTGGCTACGAGATAATGCAAATGTACATAGTTTTTTTTACGTTTAACAACACTTTTTTCATTAATATCCCATAATTCATTCACTGTACAATTTTCGTTTGAACATTTGTCAAAACAGAATCTTAAATCATGAATGTAAATCCAAGGCAAATAAGGTAAATTAAGATTAAAATTCCATGAATTAAATGCAGAGTTATATTTAGGAAGAGACTGTTAAAAGCGAGGAACGAAGAAACGTAAACAATGATGTTTCATATGCAATCTTATAAAAAAAATTCTCCGATGAGTTGGATAACCTTCTATCCACTTCGATATTTGTACATGTAACTTTTGATCAGTAAAAACTTGATGATATAGAAAAATCTGCTATTATATATAGTAAAGTAAGAATTGGAACTGACTTTTTTCTTCTAAATTCTAAAGTGCCCTTTCTGCAGTGAAAATTAGAACTGTTCTACTGTCCTGACTGATTTAGTCAGTTCTGCTGACAGTTCTACGGTTAGAACTGATTTGGACAGTTCTACCTAGAACAGTTTTAGACAGTTCTACCCTAGAACTGATCCTGACAGTTCTACCTAGAACTGATTTAGTCAGTTCTACCTAGAACTGATCCTGACAGTTCTTCCTAGAACCGATTTAGGCAGTTCTACCTAGAACTGATTCTGACAGTTCTACTTAGAACAGTTCTAGGGTAGAACTGTTCTAGCTGGAACTGTTCTAGGACAGGTTAGAACAGTTCTATGACAGATTATTCTGACAGTTCTAATGAGAGGTTAGAAGTGATCTCCACTGTACTATTAAAATCCTTGCTTTAATGAAGCTTTCTTATACTGACGCAGGTATCGCATTGACAGTATGATACTACCTATTTAATGTTTTTTTAATACAGGTAGTAATGGGGGGAGACTAGCGACTTGGTAAAGCGACATCTTCACTTGTGGTTGAAAGAGAAACAGATGTTTTATAAGCATAGGAAAGAAAACAAAACCAATCTTATAAAACCGAGAAATCAAATGTTTATTGTAACATACATGTATACCACCGTTTTATTAATTATTTAAAAAAAATAATTCAGAATAGTTTGTTATTATGATATATGTGCTTTGTATCTATCTGATGAATTTACTACAAATACTTAAAATTATATATTTATTAAATCAATACAGTCCCCACAAAGGGCATGATTATAAAATATAACAATGCATCAGTTATTGAATATAATTGTTCTCAAAGCATAAAACATAACAAGAAGGCGAACATGATTAAAATGTTCATCAACAATACTTAAGTTAGAATATTAGCCAAGGTTGATGTTTCTCCGTTCGCTAATGAACTTTAGCAAGGTTAGATATAATTTATAAAATAATTTGTCTCAAATACACATAGACAAACATATAACAGTTTTTCTAAGATTTAAAAAAAAACAAAAAATTTAGTATATAATCTAGAAAAAAAACGTTATATACATTTTTGGTACAGGATTTAAAAAAAGTTATTTAACTGTTCATTTGATTCAACGAAGTATGAGCACATTAAATGACAGAACAGGTATTTACAAAACTGACCTTATTACCGACTTTCGGCACGATAGATCCAAAAGAATCTCTGGTCCCGATTGCTTTTTAATACAATTGTTTTCGCAATCGTGTATAGCTATTGGTATGTGTTACATATTGCATATGCCGTACCAACATCCGTTAATGCGTGCGTGGCATGTTTAGATGTTATATGGGCTAAACATGAACGTTGTATGTTGTGTTATAGACAACCGCTGAAAATCTGAAGGAATACTGTTTATAAATAATTTTCTCATATCAGTTGTAAAAGAAAGTATCTAGTCTTTAATGTGTCGGTAAACTAGTTTGATTTTTGTTGAGGTTATACATGTGCATGCACAAGTGATATAAATGATTAAATTACAGAGATATTGAGTGAGATTTAATTTGGGGATTACTTTCATGAACGCATGATTTTAGCAGTACTTTTTTGTCATTACTAAATGGTTGCGAAATTTTATGGCGTGCTTTAAAACATAAAAGTATGTATTTAAGGAAACATTTAAAAACAGCTTCTAGTATTTCAGAAAGCTTTTGAATCCTTTCTTTAATGCGACAATGATATAATAAAACAAGTTAACTAATTGTATTTCCTTGTTATTATCAATATTTACATAACCGAATGATACCTAGCTAATGTTTTTATACAAAGTGCATCATATGAAATAGGGACATATCTATTGTTATGGTAAAGGGGAATTGGGACTTGTGTTCTAAATTTATAGAAAAGACAGATTCGAACTATGTGTTCGTTGCGAAATGTTATTCATTGATGTAAAAAATAGAATTTTGTTATAGCAAAATATTTAAAAACAACATATAGTATTTCAAAATTAGGCTGGGTATTCTTATATAAATATTGAAGTAGACTGTGTGATTTGAAAGTTTAAATGAGACAGTTTTATATGTAAAATGTTTTTGATATAAGAAGAGGAGCATTTTAATAACCAAATCATTATCTTAGAATTTCATGTGTTTCTATATTTGTGTAGTTACACTATCCGTTAATCTGTTAATATATAGGAGAAAAAGAAAATAAAGAGAAAGTGACCGGCTAACAAGAACTTAGCGGCAGTATGTATCACGGAATACAAAATCCACACGCACTGAGTCGGAAATATTGTCAAATAGAATATGAGTTTGCTCTTTCCTCAAAGTTACTAATTTATGTTTGAATGGTTATTTTCAAGAAAGATGAAACAATAAATTCTATCACGGATATTTGGTTCATTAGTTCTCATTACGTTCGAAAATTAGGTAGCCACTTGGGGTAGGTTTCCCTTTAAATCCTGTAAGAATTGACGTATAATGTGATATATGTGCATATTTACAGGGCCACTGTATTGGGGACATAATGAAACTGCCATTCTTTAATCTTAGTATCTTCCATCGTGCTCGTGGACCTATCCCCTTAGATGACACATTATTGCCTCTACATATTCCTTCTCTATCCATGTGAACATACCAAGATGGCCATTTGATAGAAAAAATTGCAAATATATTATCTTCCTTTGAAACTGATACAAATTTAAAAAGATTTTGGTTTCCGATAGGAGAGTGTGAACCCAGACAGTTCCCCAAACATTATTTGACATTATAATTCCATAGTCTCTGTGTCTTTCCGATTTAATGGAAAATTCTCCTTGTAAGACATCACTTAATTGTTGGAATTGCAATCCTAAACTTCTAACAAATGATGCAACTTCTATTTGTTCCGATGGGTTGAATAGAGTTAATAAATCAATTGTTGTTTCATCTGGTTCAATGAAAAGCAGAAGAAATTCTTTATGCTTGTCATTTTCGTTCTTAATAACATTTTTTATGGCATCGCTCGTAGCTGATACTCTCTTCATTGTTGAAATTGAGAACATACGCCACAATATAGATGATCGAATAGCTGCTATTCTTACATATAAGTTTGTAAGACAAATTATTCTTTCTGCCTCGTCTTTATTTTTAAGGTCTCTTTCGTTTCTTATGATGCACCTCACTTTTTCTAGAAATTCTGAGCCCTGATAAAAATCTATTACAGACATCATATTATTAATATCACTTTCCTGGATATTGTTAAGGTGAGACTCCAAAGTACTGAGAAATAATTCGGAAACACGAAATCTTGCCAGTATGTCTCTAATATTTGATCGCAGTTCTTCTACGTTGATATCATCTATAATATTTGAATGAGTGTTTTGGTTGACTTTCCATATTCTGTCTAAAATTACAGAGCATAAAGATAATATTTTGCTTGCAATTTTACCGTAACCCGGTGCTGCAGAAGCCATAATTGCCATAATTTTTAAGCTAGCTACCACGACGTCACGCGTTCTTATACCTCGCATATAATCAATTACAGCTGCAATGCCTTTAACAGTATTATGATATTCTAATTCATTGAAATAGTCATTATATTCTGTTGTCATTAAAAACCTTTCAATTGTCTGTATGCTATTTTCCATTGTATCTGAAATTATAATTTGACAACGTTATATCTATATTTCTACCAACCCTCTTCCCTAAAACATGAAATGAAAGTTTAACATATGTTTAAAAACAAATATTGACAATTCAACATCTTTAGCACTATAGACCAACACGGCTAGTGTTGGGTATAACCATCACTCAATCAATATATGCACAAAAAAAAATTGGGAGGGGGGGTCTCATATCTAAGCAATTGTAAACCAATAAATTAAAGGAAGATTTGCATTCATCACAGCTTTCATTGATTGGGCTGTATACTTCAGACCTCAGACATTTCAATATACCTCTATTGAACCAGTCATATAAAATGTATAGGCCTTAATCTATCAAAGGAGGTTATAAACGATTTGCGACAATGCAAATACTAAATTAAGGATATAAACAGATATCGTTAACCAATGAATTCAAAATACTAAAATCTATTCAATTTCACAAATATGTACTGAATAAGCATCATGTAAATCATTAAATAAAGAAGCATGACATTTGTAGTTTTAAACATGGGGAATAACAATGAACATTCTGAATTTGATTATACTAGTAAGGGAGACAACTACAAATGCACTTTTTTATTCAGTCGACGTGCATCACTATATGCATTATCCATAAATTAAGCGGTAAAGAGGAATGATTTTTTTCAATACAATGACTATACCTATTGTAACAAATCGTTGCTAATCAAAGGTGGAAATAAGCAAAGAATGACGGTCCATTCAAGATAATTGTCTGTTTCTTTTTAAAATAAGTTGTGGTTGCATTGCGCATTTCAACTTCCTGTTAAATATAGAGTTATTATCCTTTAAACCTAGTGGCAGGTAGAAAGGCTACATAGTATGGTGTTGTTAATAAGATAATGCAGTCTTCAATAACAGTAGAAAATGCCAAACAGGTTATATAAAATCATCACAAATCGTTATTTTTTCGCAACAGTTGCGATTGCATATTGACCTTAAGGTCATCATTATTCACAAATTATTCACATACAAAATGAATGTCCTTATATTAGGAATCATCTTCGGTGATCATTGGCCTCCAAAAATGTATCCCAAGAAAATGTTTTGCTTAACTTTTGTCAAATTTACGAAATTTTCTACCACCCAACATTGCTTTCCTTATTGTTTAACCCAATTTAGGTTTTCAATATTTTTGTCTCAATTTGCATGAACAATTACTCGACATTCTCCAAAAGTGTGACTTGTGTCTTATTTTTCCTTCACAATTTCTGATTTATATAAAATTTGTATGAAATTTACTCTACAAATTCTCGACATTCTGAATATTGTCTTTAAATTTCTTGACAAATTCTCGACATTTGATTACTGTCTTAAAATGTCTCGACAGTATCTCGACATTCTTTTTTTATCAGTATGGCTTGACATATCCTGAACATTTTGAATTGTGTCTTAAATTTACTTGACAATTCTGAGTTTTACAAATTATGACCAATATACAATATATCGCTTTATCGTCATTTCTCTTTATAGAATATACTGTTCAAACTTATTACAACAAAAACAAAAGTTGGGCCTTTTAATATTTTTTATAATTTTAAAAAATGTTGGTATATAAATATTTTTATAATTCTTAATCTTAAACATGTTAAAGGGAAACTTCGCAAAAAAATCAAAAATTGATATCATGTTCATTCTGTATAAAAATGCTCAAATTCATAGATATTAAAGTTTTATTCCGCTAGATAAGAGATCACCATCGATTTTAATTTTAGAGTATCAATTCTCTGCGTTCGACCATTTTGTCTTCTTTCCCGATTTATAACAACGATATGTCTATAAACCACAAAGGAACAAAACTACAGTAACCGATGTAGTCGTAATTGCGTGTCGATATCTTGTCAATCGTACGGTTGTTTTATCCAACTAACTAACTTGATACGGAAAATATTCTTATTTTTTTTAAATTACCATGGTCTGTTATTTTTAAACTGTTAACATTGGAATTAGTGAAAAAGTTAAAGTTGAAATCATAAATAAGTGTTCCGTGAAAATTATTTTCGAAAATCTAATTTGTTTATAATTCTTTAAAGTATTAAATAAACTTTATTCAAATAAATTCTGATCTTCCCTCATCTTATCACCAGCATGGCTAAAGGTATTACTCTCAAAGGTATTGTGAGGGGTGTGAGGTGACACGTCCAGGTATTCAAGCGATTTCCTGTCGGGCTTGCAAGTTCATGCATCGTTTCACTTCTGTAGGTATTGATCAGTGTACACGGCCGATAACTTATAACTTTCCATTTTGAACTATCAGGTGTATAATATACATCTCTGTCTTGCGTGTCCGAAAGTGATATAATATACTAGTCATTACTTAACTCATACGCTTGTTTATCAATAACATTTCTGGTGTAAAGAATATTATTTATAAAAATATAAATAATACCAAAAAAAAAAAAAGATTTGAAGAAATAAAAATCTATTTACATATTTTTTCCAAGGGTTAATTTGGGAAAATGTAATATATACTCGTTGTCAATAGTAAAGGACAGATTGGAACATACCAGAAATATTGATTTAAAAGAATGTACGCACTTGTCGATGATTCGTTTATACGCCTGGATAGAAAGTTACGGACCTATAGCGCAATTTAAGATATATACATGTATACATTGAACATAAGAAAGAAACATACATTTTGTGTAAATTGGGGTAAAAGTTTTGTAAATAGACTAGTCCACGTATGTCAACAGTATGTAATCAACGAATTCGATAGACTATTGTATACCAAAAAGAAGAAGAAGAAGAAGAAGAAGAAGAAGAAGAAGAAGAAGAAGAAGAAGAGAACCAATTTGATTTAAATACAGGTCGATATATAACTTGCTTTGGTTCATCGAAGTTATTTTTTTCTTCATATTCAATGACAGCAATTTAAAGAATAAACTGCTTGTCCGCTTTAGGGGTATTTTTGCCAGTTGAACAGCCTTATAATTACATTCAAAAATAGGGAAAGATGACATTAAATTCGTTGTCTTTTGTTTTTAAACATCGTTGGTCAAATAGCTAAAGAATAATACGTTGTGAGACGAAGACTATTTTAATAAGGACGTTCCCGATTATGAATAAATTTGGTTGACGTTTTTCACACTTGAAAAGAATATCTATTCGTAATTTTTCGATTTCATTCCAAGAAGATCCTTAAATTTCCTGTCAATTTTTTAAAACATTTTTTTTTCAAATAGTGAAGTATTCATGCGTTGTGAGATATAAAATATTTTGATGAGAACATTAATTCCTAAATAGGTAAATAAAGATCGCTTTTGATGGACTACATTATATAATTGCAATTGTTAATGATCAGTTTGAAATATTAAAGGTTGCCGATTCTAATTTAAAAAAGTACAATTTTTAGTTCATACACTCGTGTTTAGAAGGCTATTTTTATTTATATATTTATTCAATTAAAATAATTCAGTATTTTATCGTTACAAAAGTAATCAGAAGTCATAATTCATTTAAAAGTGAGCTTATGCAAAATATATAAAAATATACAACAGCTATCCAGTTATTGTGCGACCTTATTACTCCCGTAAATTAATTTTAATTCTTTTTCTTACATTTCTGTGTCTAAAACTATAACTGACTCCCGTATATCATTCATACGAAATGTTGTTCACACCTGAAATGGTGAACCGTGACGCCTAGGTGTCACTGAATGAAGATCAAAAGATTAGAATTACATAATGCTAATCTTTTAATTACATTGAGTTTAACTACGCATTCAACATTCACTAAGTGTCACAAATTAATACAAATTTTATTTCCACAGTACAAGCAAGTGAAAATGTTTGATTGAATGAAGCAAAAAGTTCAGAATACAAACATGTATTTTTTAATACACTATCGATCATGTCAGTTTCATATGTTTGTAGAAAAAAATCATAAAATGTTCTATTGTATTATCTACTTTAAGTACTAAAATTCGTATAAAAAAAATCCACACATAAATCCTACACTCTAATTTTAAAAGTTGCATGGCTATCACTTACTTTTCGTTGGTTAATAGCTACACCAAAAGTCATCGATGCGCTTTAAATAGCGTTATTAGATGGTTAACGAACAAGACTTAAATGATATTAATTTCACTTCCGGCATGCAAAAAGACTTTAACTACGTCACATAAGTCAGTAAGTTTGAAGAAATAAAATTAATAATTCCCAATTTTCTTCTTTATTACTTTTCATATCAAAATAAAACTTGGTGAATATGTTTTTTATAGTATTATGAACATTATGACAACGCCATGGCTAAAAATGAAAAAGACAAACAGAAAAACAATAGTACACATGACACAACATAGAAAACTAAAGAATAAACAACACGAACCCCAAAAAACTAGGGGTGATCTCAGGTGCTCCGGGAGGGTAAGCAGATCCTGCTCCACATGTGGCACCCGTCGTGTTGCTTATGTGATTACAAATCCGGTAAATAGTCTAATTCGGTAGGTCACAGTCATGAAAGGGAAGGGGATTGTAGTTACGACGTAAGGAACATATCCGATATCATTTGTGAAACGGTTATTCCATAACGGTCAACCAACTCGTGATGGCGTCCGTAATATTTACGAAGGGATGATTTCAACTTCACCATTTGGAACTCTTGGTTTAATAGCTTCCTTGTGAGCAGTAACCCTCTATCAAGAAAATCATGATAGGAAATGCAAGCACGGGAATATCGTATCAATTGGGAGATACCCCGTATGCAGGTGCTGCTGGAATGTTGCTACTTAGAAATGGAAAGTTCACAATTGGAAAGCTGAAATCATCTCTTTTGTCGTAAAGTTTTGTTTTCAACCGACCCTCATTGTCAATTTCTAGATGTAAGTCAAGATATGAAGCCGACTTAACTGTATCTGTAGTATCCTTTATCTCCAATTCGATGGGATAGATGCGTTCCACATAGTCACAAAATTTTGAATTGTTTAGTGAAAGAACGTCATCTATATAGCGGAAAGTAGAGTTAAAGGATATTGCTAACTTCTTATCTTTCTTCCTAAGAAGTTCCTGCATGAAGTCAGCCTCATACTAATAAAAAAACAAGTCGGCAAGTAGAGGGCACAGTTTGTTCCCATTTGGATGCCGACAGTCTGTTGAAAAACACGTCCTCCGAACGTTACAAATATGTTGTCAATCAAGAAATCAAGCATCTTGATAATATCGGTTTCAGAGAATTTTTTGTCTGAATCAGAGTGATTCTTTTTACAAAGTATGATTTAAACCTCCCTAAGACAAGATACTTGTATCTACGTTGGCCATTCTTTTTATGAAGCAAAGTAATACCAACTCTTTCAATTTGTCTTTTAGTTTGGAATGTGGAATACTTGTGTAAAGAGTAGAAAAGTCAAATGTTTTAATACTGTTACAAGATGAAAGAGAGTTAGATTGTATGTACTCTAAAAGATCTTTGGAATTTTCAAGTATCCACATCTGATTCACGCCACCTCTAGAATAGGCAGTTTCACAATAACTTTGAAGCCCGTCTTTGATTGCTGATAAAATAGATGTTAATAATTTAGAAAGAGGTGTCGTGGAGCACTTGGAAGACCCAGCTATATACCGTTGTTTGTAAGGACACTTATGTAGTTTAGGTATCCAATACAGTGATGGAAGATCCAGTTCTTCATCTTTGGTTGAAATACCAAAAGAACAAAGAACAGACCTATGATTATCCAGGATTTCCTCTTTGGTAAGTGTCGTGAGGGTATATGTTGAGTTTCCAAGTGAATTGTCTATACCTAATTCGTTTATCAAGCAATTAATGTAGTGACTTTTACAGACAAAAACGATGTTATTTGGGGCTTTGTCTGCGGGGACAACAACATATTTATCATGGAGGTCGGATAAGTGTTTAGCAACATTTGGGTCTTTAAAGATTGACGTAGCATGGGCATTGATGGACCCATTCAGTTTCTTAATTCTGATTTGTATTAACGACCTCACTGCCTTAATCCATTCGGATAGAGTGTCTACGTCTTCCTTTTCACGTTTAGCCCATTGCCTGGCATAATCCTCGACTGAGTCCATCAAAATTTTAAAGTTGTATTTCCAATTGATGGATTTAGGCTCACGATATTTCGGACCTTTCGATAACACATTTCGTAGAGAAGTGTTATTAACAATGTTAAGGTCACCGGTAATAACGTGGCCAGCAGGATCATATGTGAATTGGGAACTAGCACAAGTGCAATCAGGAGGTTTAGACTTGAAGTCGTCAATATCGATTCTGCAAAACGCGTTTGTAATTGAAAATTTTAGTTGCAATAGGTTTGGTATAGGTAAAAGAAATTATTGGTACAGACTGGTCTTTGAAATAAGGAGGTATTTTCGATTGAACTAATTTATGATGAAGGATATTGCCTAGGTTGACGCCATCGAACCTTTGTTGGCAAAGGAAAGATTTAGAAAAGATCTTTTCTCTTTTTCATCTTTACCAATGCGAACTGGCTTGAAAAGTCTGTGACTTGCAATATCCGTAATTATAGCTTGAAGTTTGTATTGGTTTGAATGAGGGTTTGTAACAGTGGATTCCAAACATAAATTGAACAGAGAATGAAGTTTTGAAAGCGGTATTGAATAAAGTTTCGTGCGAATGTGATGAATACCTAGCGGCTTTTGTATGAATGACAGCAAGTCATTAATAGAGACATCATGCAGAGAAAGTGATGTATAATGACGATGACCATGACTTCGTCTACGTCGAGGAGTCGAGTTGAAAATATTCATCACATTCACCGAGTTACACGAAGGACTAGATAGAATACCTATACCATCAATTTTGTCATTGCAGCCATACGGTGTTGCAGTTCCCAATTGTCTAATCCAGTAGTCTTCTTTTTGTCTACGGAGAGTCGTTGAAAGATTAGGATTGTTAGAGCTATGGTATATCTTTTCGATAAAGCGAACTGTCATAGAAACGATGGAATGATCGGGCTGATTGAAATGCTGGTATAGAATGTCGTTAGCATTGAGGTTAATGTCTGATATATGACCTCACATACGTTTGTTTAGCCTTCCTTTCGTTTCCCCGACGTATACCAATCCGCAAAGGTTGCACTCTAATCCGTAGACGACATTTATCGATTTACAATTCAGATCATCGTAA
Organism: Mytilus edulis; assembly: GCA_019925275.1. Taxonomy (NCBI): domain Eukaryota; kingdom Metazoa; phylum Mollusca; class Bivalvia; order Mytilida; family Mytilidae; genus Mytilus; species Mytilus edulis. Next base: position 11,762,707 of record CM034358.1, read on the forward strand.
CTTCTGGTAAAATATGACTTCTTGGTCAAATTGCTAGTGAATTCAGCATCTGTAATTAAAATAGCACAAGTTTTGCAGCCTTTGGTCTCACATTTTGAAATGCGACAGTGTTGTACTGTGTCATCAAAAACCAAAATGTCTTTAAGGAGAACTGAACATGGCTGTATATGTGTAATATTGCTATTGTCACTAGGACGATGATCTGAATGAGTCGTGTTTGAGATATTTGTCATGTCTGGTGATGAGGGAACACCTGCCATATCAGACGACACCGTGTCTATGGTGCAGTCTGTTTCGGACCTTTTTATACTGGGCGAAGTCCGAGCCAGTTTCCTGTTTGATCTTCGTAAGTTCATGCAATAGTAGTTTTGCTACTGGGCGGATGATGTCCTCGGGGACAAAATGTCCACCAGCAGAGACATCGACCCAGTGGTAATAAAAGAGGGACGAAAGATACCAAAGGGACAGTCAAACTCATAAATCTAAAACAAACTGACAACGCCATGGCTAAAAATGAAAAAGACAAACAGAACAACAATAGTACACATGACACAACATAGAAAACTAAAGAATAAACAACACGAACCCCAAAAATCTAGGGGTGATCTCAGGTGCTCCGGAAGGGTAAGCAGATCCTGCTCCACATGTGGCACCGGCGTGTTGCTTATGTGATTACAAATCCGGTAAATAGTCTAATTCGGTAGGTCACATTCATGAAAGGGAAGGGGATTGTAGTTACGACGTAAGGAACATATCCGATATCATTTGTGAAACGGTAATTTCATAACGGTCAACCAACTCGTGATGGCGTCCGTAAAATTTACGAAGGGATGATTTCAACTTCACCATTTGGAACTCTTGGTTTAATAGCTTCCTTGTGAGCAGTAACCCTCTATCAAGAAAATCATGATAGGAAATGCAAGCACGGGAATATCGTATCAATTGGGAGATATATACCCCGTATGCAGGTGCTGCTGGAATTTTGCTACTTAGAAATGGAAAGTTCACAATTGGAAAGCTGAAATCATCTCTTTTGTCGTAAAGTTTTGTTTTCAACCGACCCTCATTGTCAATTTCTAGATGTAAGTCAAGATATGAAGCCGACTTAACTGTATCTGTAGTATCATTTATCTCCAATTCGATGGTATAGATGCGTTCCACATAGTCACCAAATTTTGAATTGTTTAGTGAAAGAACGTCATCTATAAAGCGGAAAGTAGAGTTAAAGGATATTGCTAACTTCTTATCTTTCTTCCTAAGAAGTTCCTGCATGAAGTCAGCCTCATAATAATAAAGAAACAAGTCGGCAAGTAGAGGGGCACAGTTTGTTCCCATTGGGATGCCGACAGTCTGTTGAAAAACACGTCCTCCGAACGTTACAAATATGTTGTCAATCAAGAAATCAAGCATCTTGATAATATCGGTTTCAGAGAATTTTTTGTTTGAATCAGAGTGATTCTTTACAAAGTATGATTTATCCCTCCCTAAGACAAGATACTTGTATCTACGTTGGCCATTCTTTTTTATGAAGCAAAGTAATACCAACTCTTTCAATTTGTCTTTTAGTTTGGAATGTGGAATACTTGTGTAAAGAGTAGAAAAGTCAAATGTTTTAATACTGTTACAAGATGAAAGAGAGTTAGATTGTATGTACTCTAAAAGATCTTTGGAATTTTTAAGTATCCACATCTGATTCACGCCACCTCTAGAATAGGCAGTTTCACAATAACTTTGAAGCCCGTCTTTGATTGCTGATAAAATAGATGTTAATAATTTAGAAAGAGGTTTCGTGGAGCACTTGAAAGACCCAGCAATATACCGTTGTTTGTAAGGACACTTATGTAGTTTAGGTATCCAATACAGTGATGAAAGATCCAGTTCTTCATCTTTGGTTGAAATATCAAAGGAACAAAGAACAGACCTATGATTATCCAGGATTTCCTCTTTGGTAAGTGTCGTGAGGGTATATGTTGAGTTTCCAAGTGAATTGTCTATACCTAATTCGTTTATCAAGCAATTAATGTAGTGACTTTTACAGACAAAAACGATGTTATTTGAGGCTTTGTCTGCGGGGACAACAACATATTTATCATTGAGGTCGGATAAGTGTTTAGCAACAATGGGTCTTTAAAAAATTGACGTAGCATGGGCATTGATGGACCCATTCAGTTTCTTAATTCTGATTTGTATTAACGACCTCACTGCCTTAATCCATTCGGATAGAGTGTCTACGTCTTCCTTTTCACGTTTAGCCCATTGCCTGGCATAATCCTCGACTGAGTCCATCAAAATTTTAAAGTTGTATTTCCAATTGATGGATTTAGGCTCACGATATTTCGGACCTTTCGATAACACATTTCGTAGAGAAGTGTTATTAACAATGTTAAGGTCACCGGTAATAACGTGGCCAGCAGGATCATATGTGAATTGGGAACTAGCACAAGTGCAATCAGGAGGTTTAGAGTTGAAGTCGTCAATATCGAGATTCTGCAAAACGCGTTTGTAATTGAAAATTTTAGTTGCAATAGGTTTGGTATAGGTATAAGAAATTATTGGTACAGACTGGTCTTTGAAATAAGGAGGTATTTTCGATTGAACTAATTTATGATGAAGGATATTGCCTAGGTTGACGCCATCTAGACCTTTGTTGGCAAAGGAAAGATTTAGAAAAGATCTTTTCTCTTTTTCATCTTTTCCAATGCGAACTGGCTTGAAACGTCTGTGACTTGCAATATCCATAATTATAGCTTGCAGTTTGTATTGGTTTGAATGAGGGTTTGTAATAGTGGATTCCAAACATAAATTGAACAGAGAATGAAGTTTTGAAAGGGGTATTGAATAAAGTTTCGTGCAAATGTGATGAATACCTAACGACTTTTGTATGAATGACAGCAAGTCATTAATAGAGACATCATGCAGAGAAGGTGATGTATAATGACGATGACCATGACTGCGTCTACGTCGAGGTGTCGAGTTGAAAATATTCATCACATTCACCGAGTTACACGAAGGACTAGATAGAATACCTATACCATCAATTTTGTCATTGCAGCCATACGGTGTTGCAGTTCCCAATTGTCTAATCCAGTAGTCTTCTTTTTGTCTACGGAGAGTCGTTGAAAGATTAGGATTGTTAGAGCTATGGTATATATTTTCGATAAAGCGAACTGTCATAGAAACGATGGAATGATCGGGCTGATTGAAATGCTGGTATAGAATGTCGTTAGCATTGAGGTTACTGTCTGATCTATGACCGCACATAAGTTTGTTTAGCCTTCCTTTCGTTTCACCGACGTATACCAATCCGCAAAGGTTGCACTCTAATCCGTAGACGACATTTATCGATTTACAATTCAGATCATCGTAACTTCTGGTAAAATATGACTTCTTGGTCAAATTGCTAGTGAATTCAGCATCGGTAATTAAAATAGCACAAGTTTTGCAGCCTTTGGTCTCACATTTTGAAATGCGACAGTGTTGTACTGTGTCATCAAAAACCAAAATGTCTTTAAGGAGAACTGAACATGGCTGTATATGTGTAATATTGCTATTGTCACTAGGACGATGATCTGAATGAGTCATGTTTGAGATATTTGTCATGTCTGGTGATGAGGGAACACCTGCCATATCAGACGACACCGTGTATATGGTGCAGTCTGTTTCGGACCTTTTTATACTGGGCGAAGTCCGAGCCAGTTTCCTGTTTGATCTTCGTAAGTTCATGCAATTGTAGTTTTGCTACTGGGCGGATGATGTCCTCGGGGACAAAATGTCCACCAGCAGAGACATCGACCCAGTGGTAATAAAAGATACCAAAGGGACAATCAAACTCATAAATCTAAAACAAACTGACAACACCATGGCTAAAAATGAAAAAAAGACAAACAGAAAAACAATAGTACACATGACACAACATAGAAAACTAAAGAATAAACAACACGAACCCCAAAAAACTAGGAGTGATCTCAGGTGCTCCGGAAGGGTAAGCAGATCCTGCTCCACATGTGGCACCGGCGTGTTGCTTATGTGATTACAAATCCGGTAAATAGTCTAATTTGGTAGGTCACATTCATGAAAGGGAAGGGGATTGTAGTTACGACGTAAGGAACATATCCGATATCATTTGTGAAACGGTAATTCCATAACGGTCAACCAACTCGTGATGGCGTCCGTAAAATTTACGATGGGATGATTTCAACTTCACCATTTGGAACTCTTGGTTTAATAGCTTCCTTGTGAGCAGTAACCCTCTATCAAGAAAATCATGATAGGAAATGCAAGCACGGGAATATCGTATCAATTGGGAGATATATACCCCGTATGCAGGTGCTGCTGGAATTTTGCTACTTAGAAATGGAAAGTTCACATTTGGAAAGCTGAAATCATCTCTTTTGTCGTAAAGTTTTGTTTTCAACCTACCCTCATTGTCAATTTCTAGATGTAAGTCAAGATATGAAGCCGACTTAACTGTATCTGTAGTATCCTTTATCTCCAATTCGATGGGATAGATGCGTTCCACATAGTCACAAAATTTTGAATTGTTTAGTGAAAGAACGTCATCTATATAGCGGAAAGTAGAGTTAAAGGATATTGCTAACTTCTTATCTTTCTTCCTAAGAAGTTCCTGCATGAAGTCAGCCTCATAATAATAAAGAAACAAGTCGGCAAGTAGAGAGGCACAGTTTTTTTCCCATTGGGATGCCGACAGTCTGTTGAAAAACACGTCCTCCGAACGTTACAAATATGTTGTCAATCAAGAAATCAAGCATCTTGATAATATCGGTTTCAGAGAATTTTTTGTTTGAATCAGAGTGATTCTTTACAAAGTATGATTTATCCCTCCCTAAGACAAGATACTTGTATCTACGTTGGCCATTCTTTTTTTATGAAGCAAAGTAATACCAACTCTTTCAATTTGTCTTTTAGTTTGGAATGTGGAATACTTGTGTAAAGAGTAGAAAAGTCAAATGTTTTAATACTGTTACAAGATGAAAGAGAGTTAGATTGTATGTACTCTAAATGATCTTTGGAATTTTTAAGTATCCACATCTGATTCACGCCACCTCTAGAATAGGCAGTTTCACAATAACTTTGAAGCCCGTCTTTGATTGCTGATAAAATAGATGTTAATAATTTAGAAAGAGGTTAATGTAGACATATTTTATATTTCATTTTTCATATTCAATGTTGATATGGTAAATAAACAATTATTGTACCGAAATGTAGCTTTTTATAATTAGCAATGTATTATTGTATCCTAGTTTTTCTAGGTTTAGCTTAGCGATTAAAGAAATGAGTATAAAACAGCTAAAGAAAGTGTTTAAACTGCCAGGTAATGTGTCTATACACAGTTTAGGGGAAATTTTTACTGTTAAGATAGTGTCGAGACATCTTTAAGACCATCATGAATGTGTCGAGATATATCCAGACAGACAGCTTTAAGACTGTCAAAAATATGTCAAGACCTATTCAGACATTATTAGGAATGTCAAGAATATGTCAAAACTGATCGAGACAAAGGACAAGGTACGATAAGCATCAGAGAACGGCCCCTTAATTTCGTTCAAATTAAAAGTGACTTGCTATTAAATATAATACATTATTTTTAAAGTTTAAAACCTATATTTTTGTAAACATCAATAGATTTTTCAACTTCCGTTGATATTATTCATACTCTGTTGATGTAAAGACCTCAAGCTTCTGGAAAAAGGCAGAAAAATGGCAGTTTCCAAACCTTGTTCTGCATTTTAAACTATGAGCGTACCTACGACCCACGATCATATTTACACCAGGCATTCCTTGAACATAAATGTTGATGCAGTTCAAATATTTTAGTGGGTCGTAAGTACGCTCATAGTTAAAATTCAAAAAAGTGACAAAAAATCGTCGTTGTTTTCATTGAATCATCGAAATTTTTAACCGAACTGCGGACCGGAGATGATTTCCGGTATTTACTAGATCCGACGACGGAAATGTATTCTTGCTACGCTATAATAATGGCTAGTTTCTTTAGGACGAAAAATAAACATATTTGAGACAGGAAAACAGGATATTCCTTTACTCATTATTTTTGAATTTAAAGTGACATTTTAGCAGACCGTCGAAATTTTACCCAAAATTAGACGGAACTGTGATAAACTTCAGAGAAATACTGGGAACGTAATTGTGAATGAATATAATAACTGGTTCATACTCAAAAAGTGCATATACGTATTTTGTTTCATAATTGACAAAATCGTCGCCCTGGAATGTTTTAATCTTCATTGACACTTTTTTGAAAGGTACTTTCTTTCACGTCCGCATTTCTACCAAGTATGGCATGCCAAGTTAACATTTTAGACAATCATTTAATAAAAATACAGATGGCGAAAATAAACTACAGAACTGTGAATAATAACATATCACATAAGTAGACACCATGTGACAATTTTAATTAGTTAATTGTGTAAGTGTAACAATAATCAAGATTAAACAAAACTATCCAACACTTTTATGATCTAAATTATGTATCTTGAGTTATTTTTTTGGTCATGGTGTTGAATTTATTGGACTTATTATTTGTAATTGTCACCTGCTTCCCGTTGTTCTATCTTGACGACAACGCGTGCTACTTCGTATTTCTTGTTTGCAAATTATTCTCTACATATCTTTCCGTTAAAATTTTAATGCATAAACTATTTGTCACTGGACGGTCATAAAACAACATTCAATCAATCATATATCTTCTAAAATAACAGCACTACATGTATAATGAATTTAAACATATTCAAAAGAATAAAAACTTCTTTTATTTTTTAATTATATATTTACACGTCAAAGAAAATAAAATAAGTATTGAATATGAAAGGAATAAAACGCATCATAATTAAAGATATCTTGCTTGTAAGACGTGTGTTTCGCATACAAAAGACTCATCAGTGACGGTCGAATAAAAAATGTCAAATGACCATATTAAAAAGGCTCAAAATTCCGATTTTTTTTTTTGTGAATAAAGTTTATTTATTCCTGAATATATTATCCGTAGTTTTTGCAAACAATATACAGTTTTGTTAACAGTTAATTCATAAAAGTTACTATTTCAATAATAATTCATGTTTACATAAAGTGCTAACTTTTGGACATCATGTTGCTGCAGGGGTTGTTTGTTTCCTTAATTTTTATTGTGCTATACCTTAAAAGGTTACAGTCCGTTGGAAGACATATTACCCTAACTTGACACTCCGATCCAACTAGTTTTTGTTCTTACCCCTTAATGTCAATTGATTAACGGAAATCAGCAAATACCAATTTTTAAGTCTTAAGTTTGACCAGGCCGGTGTCAGAACCCACGATATCAGGCGTTTTAATTCATTTATTATATTTATTAAATTGTACAATGAATTAATAAAAGGGTGCATACTGTAAGAATCCATCTTATATGAATCCGCGCTTAAACATACACATCCACCCAAAAGAAATAACTTTTGCAACATAGAGTGGGAGGCCCATATTCGCCGGGGACACAATTTCGCCGTTTTATGATTTTGAGGTATAAACACTTCAAAGGATAGCTGAAATGGAAGAAAATATGCCGATAAATTATAATTTTATAACAAATATGATTATTTTTTAAACTTTAACAAAATTACGGCACTAACTGCAAAAGATCGAAAAACGGACAACAATTTTTCGGTCAATTTCCTGAATGAAAAACAGGATTTTCAAAGATTTTTTTCTTAGTAATTTTTTGACTGATTGGCCTAAATTTCTGTTTTTTTTTACACCTTTGAAATGTCTGCTGTTCATCTATAATGAAATTTATTTGATAAATATTATAAAAAGCTGCATTTATTTGATATTTATTTAATATTTTAAATTGGTTTTAAATAGATGTGTAAAAACGGCGAATATGTGCCCCTCATTGACAAAACGTCAGGAAATTTCAAGCACCCTTTAATCTAACTTTACAGATGATTATTTTCAAACAAACATGTTTTCAAGCTTAGGAATGTTTTGTATTTGAAGTTATCTTCATATAGAAATATCAGTATACTTCAAAAACATAACTATTCTTCTTCTTTTTTGGAATTTTATTCTCATACACACTGTCCCGGTCTACACTTATTTAGTTTTTATACATTGACTTATGATATTTGGCATACAGTGTATAGCCATGACTCAAATATCATAACAGTCTAATTTTGTTTATTTTCTTTGGTTACATCTTCTGACATCAGACTCGGACTTCTCTTGAATTGAATTTTAAAAGTACGCATTGTTATGCGTTTACTTTTCTACATTGGCTAGAGGTATAGGGGGAGGGTTGATATCTCATAAACATGTTTAACCCCGCCGCATTTTCGCGCCTGTCCCAAGTCAGGAGCCTCTGGTATTTGTTAGACTTGTATTATTTTAATTTTAGTTTCTTGTGTACAATTTGGAAATAAGGTATGGCGTTCATCATCACTGAACTAGTATATATTTGTTTAGGGGCCAGCTGAAGCACGACTCCGGGTGCGGGAATTTCTCGTTACATTGAAGACCTGTTAGTGACATTCTGCTGTTGTTTTTTCTATGGTCGGGTTGTTGTCGCTTTCATACATTCTTTGATACATTTCCCATTTCCATTCTCTATTTTAATATCATTATGACATTTACCGTTGATCTCAAGGTCCAATTAATTGACCTTTAACTTTCATGGTTAAATGATTGTCCAACCCTTAAACCATATATGTTCTTACAGGCTATGCCAGTTTTTTACTTCACAATAGGCTTAATTTCTTAGGTCAATTAATGCCTCGTTAATAACTCCAAAAATGATTTATACACACACACACCCCCCCTTTTTTTGCCTTGATAAGTCGTTTTTAATTCACCAAAGGTTTTGTACCCATGCAGAGGACACATTCCAACCCCTACATCATATTAAATGGTAATTGCCTGGATTGGACATTTTATTTCACACAATGTCTGTTAGTGGTACAAGTCACGTCTCTTTTGTTCCATTAACTGTTAAGTATCTTTAAAAGCTGTTCAAACTCATCTCAAATTATTAAATCCTATATATTCTTGTTTTCATGAAAAGACTTTCACATTGAAACAAAGATGTTGTAGTAGTCTACAATTTAAAAAAAATGTTTGATGTTGCTTAGCAAGATGTGGGATTCTATACTCGATATAGAATTCGTCCAAAAAATAATGATAATCTAGATATTTATATTATAGTGTAACACCGTATTAGGAAGTATATTCTTAAAAAATAACTAAGCTCATACTTCAAAAAATATAAAGAACCTATTATTGCATGGTTGATATGCACTTGTTATGTAACTTAGTTGTTGATCAGCATGTAGTGACCTACAATTGAACTAAGTTTTCATTTCTAACTAAACATGTTCACAAACAGACAATCTGCATTGCATTCAATTTAATTTGTTCAATAAAATGACTTATTGATTTGTAGTTGGCTTTAATTCAAACATGTTTTGCTGTTGCTAAACAACACTTGTGTTGCTATGCTCAATACGGAATTTGTAAAGAATAAAAAAAGATGTATATGAAAAATATTGGAATGAAACACCAAATGGAAAGAAAAATCTTCAAACAACAGCTTAATTCATACTTAAGAGGGGCAAGCACCAATTTTTTAACCGTTGCTATGCAACATTTCTGTTGCCAAGGTTGTTTTTAAGCATATAATAAACAAAATCAAAGGGTATTTTCATTTGTGACTTCAAGTTCTTCTTGGACAAACAATATCATGTGCAAATATTTAAATTTTTACTGATAAAACAATTAATATGTGATAATTTTCATTCTTAATAAAAACCGTTGCTAGGCAACCTTCCTTTCACAGGAACACAATAAAATCATTATTTTTTCAAGTGTCTACACTAAGACCATCATTGATATCAATTTAAACTTATTTGGAGAGGGGGCCAAAAATAGCCCTGATCATACCTTGACAGTCAAGAATTGGTCAAAACTAATCAAGATATTAATCAGATGACAAAGAAAGTGTCGAGAAATTTTTAGTCAATGTTAATACTGTCAAGACATTTGTCCTGAAAAATCAAGAACTTAAGTAACAAATTCAGACTTTGTCAAGAATTTTTAAAAATATTTCAGACAAAGAAAGAATGACAAGTAAAATGCATGCCAATTTAGAAAAAAATTGGTCTTTTCAGACTTTTTTACTTTTGTAATCAGAGTGATATTACATAATTTAAAGAGTGGCAACATTCGAAATTCGAAATTGATCCACAGAAGTTATATTTTTTTGAACATTTTCACAAACGTGTGCTATTTAGGTACAAGACAGATGAACTGAGTTCCGATTTACATTTACCTAAGTCAATGAAAAGACGCGTGGACAATCTGAAAAAGGTGGAGAAAAGCGAACAGTTATTCTCCATTCTTTATGTATATGTGCTATAAAAGGGACTTTTATCAGTGTTTGGCTGATATCAGGTATGCTTGTTTTTCCATAATTAGTGTAGTATAAATAATGATGTAATCAAGTTATTATTTTTTTTATTCCTTTAATTTTTTTCACATTTCATCATACGTAAGTCTCAAATAGCTTGTTTACTGTTAGAGCTTGCACATCGTCAAAAAGGGTACAGCGACCTGTAAATGACCACAGCCAACTTGATTTTGATACATAATTGTCTCAAAGGCAACCATATCATTTGTTTTTGTTCTATGTGAATAGCTAAGAAAGCAGATATATTATGAAGTTCCAAAAGGGTGATTTCAATCTTCATACGATGGCCCTGAAAAAACACTCAACAATATTTCAGAAAAAATAAAGTCTTTCGTGTTTTCTCGCAAAACCCAAATGCTGAAAAATTTCTAACGAAAGGTAGCAAAATGGTCAACATAAAAAAAAACGAAATGTGGGAATATGATTGCCAATGAAGTGTATTATAATTTGTTAGTATCATTGACAGCACATGTGCTATGTTTTAGATGAGTTTACACATAAAATGTTTTATATAACTACAATGTAAAATCCATAATATCGATGTCATGTATGCGAATAATTAAATGGACAGAACCTTGCTACACAGTTTGGAAATACGTTTTTGTACTTAACCTAACTTATTTTACCTGAGCTTTGATTTATTATATCACTTTATATTTGTCTATACTTAGGTTTCCTGCACTGCAACGAGAGTCATGTGGTAAACAACTATATCATAACCTCATTCTAGCGTAAGGCTTGATCTGATCATTTGATTGTCGCTAATGTGTATTGGATACTTGAACTACACAGAAAACCCGTAAAACATCGTTTCATATCGGCCTCCAGTAGTTACCTATTACTAATCTTCAGTGATTTTAGCTAGTTCATTTACTACTATCAAAGAACGTGTCATTAACTTTTGTAATAAAAGATATTATTAGATGCATTAGATATTTTTGGAGTTTGGTAATTCTTTATATGTTGTATATAAACTTATTGCTTTTAATGGTGCATTAATGAACAAAAACAAATATTTCCTATATAACTAAATGATTTATTTCAAATTTATTTGCTCAAACAATAAAGTAAAGCCTCTCAAATAATTAGAAAAGTAAATGTGATAGATATGCAGACGGGTGCAGTTCTAGTAGGTACAGAAAGTTAACTTTATTACCAGTCATTCTGTGATAGGTTTGAGGACTGCTTCGACCAGTCCTAGAATTAAAATCAAGTCAACATAAAAAGCAGACTTAGTCCTAGTGCTGTTTATCTGACTACTTAAAACATAACTTTAGACAGGCCCACTATTGAAGTCAACTTCGAAATCATCCAAGCAATAAGTTTACTTCGACCTTAACAACTTGTCTAAACCAAAACTTTTTTAACGTTAACTTTTGGCTTTTCTGCCTCACAATAAATACTGAAAACAAAAAGTTAGATAATTTCATGCGTCTGAAGCGCTTAACTTGTGACCAGGACCGCTTATATCGATTAATAAAATATGTTAAGATGTCTTCCATATTTAATATAAACAAAAACAGTTTAGATAAAAACAGAGCACGTACAAAAAAGTTAAATCACAAAAATATTGAACTCTCAGGGAAATTCAAAACAGAAAGCACAACCACATCAAACGAATGGACAACAACTAATATATTCCTGACTTAGAACAGGCATTTTCTTATGTAGAAAATTGTGGATTGAACCTGGTTTAATACCGCTAAACCTCTCATTTGTATGACAGTCGCATCAAATTCCATTATATTGAAAACGATGCGTGAATAAAACAAACAGACACGTACAGTAAAAAAGTCAAAATAAGGGGTACAGTATATTAAACAAAGAAGCACAAAACATCCTCGTTCATTGCTTACTTTTTTTTTTTTTTATTTATGTATGCCAAATCAAAACATAAAGGATCGAGAGATTTTAAGCACTGGAACCATATCGTAATTTTTAACATTAACACTGGCGTAGAATCGCGTGTTTGACGTCAGAATGTAAACGTCATACAGGTAGAGATATAAAATCATTTTGTCGTTCAAAGTATGCAAAAATTATAATAGAACGATAACACAAAGACGGGATGTTTATACTACAGAGACACGTCATATGTATCATAGAAACATATAAAGTCACACGGACAAAGCATATAAGTAAACATGAAAAATAATACAAACAAAACATTGGCGGGATGCATAAGTACAGAGCCACGTCAAATGTATATCACCAAAAACAGACCAAACGGTAAAAGTAATATTAATATAGACAAATAAAAGAATACTTTAACACGTTATTAAGATAATAAACAGCGTTAGTACGCAGAATCTATACTTCAAGACTATCATGTATTATTTGTGAGTTTATACAGAATATTAATCAACAAGGTCTTGGTACCTTCCGATGAACTTTTTTTTAGAAAAAGGACGAGACGTTCTTTGACACAACTTTCTGCTCAGACACTGGTGACGTTTTACAAAGTCTGAGTAGCAGCTGCAAGCTCTTGATAACGAATAAGTTGGGAACTGTATATCCCATATGCAGGTGAAGTTGGTATATTGCTACTAAGGTGGGGGAAATTGATAATTTTAAAATTAAAATCGTCTCGTTTGTCATAGATTCTGGGTTTGAGATGACTGTGAATGTCAAATTCGTGATATCAGTCTAAAATGAGGCAGAGGAAGCCGTGTCTGTTGTTTCTTTAATTTCTAGTTCTGGGGATATATTAATTGAACTTAATCAGAAAAGTTCGGATTGTTAATGAAAGGAATATCATTTATATATCTGAAAGTGAAATTAAATAATTTGGCTTCTTTTATCTTCTTGTTTTTGACAACTGTCTAACTTTGATTTGAACAAAACAATATTGCATGATATGCCTTTTGACAAACCGAAACCAAATTAAAAACAAACAGCTTACGTACATTATAAAAATAAGGAGATTTGGTATGATTGCCAATGAGACAACTATCCACAAAAGTTCAAATAAAGTGGAAAGTAATTATAGGCAACTGTACGGCCTTCAACAATGAGAAAACTCATACCGTATAGTTGTCTATAAACTGCCCCGACATGAAAAATATTAAACAATTCAATTGAGAAAACTAACGGCCTAACTTATAACAAAACAATTTATGAAAAACAAATAAGACAGACGTGAACCAATGACAACCCCTGAACGACAAGAGCCTGACTTTGGACACACAAATATAGAATGTGGCGGGGTTAAACATGTCTTTGAACGCTAAACTTCCCTTACCTTGGTGTAACAGTACAACATAAGAACAAATTATACCAATCAGTAGAAAAAGGCCTAACTCATCAGATCGATACAAATAAAAATATTAAAAAAAATACAGACAGGACGTGCCAGGGTATATATCCATCCCTCATCCCTAACAAGAAAAAAAACCTCAAGTACAGATATGAGAGTACTCGCAGTTACTGACAGGTTTTTTTAAAGCCATTAACATAGTCTATTTCAATAAATATCAAATTTTTCAAATTATTTATATTCTTTATAATTCTATTTTAACTGCTGATCCGTTAAATCAAGCAGTCGGTGTACTATTTTAATCTTAAAAACTTGGTTATCGTTGTGCATCGATTAACAATAGCAACTGCTAAGATTAAGTTTATAGTATAAAATAAACATTTTAGATGGAAGTAATATTTGCGTATATATGTACATTTCCTAAAATGTTAGGTCGACCGTAATTAAGAATTCCTACATTTTTTCTTTATATTTAAAAACCTCAGCCACCACTTAAAATTATTAGTCTACATTTATATAAATATGTTTTGTATAGCAAATGTTTGCCCGCATAAATCAACACTGTCCATATTTGTACTTTATAATATAACTATATGCCGATATCGTTAATCATGACATGACATGAATTATAATTGATATGGTTATATTGATAAATTAACTGTTTACACAATTTTGAGTTTTGAAAAAAATAAGGCTTTTCTACCTCAGGTATAGATTACCTTAGCTGTATTTGGCAAAACTTTTAGGAATTTTGGTCCTTAATGCTCTTCAACTTCGTACTTCATTTGGCCTTTTTTTTATTTTAAGCTATTTTGGATTCGAGCGTCACTGATGAGTCTTTTGTAGACGAAACGCACGTCTGGCGTATATACAAAATTTAGTCCAGGTATCTATGATGAGATTAGTCACACTGCCAGTGTTGGCTCTTTTTATTTAAAATACTAAACCGTCACTAAAAATAAGTAGGTTTCATTTCTGAGGATGGTTTGTATATCACAAATATTTGCCCTCATCAACCAAAACTGACCATATTTGTAAATTATAATGAAAATAATATTTTAAGCGACATCACATATCAGTTTATTTTATAAATCGGGATGGATTGTATCAGACAAATGACAGCAATATTGATACACAATTACTATACAATTTTGTCCCAATCAATTGAGAGCTTCAGCAAGACTATTCAAAAGCAAACCTGTCCACGTGTCTGTTCTGGAACATATTGCCAATAGGTCTGCAAGAGTCCTATTGAGTAGAGCTAGGTTTGGTCTACCACCGATGAGATTATCTCAATTGCTTGTCTGCGTATAATTTCTCAAATTAACTTGGAAAGCAGTTAAAAAGTCTTTTGTCCAGGTTAGGACTACATCCATCTGTATGTATTGGAGGTGGGATTATATGCTTAAAGCTGTAAATTCTCTCCATGACAACATTTATTAACGTATAGACAATAAAGTTTAAAGACAAATTGTATGTATTCATATGTGCAACATTGCGCTCCAACTGAACAAAAGACTCATCCATTTAATTAATAAATTCAACAACATTTACCGTTATCTTGATAATACATTTTCGTTGAATAATCAGTAATTTCCTAAACATACTACCAAATCAACTACGCTGTTGTCTGATCTATGGTCGGCTTGTTGTCGCTTTGACACATTCCCCATTTCCTTTCTCAATTTTATTTTTAACTTTTAAAAGTTCATATAAAAGCAGCAATAGCTGCCCTTTCATAGATTGGTATATTTCACTTTTATACGGAATACCCTACACACAAAAAAATACGACAGTAGGAACGAATTTTCGTTCCCTTTTTTCATGACCTTTTTGTCATGTATGGAATCACACATAAACAATATCTACCTAGTCTGTACGATTTTAGATGAACAGATGATACCGCAGATGGGTTGTGGATTCCAAGTTGGACACAATTAGTAGCAATTGCAGCATATTGTCAGGAGTTACACGAATGTGGATACAATTTTTTTTCTGGTAGATGCGAGTCCTGCAAACTTGGTTTGACATGTACAACATTGTGTTTTGCTATCTGTTAGAACGAAATACATCGTTAAATATGATAGAATTAAACATTAGTCGATCTTCCTGCATGTCTTATATAAGTAACTAGATACCAAACGGACATTTTTATAGCATATTTTGACTACTACTATTTCACTCGATTGTATGAACTGTTTCAACCCTAACCAGAAGCTGTGATTAATTTTTACAATTATTGTCTGTTTGACATAGTTTATGTTATTTTTGTTGTATTTGAAATAGTTTTCATTACCTTTATTTCATTAAGAAGGTATGCATCTGTTTTCAAATTTCAAAAATTTAACAAAATAATGTCGATTTTACAAACAAGATGGCCGTCGTGAAAAAATATGTTGGCTATCCCTCTAATATGCCAAAGTACACCCCGACGGACGTATGTGCCAAGTCCTATGCGTGTATCACCATTTGTATGATTTTGTCAAATTTCGGTACTAAGCCTCCCCACTATAGGGAGCCTGTTTCGCTCACCTAGGTTTATATATATATATATATATATATATATATATATATATATATATATATATATATATATATATATATATATATGTATCCAACACAAAATTATTTAGTTTCTCTCTATTTTCCTTAGATATTGCTCAAAACACAAAAGAGGGTAAAACAAATCCCCATTTAAGGGCAATCACTCCAATAAAGAGAGACAGTCAACTAACTATATCGGGAAAATTTTACTTGTTTGTAGAAGATTTTGCCTTGCTGATAATTTTTGTTATTTAGATTTTTTATTTGTCTGTTATAATTTTTATCATTTAATAAAACGCAAAAGAATTGATAAAATTGACAGTAAAGATCAATAAGGAGTCGTCGGACAATTTCCTCCATATAATCCTAAATATTGATTTTGTCTTGTTGATAATTTTTGCTTATTTGTTTTTTTTTATCTATCTATTATAATTTTTAAGATATAAGGCAAAACGCAACAAAATGTTGAAAAACAACATGAAAGGACACACACTTTAATAAAGGAGTCGATCGACGAATTTGATCATTACACTTATTTGTTCATCTTGTTTTGCTGATCATTTTTGAATTTTAAAGTGTCTCTGAATCTATTATAGTTTTCAAGATAATAAGCAAAATGACAAAAAATGGTAAAATATTTCATTTAAGGGCAGTAACTTCTATAAAAAGTTCCCCAACAGTTTTGACGCAATAAAGACAATTGGTAGGGATCAACATACTGAACATTTCTGCCATTTCTGGTTTTCTCTATTTATTACGGTTTTCAAAATATTAGACAATACTTGCATTTTACCCCTCTTTTCAATTTTTAGCCATGTCGGCCATCTTTGTTTGCAAGCGAGGTCATCGAACACATTTATTTAAATGATGTATCATAATGATGATCTTGGCCAAGTTTGATAAAATTTGTCCAGTAGTTTAATAGAAGAATATTTTGTAAAAGTTAACGGACTACGACGACGTACGACGACGGATCACAAACAACCAACCATTGATGCCAAGTGATGAGAAAATCTCAATTTGTATAATTTCCAATAAGACAACTCTCTACCAGAGACCAAATGATGAAGAAGTTAACAACTATAGATCACCGTACATCCTTCAACAATAATAAAATCTAATATCTCTCAGTAAGCTATGAAAGGTCCCGAAATGGAATATGTTAAACAATTCAAACGAAAACAAAACTAACCGCCTGATTTTTGTATAAAACAATAAACGAAACACAGCTATAATATACATCTGCAAACGACAACCACTGAATCACAGGATCCTGACTAATGAAAGCCAAGGGTATCACAAGCCCAGAAGTCAGTACTTTTTGTGCTGACATGAATTATTATTGTTATAACTAATAATATATTGTTATATTTATAAATTAACTGTTTACAAAATTTTGAATTTTTGAAATACTAAGGCTTTTTTACCTCAGGCATAGATTACCGTAGCTGTATTTGGCAACACTTTTAGAAATTTTGGATCTCAATGCTCTTCAACTGCGTTATTTATTTGGCTTTTTTAAAAACTTTTTTGGATTCGAGCGTCACTGATGAGTCTTTTGTAGACGAAACGCGCGCCTGGCGTATATATACAATTTAGTCCTGGTATCTATGATGAATTTATCTACATACTGATTGTGTCGGGGTTAAACATGTGTACTGACTTTAACCTCTACCCCTAACCTCGGACAGTGGTGAAACAGTACAATATCAGAACAAACTATACACTTTGGTTGAAAGGGACTTAACTCATCAGATCAATGCATAGCACAAAATTAACTATCAAAAAGCACAAAAACTCAGAGTACAAGTCTGAGAGTGCTAGCAGTTACAGGATTTATAACAGAGTGTCTATATGACAGTTTCTTTGTCTTTGTTTTAAAATAGTCATTTGCTTTATCAGTTTATAGTGATTAAGATAAGAACACAACGTTGACTGCTGTACTCTAAATGTTGACAATTTTACCTCGTTTTTTGTTTGTATTTCACTTTCTACTTAGAGTTAGTTCAAAACGAATAACAACAAATTAAACAAATTCATATATCTTAAATTGAAATATCAACCGGTTCTATTCTAACGTCCAAAGGATTTAATGTAAAGTCATCATAAACAGTCGGAGAAAAATATGATCGTGTGCAATGCCAAAATATTGGTCTAAACAGATGTAGGACCGTTTATGTTACTAGGAAACGCACATCTACTATAACTACGTCACGCGATCAAAATGCGAATTTCTAATGTCTACCAGAATAAACGCGCTCTGTGTCCGTTTAGTCAGGAGTTAACGGTCGTTTGATTAAATCCTTTACCTGTATGTGCACCTAAATTTTAATTTGAACTCAAAACCATATCTTTTTTTAAGGTACGTTCCATCTGGTTATAATGAAAATAAATATGTTAATCTTGAATTCAATAGCATTTAAAAATTTCCTTTTGTGTAAAACAATCCATCCTCAGGTATAAAAAGATGATTTATTGGACTAGTACAAGCTTATATTATATAAAACAAGAAATATTAGAACTTTTTATTGTTACCGACATAATGTGTAAAACTGTGCCTACTGATGTTCTATGCTCTATCGTGTCAGAAAATCCATCCTAATGTAAAACAATACTCAATTATCAGGCACGTATAATCGTTATAAGAAAATATTGGCAATTTGTGTTATTATCGACATAAGTATAAATCAAAACTAATATACATCTATATAAATGTTCTAATTATGTAATATAGTCATTAGTAGTCATGTACGACTGCATTATTTGTTAAGGTTTAAAAATGAATTAACAAAATTAACATGGCTGTGTTAACATCACAAATTTCACTCGAGTACAGACAAACCTGTGCATCTGGTAAACTTTTTAAATTTGGCAGAAACAGGATAATTCAATTTTAGAATGAAATTTAGGTTTCAAAACATTATAATCTGTTCTGGATTTTGAGATAAGAAATAAATTCACAAAGAATAGTAAATGCGTATTCAGTGTAAGTAACGTAGTATGCTTTGAGTTTTGAGTTTAGGCTATCGAAACATATAAAATGCGTAAATTTCTTTACCTCTCCTCACTACTATAACGTTGTTTATATTACCAGAATCATCTGTAAGTATCGGCTAAAAAAAAATCAAGTTATAAGATCAAGATTCAATACACTACAAACCACTAAAGTCTGAAATGGTCAATATCTGTACTCGACTGTACTGATTTTTACTCGACCAGTCTGAATCGGTTTGAATTTTTCTTGATATGACTCGACCCCAATCTTAACCAAACTCGACTGTACTAAATTGTACTAAACCATTATCTTTGCAATTGAAAACAGGGTGAACTAGTACTTGACCAGTCTGAAACAGTCGCAACCAATATTCGAACAGTACTCGACCTTTTTTTTCAGTCTGAACCATACTCGACCAAAGTCTGAACAATACTCGACCAGTCTGAACCAATACACGACCAAAAAAAACCTTACTTATTTTGATCTTAACTGTTTACTAATATAGATTAAAAATTTCTTCAATTAATTTTAAATTGAGTTACATCCCTTTGCATAAACTATTGCATACCTCCAATTAAGACGATAAGTATAAACAAAACATGTTCAAATAAATAATGATTTCTTGCAGTAAAACATTCATTATAAATACAATTATGTAAATGACAGATTTATTTATCAATATAAATATATTTTCTAAAAAATTAAATGTATTTGATAAATTGTGTATATATACTGAATTGAAAACGGAAAACACACACACACACATGATATAAATATATATATATGTTACAGTAAATAGGTGAAATTAGGAATTACACGTAATTACTAAACATATCAGTAAAAACCTGTAATCACTAGTCAATTTAGTAATTACATGTATTTACTTGTTGTTTCAGTGATTACAGGTATTTACTGATTTTTTTTGTCATTTTTACAGCTATTTACTAACTTGATATTTTTGTTTAAAAATTAAAGACATAATTCAAGATATCTAATAAAAAAGTAAGGGGTAGGGATTTTTAGGGCTTACTTAAGGATCAAGGATTATAAGGCACATTAAAAGTGCATACTCTTCAGTGTTTGTGAATTGAAACTGGAAAATGGTTGTTTTATAAGTTTTGAAACTCCCTAAAAATCTTTTTGAGCATGCAAGACAATGATATCAATCCAAAATTGAGAAAAACATTTTTGAGAATTTTATAGGCAACTTAGCCAGCTATTTTTTAAGATTGACATTAGATTATGGCAAACTTGGTTAAATGATCTTGATAATTCTTAAAATCTCATAATTTTGTTCTATTAAAATCTCCATCAGGCATACTCTGCATATCAACTTGGCCAATAGCATGAGTTAAATTCCTTTTACAAAATAGGTTTAACTACGACTTCTTTTTTCAGACATTTGCGATGAAGCTGACATTCTCCACAAACAAATTTATACAAATTGATGGCGTTACGAGTCACATTTTCATATTTCCGTGTTTTTATGAGTTCTTCAAGACCTCCAAACTTAAGCTTATATACCTCCAACAACATTTTATCATCGTTTCTTCCTGTATAAGAATGATCTTTTTGTGGATTGAAAAAAGTCAACTAAATGGTCCATCCCTTTTGTTTTACTTTCAATGTTGACATTCTTATCCTTTTCGTCGAGCCTGCGTTTTTTGTCGCAAAAGTGAGACATAGCGAACCAACCTAATAATTCCGTCGCCAGCGGAATCCACAAATATTCGCTCTGTGGTTATATTTTTTAAATTTTGATAAGTTTCTCAAATTATCCTGGATTTCTACCAAACTTGAACAGAAGCTTCAGTTGTTTATAATCGAAAGATAAATTTCAAGAAGTATTTGTAAAAATATAAATCAAGTTTTTCCGTATTATACTTACAAAGGGACTTAGTTTTTATCTCAGTTAACATTACATTCACACGGTGGTTAAATTTTTTTAAATTTTAATAACTTTCTCAAAATATCCTTGATTTCTACCAAAATTGGACAGAAGCTTGTTTATGATCATAAGATAATATCTAGAAATAACGTTTGTAAAAAAAACTATACTTTTTCGTATATAAATTATTTAAACGGACTATTTTTTTCCAGTAAACATAACATACACTCTGCAGTTAAAGTTTAGATTTCATAAACCATCCTGAATTTTTAACACATTTTGATAGAAGATTCTTACAGAACTAGTCAAAAGAGAGTATCTAGAGGAAAATTATAAATATTTTTTTTCCCTATTTTTGTTGGGCCTGCGACTCACAGCAAAAGAAGGCGAGACACTGGGTTCTGCAAAACCCTTAAAATTTTCATAGCTGAATACTCACTGATTTTCTAATTAGTATTACCATAACTTTTGACCAGTTGACCATATTACAACATTGTTTTAACAGTTAGTGAATACGTGTAAAAATTCATTTTAAAATCAGTAATTACTGGTAATTACTGGGCAGTTTTAGGAATTACTTGTATTTACTAAGTGCATCGGGAATTACAGGTAATTCCTAAATTTTAGTAATTACATGTAATTTCTAATTTCACCTATTTACTGTAACATATATATAGGTACGTCTGAGTCAGTGACAACTCTACAACAGATTTATCCATCGGATCACCAGCAATGATGGTGATACATGGCTGTGTACATTATGGATATACAACTCGTCTTAACAACAACCCAACAATGTTAGATCTGTAAATTTGCTAATAAAGCTTTCGGTGGTCGTGTGTTACCTTTCCTCGTCAGAGTTGTCACTGACTCAGACATACTTATCAATATAATTATTTTCTGTAACTGTATCTTGCATTAATTTGTACTTTTGAAACATAATTTTCGTGCGCTCTGTCTTAGCAAAGGATTTCCCGAAAAGCAAATAGATACTGAATTATCCAGGTTTTGTACACTCCCGAACTGATTTCCAAAGTTAACTAGCCAGTTTTTACTTGGTACATTGTAAAGTGATCTATTTGTTAACATCAACGTTATTGGTCACAAGTAAATAGCTGTCTTATAGACAATCATACCACATCTTCTTATTTTAAAACATATATCGAGATTATAACAAACCTTTGAAGGATCATGTTGCCAATCTCCATCGACAACAAACTTGTATTGGTGTTCGCCTTCTGGTAATTCTACCATTACTTCGAAACCATCATCACTAAAACGGATAAACGGTTCAAGTTATTAGTGTCAAAGGAAATCAGATTTTAAAGCACATCTAGATATCAAGATAAAGAACATCAATCAAATGGTTGTTTCTACTACAGTCGTTGATTTCACGAGATGATAAACTCGAGTTCATCCGGTTCAAAAAATCTTTCTTCACTAATCAATTAATCACGAAAATAGGACAGTTAGACGAATGGACTACTTTGATACATAAAAAGAAGAAATTCTATTCATGTTCACTTGCTTGATAAAAATTCTTATTATAATTTAATCGTTGACCCTATATTTTTTTTGTCCAATGCCTCTTTAGTATTTTAAAGCTTTGTGTAATTTGCAAACACGTAGAGGCTTCACTAGACACAGACTCGTCTATTTAAAACAAAAATCTAATAACAATAAAATACAACATTCAAACCTTCTGCCAATCGGTAATAGGTTCCATGCATTAAAAGTTCCGGCTAAGAATACGTTCCTTCCATATTCTTCCCATTTGAACACTGTCGGTAAAAGTTCTGGTTCAGGATAAGCCATTGTTGCTATCTACAACATTCAAAGTGTTGGAAGCTTAATTCTGTAAAAGATAGTCAAAAGATTATATTTCTTATTAGGTAAAACACGTTTGCTTATATTCTAAACGGTAACATAATATGTATGTTTATTAACAACGTAAACTCTCGTTACTTCAAGGTTGCACTTCGGTAAATATAGACAATTCAATTTCCCATAGGAACTCCCTTTACGGCTAAAACTGTGCCACTTTTACTATGGAGTTTCCTAAAAAAATTATATCCTTGAATGGAAAGTTAATATGAACTAATATTTTATTCAAGTATCAAAACATAGGGCTGTGCGGCATATTTTAAACATGTATATGCCCCGAAGAGTTTAAACTTATACTTAAATTCTGTACTACCCCTCCCTTCACTTTTTGTCTTCCTAAGAATTCAATTTCACCGCTACCATGTGTATTTATACTGGTAACATTCCCAAGTTATGTCTCTATGAGATGAAACATAGGGATCATATCTGGGAACCAGTAGGTAAACAAAACAAAATATCTACGAATTTTATATATCTCCCTTAAAGAGGTGGGGTTTGTGAAACAGCTGTATCTACAAAGTGCAACCTCAGGACAAATTCGTATATGTATATATTTAAGGCATTTTAGCAGCTACAATTGGATCTGACGAATAGTTGAATATTCTTTAAAATCAAAGTACATATTTCAACTATTCTTCGTTTAATACACATTTGATTTACATTCACAATTGAGTACTTCTAGCCAAATATAAAAAAACCTCTAACGATGTATAAATATGAAGCGCTAAACATCCTAAAAGAGGAGGGGATAAAAACTAGCCAAATCAGATGTCGTTTACTACTTACTGTAAATGATTGCGATGTTTTTATTAATGCGAATAATGCGACTGGGTGAGTATCGTAATAATAAGACCTCGCATTTTGATTCCGATACATATATCTGTAAACCGATTTCCCCGAAACCGCAACAATCTCGCATTTTTGTCTATCCCTCAAAAATCGCAATAATAAATGCACTTAAAAAATTTCTGAATTTACAGTATATGAATTTACGTTAACCAGAGTCGTACACAGCTATGTACCTGATTCGTTTATTGATATATCATAAGGAAGCGTTGTATGATTGTCAGTTATACAGTTATCAAAGAGAGTCCATATGACGTGGATTTAGGCATAGTCAACGGACTGTTTTCAACAATGAGCAAAATGTGAAACAATTAAAACAATATCAGCTTATAATAAAGGCAACAGTAGTATACCGATGTTCAAACTCATAAATCCATGGACAAAAAACAAAATCGGGGTAACAAACTATAAAACTGAGGGAAACGCATTAAATATAAGAGGAGAACAACGACACAACACTACAATGTAACACACACACAGAAACGGACCAAGCAACAGACAAAATCCCACGAGAATAACAAATATCACATCAAAACCAAATACATGAATTTGGGATAGACAAGTACCGTGACACGTCTTATCGCAATGTGAATTTACACTCAAAAATAAGAGAAAACAAACGACGCAACGTTAAAATGTAACACATACAGAAGCGAACTATACTATAACAATGGCCATATTCCTGACTTGGTACAGGACATTTTTAAAGAAAACAATGGCGGGTTGAACCTGGGTTTGTGGCATGCCAAAACTCCCCTTTTATAGCCTTTTAATAAATGAAAACAAATGTGTAAGAAAGCAAATAACGAAAACCACCGATTACTCTCCATGACTTATGATAAGCGCATATAAAATGTGGCGGGGTTAAACATGTTTGTGAACGCTCCACACTTTCCTAACATGGGAAGTTGGGTGTTACAGCACAACAAAAACAAAACTGTTAATATCAGCTACAAACAAAAATTAATATAAAGATAAAAGACACAAACCACGGATTTTAGAGTACTCACAGTTAATGAAAGCCAACCAATCATTAACAACTAATCATTAATAAATCCTAGACTAATGTACCAAACAGTACACATCCAACGATTTAGAGTGTAAAAACTTCATAAACAGTCTGCAAAACGCATGACCATTGAACTACTTATGGTCATTAAAAAACTACTTTTTCATCTGATCGGATAATGATAAGATTACAGCACTTAAATGTAAACAGACTTCACTTTTCTTCCTTTATTTCTGACAAGGGTTTCGTCTATTTGTTTGCCCCATCGTTCGTACGCACGTTTCATTCGACATTTTGCAATGTTTTAAAAACATATTAATGACGTTTTTACATTCACGGTCCTACAATCTGTCGATACTAATGTGTCTTAACACTAATTTCATTGGATGTTGGTTGTTTAATGAATGTTTTTAGTCTTTGATTTTTACTAGTTGTTTTAGGCTTTGGAGTAGCTTGTTATAATTTTCTCTCAGATGTGCAAACCCACCTGCAATGCAAATTTACACTCAGTAAACATGTCATAATCGAGATGAGGACACACATTTAAATAGATCAGACGAATTTACTTGAATATCTAAAACCACTACAACATGTCCCTACTGAGTTGAGACACTGCTGCGACTTAGTATAGGTCAATTAATTTTTCATGTTTACCGTAAAACCTCTGTAGGTTCGATTCAGGTCGTTCTGTCTCATAACTCTGTAAGGATCGATCTTCTGATGAAGAACATATAGCGTGAACATATACGAGTGTAAAGTATTCACTGTGATGTGCAAACGCTGAGCGGAGGAGTGGATTTTATATACATATTTTATTCATTAAGATATGAAAAGGATTGCGCATCAGGCATAGCCTTGAAAACCTCTATCCACATTAAATATAGAAGGCATATGTCATATATCAACAACTGTGTTTAAAATAGTAGATATATAGCTGATTAATGCATTCTTCTTATGAGCACACAAAAACAAGTACATATTAACAGTGTTAATAACAAAATGTATAGTTTTGAAAGCGTCACTTATAAAACTTAGTGGAACAAATAAAATCAACTCATTTATTCGAATAGTCATTTTTTTTCTGTAATATGCTAGTAGGTTAGAAATGATGTACATTCTCAATATCAGACCCACACTGACTGGAACAGGATTCATTATGATGTTATCTATGGCAAAAAAACGGAAAACGACTAAAAGGGTGTTGTTCATTAATTTCTTCATAGTGCGTTAGATAAATGACTACTAACCTCTCCAGAAAGAAAAACCCAGAAAGTACACATAGTTAACTTTCAAATGATGTATAATATAGTCGTATGTAAGGTGGTTATCGATTTCATGTCACGTTACTTTTCTTCACAAATTAGGGTTCATTTGTGGATGGTTTTATTTTTGTGTTCAAATTTCAAAACGATAAGTGCAGCCATTTCAGCTGCAGTTTTATAATAATATTAGATCAATGTCAGAAAAATATTAACTTTTTTGTATTCGGCACGAAACGGTTGAAGGTTTCAGTTATCTTCGATCTTCCCCAGTTTATAAGCCTCATACAAAACAGTTTACATTTCTGACATTGGCCTAATATTGTATATTTAACACAGGAATAACAAAAACTATTATTGAATTTCACGAGGAATGTTTACCGTCTTCCTACCTCACAGCGTTCCAGGACAAAATGAACGTCAGAACTTGACCCATCTGTTCACTTATAAGTTCACCTATAAGTTCTTAATGATTATAAACAGAAACTAAAATATTTTTGTTTTTATCACTTTTTTCTAAAATGAATCAATAAAACAAATAACATGGTTGTAATCCCTGTCAGGTAAATGGTCGAGATAAAATTAGAATGAAAAACCCTTGCAAAATGAAATAATAACGAAAAAAGTACAAAATGCAATTCTAACATTTATATGTTCAACTTATCTCAAATCAAGATACCTACAGTGATATCAGAGAAATAAACACTAGGAAAAGGTTTTAATTTTTTCACTCAATCTTTATATAAAGCCCTGACGATTGTTTAAAATTAATATTTAATTGTAATTTTCTATTACCTTGTAATATTGCGTTTTATATACATAGAAATACCATGAATGGCAAGTTCATACGCCAATATAATAAGCACATATAGAGAAGGTACTATGAAAAGTTTACACAGAGGCTTACAAATACTCACAACACAGTATACATGAACTGGCAAGGCAAGATAAGTTATTGTATTAGTCGATTTTATGAGAATATTACAGAACATGTGGAGAAGGATCTGCTTACCCTTCCGGAGAACCTGAGATCACCCCTAGTTTTTTGTTGGGGTTCGTGTTGTTTATTCTTTAGTTTTCTAAGTTGTGTCATGTGTACTATTGTTTGTCTGTTTGTCTTTTTTCATTTTTAGCCATGACGTTGTTAGTTTGTGTTAGATTTATGAGCTTGACTGCCCCTTTGGTATCTTTCGTCCCTCTTTTGCATATCAGATGTAATAAAACATCAAACATAAACAATGTCATATAATGATTTTTTTTATCTTATACTGCCATTTGGAAAAATGTCGTTGTATAAATATGTTTTACTTAAAAGATATCAATCTCAACTACTCAATATATATCACGACTGTACAACATATGGAGTTGAGAAAATTTAATCATATTTTAGAAATATGTATCCGTAGAATACTCAAACGTTCTGTCTCGTATTTTCTAATGATTTAACACTGATGTTTTGTGCTAAGAACACAATTATTTTGACAGACCTTTATTGCTTTAATAGTTTGAACATTGCAGCACGTTTATAGAGCATACCAAAGTTTAAAAACTTTTAAATGCATATTTTGTATTATTTGTTTTGTATTTGTCAAGATGTTATTTCTTTGTTGTCTAATATTTGTCTTTCATCCTGCTGTCTTGCGTTTTTTCAATGAAGAACGCAAAGTTAGTATATGTTTTTCGAAATTTCCGAGTGACGACGAATTGCCATGTGAAAACATTACGAATAGACAAGCGATAATAACCGGAAGCGGTACATATTTTTTTTTTCAGAAAAACTCTGATAAATTTGGAATTTACGTAAAAGTAATGCCATTATCATTCTGTAAAAATTCTAAGTTATTTACTCAAAATATGGGATGAGAAAGAATATAGTACGGAAATATAAAAAAAAATACAAATTATGTAGGAATACAGATGTTTAGTTCTGAATAGAACATATTGTAACTTTAATTTAACACTAGCCCGTGAAATATTTTTTTCAAATGTCTCCGATACAATGATTAAACACTTTTATGTCCTTGTTTCTGATTTAATACCAGATTGAAATTCAAGCTAAACCACCTGCGTGACATTTCATCGTTATAAATAAACATTAAATGCCAGCAAAGACCATTGTAAAAATGTCCTGAGACAGATAATCTGAATAAATTACAATAAATTATAAAACAGACATTTTTTTTCATTGTAGACTGTGAAGTAACGTATCATGTTGCAAAATTTTCAAATGTAAGATTGACCTTTAATTTTATTTTTCGTTTTTCTTTAGCGTAAAAATGGATGAGACACCATCCTTTCTTTGCTGTGCAAAATGTGGAATGTGGAATTTGGTTTTGTATCATTACCTTACTTTTTATCATGACAATTACAAGAATTAGCAGCTTAAAAAAAATCAATGAAAGAACAAAGATTTATTCCAATTAAGGATAGTAAAATACTTATTACTACAAGAAAACCGAATGTCAATCTTTCTGACAGTCCATGTGAAATTCAAGTTAACATTCATATTGGAGATGTAAATGAAAACGGCTTCAAAAATAATAATGCATTGTAAATAACATTTATTTTAGGTAGATAATAAATCTACAAAAAAAAGGCGTGTTTCGTCGATAATTTAATTATTAAGTGACATAGAAAATACAGAGATCCATTCGTCCGTCAATCCGTCTGCCTGTTATAATTTGTTGACTCTCTTCGTGTACAAGTCTTGGCATATTTTTTTTTATCAAACTTATATGATAGGTTTGTAGCGGTTTGCTGGCGTACTAAATTATAATCCTGGTACCTTTAATAACTGTTTATACCACTGGATCTATGCCACTGCTGGTGGACGTTTCATCCCCGAGGGTGTCACCAGCCCAGTAGTCAGCACTTCGGTGTTGACATGAATATTAATTATATGGTCATATTTATAATTTTTTTTCGAAAAACTAAGGATTGTCTTATCCCAGGAATATATTTCTTAAGCCGTATTTGGCACAACTTTTTTGAGTTTTTGGTCCTCAATGCTCTTTAATTTTGCACTTGTTTGACTTTTTAACTATTTTGATCTGAGTGTCACTGGTGAGTCTTATGTAGACGAAACGTGAGTCTGGCGTATACAATTATAATCCTGGTATCTTTGATAACTAATCAACAAAGCAGCAAAAAAAAGGCATATAGACAAAGTCCATTAGCAAAAATGAAAGACAAAAATACGAAAAGGTACCATAGCACAATAACATAATGAGCGGATGTATAAGTACAGAGCCACGTCATATGGGTATAACCAAAACAGACTAAACAGTCTGAGAACTGAACAGGGTTATATGTGTGATTGGCAAACGCGAACTTCGTGAAATCGAGTCATTTCTTTTCAAATAAAAAAAAAATTAAAAGGAACGCCACAATAGCTAATTTACGGTCGGATTTCAATTATATTCCTCACGTATATGATATTATAGATTAGCATATTTTTACACATTCATTAACTGAACTATATACCGTCAAATATGATCATATGTAAGCGGGATATTTCTTTCAATTGCATATACAGTTGGGTACAGACCAAGCATTACATGTAGACGGGCCGAAAAAGTTAACACGGCGTTTTCTCGCGTGCACTTCATGTAAACGCCGCGTTAACTGTGCGTTAACTCCGAAATTGCAGTAGACATTAATAATAAACGGGCGTTTACTTTCGCGTTTACCTCCGCGTTAACGCAAAAACGGCGCGTCTTCTAATTTTGTAAAGAGTAAACGGGCGTTTACTTTCCCGTTTACCTCCGCGTTAACGTGAAAAAATGCGCGTCTTCTATTTTCGTAAAAAATAAACGCACGTTTACTGTTTGTAGTAAACGAGCGTTAACGCCGATTGGCATCGTATCCTGGAGGCACTGACCTAACATGAAATGATAAGGAACATCAAAATTAATTGACCAACTGGTCATTTCCGCTTGACATATTGACGATTACTGTTAATTAAAAATGTTATCACACATCTGTATTTAATTGAAAAAAATTATAGTAAATTTCTTGTTCTTCGCAAATAAATAGTTTAAGTATGTTTATTCAAATACATGTAATTTAATCCTCTCCAAAATCAAAAAGTTTTCTCATCTTAGACAGACTGACTCGTGATATCATTAACCAAAACTTACCATATTTACCCTGTAACAAGTTATCTTATTCTATATAGTAGTAATTCAGTTATATGTTTATTCCATAATGGACCATATAATACAATTGACATCAATTTTTGAACCAGCCTGACGGCCATGACCTCTTTCTATTTAAAATATTGAATCGTAAACAAATTTCAGTAGTTTTCATACCTCAGATTCACTTGTATTATACAATTATTTGTCCGCAACAACCAACACTGACCATACAAGCATTTTATTATGTAAATCTACAATCTACATCGCATTGTAAATGAGTTATATTTTCATGTAAGGATTGATTGTATAATAAAATAGGTAGCAATATTTGAATATTATGACTAAAAAAATTTGTTCGCATCAATTTAGAATGCCAGCATGTCCTTTTTTTATTTAAAATATTGAATCGTAAACAAATTTCAGTAGTTTTCATACCTCAGATTCACTTGTATTATACAATTATTTGTCCGCAACAACCAACACTGACCATATAAGCATTTTATTATGTAAATCTACAATCTACATCGCATTGTAAATGAGTTATATTTGCATGTAAGGATTGATTGTATACTAAAATAGGTAGCTATATTTGAATATTATGAGTAAAAAAAATTGTTCACATCAATTTAGAGTGTCAGCATGTCCTTTTTTTATACAAAATATTGAATCATAAACAAATTTCAGTAGTTTTAATACCTCAGACTGACACGTATTATACAATTATTTGTCTGCAACAACCAAAACTGACCAGAAAACGTTTTATTATGTTAATCTATATAGCCGCATAGTAAATGAGTTATATTTTCATGTAAGGATTGATTGTATAATAAAAAAGGTAGCTATATTTGAATATTATGACTAAAAAATTTCGTTTGCATCAATTAAGAGTGCCAGCATGTCCTTTTTTTATTCAAAATATTGAATCATAAACAAAATTCAGTAGTTTTCATACCTCAGACTGACTCATATAATAAAATTATTTGTCCACAACAACCAAAACTGACCATGTAAGCATTTTATCATGTAAATCTTTATAGCCGCTATTAATCAGTTATACTTTCATTTAAGGATTGATTGTATAATGGAAAAGGTAGCAATATTTGAATATTATGACTACAAAATTTTGTTTTCATCAATTTAGAGTGCCAACATGTCCTTTTGTTATTCAAAATATTGAATCGTAAACAAAATTCAATAGTTTTCATACCTCAGACTGACTCGTAATATATAATTATTTGTCCGCAACAACCAAAACTGACCATATAAGCATTTTATTATGTAAATCTATATAGCCGCATTGTAAATATGTTATATTTTCATGTAAGGATGGATTGTATAATACAAAAGGTATCAATATTTGAATATTATGACTAAAATATTTTGTTCGCAACAATTTAGAGTGCCAGCATGTCCTTTCTGTAAACAAATTATTGAATTGTAAACCAATTTCAGTAGTTTTCATACCTCCGAGTGACTCGTATTATAAAATTTTTTGTCCGCAACAACCAAAACTGACCATAAAAGCACTTTATTAAGTAAATCTATATAGCCGCATAGTAAATGAGTTATATTTTTATGTAATGATGAATTGTATAATTAAAAAGGTAGCAATATTTGAATATTATGACTTCAAATTTTGTTCGCATCAATTTAGATTGCCACCATGTGCTCTTGTATTCAAAATATTGAATATTGAAACAAATTTCAGTAGTTTTCTAACCTCAGACTGACTCGTATAATAACCAAAACAGACAATATTAGCACTATATATAGCTGCATAGTAAATTAGTTATGTATCCATGTAAGGAGAGCAATATTTGAACATTTAAATTGACAGGATGGTACAAATGTACATACTTATGTTACACTTTATTGATATCCCTTTCGATACACTGTACAATTTACGTTTGATCATTTGTCAAAACAGAATCTTATCATGTTAATCCAAGGCAAGCAAGGTGAATTCCGATTAAAAATAATGTATTAAATGCCCCGAGTTATAGTTAGGAATTCGAAGAGACAATTAAAAATGGGAAACGAAACAACGTAAACCATGATGTTTATATCCCATCATATAAAAATATTGTTCCGATGTCTTGGATAACCTTTCTTTCCGTATCGATATTTGTACATGTAACTTTTGAAAAGAAAATAAAGAAAATCTGCCAATCAGTAAAGTTAATGGACTTAATGGAAGTGATTTTGTGTAATTTAATATTTCGAATTAAAAAAGTTTTTGAATTGTTCTGGTTTGAAACACATATACGTAAAATATTAAAACTAAAGGTCGTTTTATAAAATAAATGAACAAATGAACTTGAAGTTTATTTCTAAATTTACCCAATCAGTTAACGCGAAAAGTAAACGCTCGTTTACTTTCAAGTGCACGTAAAAATACACTTGTAAAATCTGTAGTAAACGCCCGTTTACTTTTAAGTGCATGTAAACATAAATTTGAAGAATTCTGAGGTAAACGTCAGTTTACTACTGACTAAACGGACACATAGTAAACGACCGTTTACTAGGGTAGACACTATAAATTTCCATTTCGACCACGTTAACGTAATTATAGTAAACGTGCGTTTACTAGTAAACGGGAAATTTAAAGTTGACTAACGAAATATGTGCACGCGGCGTTAACTTGCGTTTACTTTATGTAATGCTTGGTCTGTACCCAACTGTAGGTTTAAATGCGTTCAACAATTCAATTATAAAGTAAAATATTACCAACTAATTTACATATAAGCGGTAGTAATCACTGTTCAGTTGCATTTAGAAATGTTACTGTAATTGTATGAAATAAAGAAGAATATGAATTGGTTAGTAATTTATTGTATTACCTTGATAAAAAGGTTTTTGCTATTTTTTATCACTTGTTTCATGACATTTTTTACAACAGAGAAGCAGATTGTATTTTAACAATTTCAAACAGAATAATTATTTTTGCCCTAAGGCTTACATTGTATGTCTAGCAACATATTATTATTGCTAGTGTTATGAAACGTTTTGCATTATTGAATTTATCTCATATATCCTTATAAAAAAAATATTTCAGAATAATTGTCTTTGAAATCAAACTGCGTTAACAACGATATTAAAGATAGAAAATAACAAAAGCCAAACCCAATTAGTAGCAATGCAAATAAGAAGATTTAACACTATATTACTATAAAATTTAATAAATGTTTTAACAAACTGCAATTTCATATGGAAACACAATGACCTTGCACAGGTTATTATTCCATGCCATTAAAGAATGTTTCATCAAAATTTGGTATCGCCCCTTTTGATTCTTCATAGAAATGCCCTAACGTTCTGAAAGGCACTGATTGAACTCATGTGAACAGTGGAGACAATTATTGTCAGTACATGAATGTAAGCTTGCAAACTGTATGAAAGAAAAAAAACAACTAACATTTTTTTAAGTATAGTGGTTAATATAACATTTTGAATTTACAGGTAAGATAATTGATTGACGTTCGATGCATTTTTCTAGATTGACCTGTACCAGTAACGATATGTAATAGTGAACTATGTATATGAACCGAAACATTTGATGAAAATTACCAAAAAGTACATAAAAAGATATCACATTCCAGGAAAGGTCAATTTTGCCTGCGAGAGTTAAAAACCTCATATTCTTTATAATTCTTAAACGGCCAGTTTAAGGAATAAGGGTTTATTACAGATCATGTCCGAACCGAAGTATTGACTTCTGTGCAGAGAATACACCCCTGAACTACCAGTCCAAAAGCCGGTATCAACCAAGTTTTGTGAACGATACATGAACAATTAATAAATTATTGATGACGTTTAATGAGTTTACCTTCATTAGGAACTACAACATGATACAGTTTAAAAGCCATGAATGAATAGATTAGAGAAAACGTGAGGAGCTATATGTTTTGCTATTTTACAAATATGTCAATAACAAAGAGCAAAATTCATTTAATGTCAACTTTTTAAATTTTTATGAATATTGATTTACATCATTTCAGTACGAAAAACGCTAACTAGCATGACTCATAGACATAAACAGGTAAGTTTAAAACCAATTATATTTGAAAAGTCTGTAATGTAGAGTAAAAACATCAAGATTACATAATATTCAATCACTATTTAGACAGATAAAAAAGGTTCATTCAGTGTTATTCAGAGACTCGCGGTTATGTCAGTTGTACACAGTCACGACAGTGTATTTGATATTTCGTGAAATTACATTTATTTGCAGAGACACAAGTTTGACATAATAAAGAATCTATAAAACAATTACAGTTACCAAAATAACAATACTCACAACATATGAATGCTTATAACGCATGAAAAAATACTAAACAATAAATAATTGAGTTTTATTTCGAATTTTAAAGGACAGTCAGGTGTATAGAAACTTGAATGCTAAATACAAGAACATTTTATGTTAGTGTGATCGATAGGATGAACATTTTTTGCCAAAACCATTACATTTGCTGACGGCAAAGAATTCAGATAATTCGCGTAACAAGGTTTGTCTTGTCGTAACATACAACTTCGGTGTTATACGAAAAGAAAAAAAATAACATACATTTTAATCGTCTTTTTTTGTAAACTGTCAAAAAGTGTGGTTTCATCATTGTTCATTGACTCCCCAACATTTGAACCACCATGTAGTCATTTTTTATATATAGGATATACGAGAATGTTTTACAATTTAAAGCTTATTTACATTTATGACTTACCGATGTTCTTTCATAGATGATGGTGTTCATTTTTGTTTTTCACATTTTAATATTTTATATCCACTTTTAAACGGAAGGTTTCCATTGACTGCATCAAACTCATTGTGTGACCAAAATCTATGTAGTTCACTTATTTTAAACGGATTTTATTTAAAGTGGGCGGTATGTAAAGGATGAATAGTTTCATTCAGAGGTTTCGTGTAGATTAATATATTGCCAACAGAAACGTGAATCCGTGCAAAGATATGATATTGTACGCTTTCTTCAAAAATGTCTAATAAACTGTACAAATAACAAAGAAACAGTTTTTTTTTTATGTCCATCTCTAAAGAACGAAGTGTGATATGTTTGATTCAATAAAAATATAATGATCTGAGATTATAAGAAGTTCAAATATGTGACCCGCCATGACATTTGCAGGCTTATGAAGGTAGAACGTCATTGTTTGAAAAATTATAAACATGATAAATATCGAGATTCAATGAAATACGTATTTGTGAAGAAGAGATCAACACTTTCCTTGGCTTCTTTTTTGCTGACGCCGACCTATACATCACATATAAATTTTGAAGTGAAAAATATTTGAATCTACACTTTAAATTGGTACAAAAAAAATCAAATTTCTGCTCTATAGATTTCCTTTTATAAATGAAATCTGAAATATATCCCTAACAAATTCACCGTATAAAATGCATATAAGAGAACACCTACTTATAAACTGTTACGCGTTGCATACTAAGTATAGAGACATGCATAATTAATCTAAATTAAAAAAAGGAATTCTTAAAGTTTACTTTGACAAATTTTAAACTAACTTCATTTCAACAAGTTTAAATTACATGTTCTAAAATAGAGCTACAAATAAAAATGCTCTGCTTTATAAATTTTCTTTCATAAATTGAGTCTGAAATATATCCATAAGAAATGCACCGTATCAAATGCATATATGAGAACACCTACTTATAAACTGTTACGCGTCGCATACTATGTTTAGAGGCATGCATGATAAATCTAAATTAAAAGACGAATTTAAAAAAAGGATTTCTTAAAGCTTACTTTGACAAATTTTAAACTAACTTCATTTCAAAAAGTTTAAATTACATGTTCTAAAATAGAGCTAAGAATTGTTTGTATTGTTGTAAATTTAAGTCTTTATAATTTTATTCAAATACGCTATTGAACATTAGTAAGAGCCAATACATACAATAATTTTGTATTTTATAACTTAGTGCCTTCAATAAATAAAAGCCGTCATAGAACAGTCTTATGCTCATACCGATATTCGAAAGGACTCGTTTTATTGCTATTACAACACATATGTCATAATAACATGACAGAGAGTTTTGTTTCGGAATATTCTAGATAAATATACAAAAAGAAAATTTTAGACAATGTACCCTCCTAAGCCTGGAAGTGGCTAGTCACATATAGTAAACGGCGTTTTTCTCACAATAACGTTCTACCTCCATAAGCCTGGATATTATAAGTAGATCTGTATTATATGTGGCTTTTTATGTGACAAATTGTTATTTTTGACAATTTTATTTATTTTTTTCAAAATAAGTATCTATAAGATTCAGCTTTAAATCTATGGATAGATAGAAACATTTAAACTTTCCATTGACAACCGGTTGCGATTAGATAAGATGCTCGTATTGACAACCACGATTCAATTTAAATGTGCATTAAACTGTGAAACTATAAAAGAACCTTTAAGTTATTATTGAATAAAAAAAACCTAACAATTCGTCACATTATAATTTCAGGACAAGTTGAGTGAATACTTTTCATATTTTAAAGAAGATTATGAAACCTATTGAAAATGTCTGTAGCTTTACTATAGTTTTTGATTGGGTTTGTGTTGTTTAGTTTACTATGTTGTTTCGTGTGTACTATTATTTGTAGGTTTGGCTTTTTTCGTTTTTAGTCATGACGTTTTTTTATTTTATCTATTAGTTTGAAAGAGGGACGAAAGATACCAGAGGGAGAGTAAAAATGAAGAGACAAATGATAGTACAGAAGACCCAACATAGAAAACTAAAGACTAAGCAACCCAAACCCCACCAAAAACTTGGGGTGATTTCAGGTTCACCGGAAGGGTAAGCAGATCCTGCTCAACATGTGGCAGCCGTCGTTTTGCTTAATGTATTACAAATCCGGTAAAAAGTCTAATTCGGTAGGTCACATTCGGGAAAAGGGAAAGGGGAACGGGGAAAGGGTTTGTAACCAAACGGATTGTTGTACTACTCTTTTGCCTTAAAAGATAAAAAATAATTACAAAAGACTTCATATTCAATTTTTTTTAGACAAAAATCCGGCAAGTTACATGTCACATATGAACATTAGAACACGTGAGAAAAATACTAATTTTTAAGTTTTGGGAAATACATACCTTTGTGTGAAAATAACTCTTCAGTTTGCTTCAAGATAATTAAAACACAATAACCTCCATACTAATGTTTACAAATTGATAGGCAGACGATCTTTCAAATGTATATACAAAATGTGTTTCCCTGAAATCTGTTCAAAATTAGTGCTAATCAAAATATCATTAACAAAATATTAGCAAACGTAAATTTATATATTAAAGTATTTTACGAACGTTTATGCATTTTAACAGATTTTTGTTTTGTATGAAAGAATTGACAGTGACATTGTATTATCATTTATTTTGTTTTCTAACTTATCAAGTCACCAGTAATATCAACAAACATGAACAAATAGTTTCCTGTAAAATCCAGAATGCTTTAACTACATGTTTTAGTTAAATCAGGGATTTTAATAGAAAATTAGTAGTAGAATCATAACTCATAAAAGTAAAAATATAGATATCCCTTGATTATATATAAACAAACGTTTTTCTCTAATATATTTGGATATTCAACTTCAACGACATCCTAAGAAATGTAAAGGTGTCCCAAGATAAAACTAATTTTTGAACACCTTTTATGTGGAGGAAAAGGAGGATTTATAAAATATTATTTCATTGATTCTATAATTCTTAAATAGCAATAGTTAGATTGTCTAGATTAAGATCATAATGAAACAAAATATTCAGAATACGCCAAAACAACAAATGTATCGAGTTATTTCATGTGGTAATATTATCAAATTTAAAAACTAATAAATTTCTTTTGACACGACAGTTCTATAGTTTTTCAAAGTACTGTTTTTATATTGGAAACATAATATCTGATGGCTGATATTTCTGAACGGCTTTGCATCAAGAAATATGTCTAGGTATGGAATGTGGAGTGATTAAATGACATATACTATTAAACATAATATGATGTTTATTGCATTCAACAGGTATTTATAACAATCTACGTTTTAGTATTAGATTTGATCAAAGTTATTGTATGACATATGAACAAAGACTTAAACTAGATACTCAAATGTGAAATATTCTACTTAACACGAATTTAAATATCACGCCATCTGAATAAAATACATCTACGTTTAGTTTCGTCAATGACTTTGCTTAATTGAGGTAATATCGGTTTGCAAAGAAATATGTACACCATATTTGATGTTTGTTCAGAACGTAGAGTTATTTTCATTTTCTAATCACAAATTATTTTATTTTTAGTTGTATGCACTAATAAACATTTCTATTTAACTCAAACATTTGATTGATTTTTTTAAATGCTTGAATTCTTCTCATCAAGTTTTTCTCTGACTGTTTATGACGTATATACAATTAATCCACTAGGATGTTGAATGTGTACTGATCGATAATTTACTTAGATGCATATTTTTTATTAGTTGTTATAGTCTTTTTAGTTGTCAGAAACTGCAAGTATTCACAGATCTGTATTCAATGTCTTTTTGTTGTTTGGATCTACCAACACCCGGTCACTTTCTACCTCAGGAATAGATTACCTTAGCTGTATTTGGCAAAACTATTAGGAAATGTAGGTCCCCAATGCTCTTCAACTTCGTACTTTATTTGGCCTTTTATACATTTGTTTTTATTCGAGCATCACTGATGAGTCTTTTGAAGACGAAACGCGCGTCTGGCGTAGATATAATTTTTAATCCAGGTCGATGCCACTGCTGGTGGAGATTTATTTCCCCGAGGGTATCACCAGCCCAGTAGTCAGCACTTTAGTGCGGACATTAACTATCATTGATATGGTTATATTTATAAATTAACTGTTTACAAAATATTGATTTTTTGAAATACTAAGGCTTTTCTAACTCAGGCATAGATTACCTTAGCTGTATTTGGTAAAACTTTTAGGAACTTTGGTCCTCAATGCTCTTCAACTTCGTACTTTATTTGGCCTTTTATCTTTTTTGGATTCGAGCGTCACTGATGAGTCTTTTGTAGACGAAACGCGCGTCTGGCGTATTTACAAAATTTAGTCCTGGTATCTTTGATGAGTTAAAATCTATGATGAGTTTATTTCCACTCTCTTGTCATTGCTTGTGGAGATTAGTTTCATTGGATATCATACCACATCTCCCTTTTACAACCAACCTGTTGCTCATAGAATAAGTTTACTAATGCCTATCAATCTTGATGTTTGCCTAGACAACGTGTATGAATATACAAATTTTGCCTGGATATTTACAAGAAGAAGTGATATGGGTGCCAATGAGACAGTTCTCCATCCACATCACAATTTGTAAAGGTAACTCCTTATAAGTCAACGTACGGTCTACAACAGTTTTCTCCATATTGAGATTCATTTACTTTAATTGATTGATTGTTTATGTTTAACGAAATGGAGAACAACAGATTGACATAGAAGTAAAATGCAATCTTTTTACAAAACAAATCCTGCATCCCCACTTCGCTTACAATGTTTACCATTATTTTGTAAAAAATGACCAGGATATATCGATAATAAGGAAGTATTATGGTTTTCTCATTTAAGATAGGGAATAATAGGAATCACAATAACAAAATACTGTTTACATAGATAGTATTTTAGCCTAACAATGATAACATGGAAAGCGTTTTAGGACAAGCGATTACTTTAAATCGCAATACATCCTGTTTTACATGCAAAGCCTGCATATAAAAAATATAAATAGAAATATAGAAGGAAGTATAGAAAGTGTTTTCGCACTCTGACAATGTATAACAAAATATAGTTTTTACATCACTATTTGCAAGTATATGTACGGGTGCGGGAATTTCTCGCTACATTGAAGACCTGTTGGTGACCTTCTGCTGTTGTTTGTTTTCTATGGTCGGGTTGTTGTCTCTTTGGCACATTCCTCATTTCCATCCTCAATTTTATTTAGCTGAAATACTGAGGAGGTTAATTTTAAGACCTACACTGTTAGTCAGAAGTATGGGTCCGGCATGGATATATTTCCTACCTTTATCAGTTAAATTCCTTGTCTGCACAGTCAAATGTGGTCGAAGGATACAGGTCCAAAATGACACGGAAGTTCGTGAACATGGTCAACTTAGGTTCAAAATTAGTGTCTAGCATGAAAAACCTCCCTATACTTTAATTTGTTAGAAATTCCCTGCTGCACATTTTACAAAAGCCCCCGCTGTGTGTAAGTAAGAGTCACTTGCAAAATGTACGCAGGACCAACACATTAAAGATAACACATTTACCAAAGAGGCCTTTAGCAAAATTGTCTCCTTAACTTTTAATTCATTTCCTTCTCAAACGTATATTTATGTTTATGCATGCAACTTTACAATTATACTGATACATAATTATAATTGCAAAGGATTTTTTGTATGATATATATACAATGTAGTGCTCCTCCGCTATTTTTTTTATAGAGATATGCGAGTGTGATATTTATACTAAAGATTTCAGTTTACAGTTTGAACAATATTTATGTCAGAAGATTGTCTGATTGGTATTTTGAGTAGTCTTTTGAGGATCTAATATTTGAAATAATACCTGCTAACTTTATATAGATATAATAAAATGTGGTATACGTGCCAATGAGACAACTCAAAAGTAAAAGTGAATCATTATTTGTCAAAGTAAAGTCTTCAATACGGAGCCCGGTAAACGACAACATCAGATTTATGACTAAGGACAGGGGCAAACAAATGTAACAGTTTTAAACGTTTTAATTGGTATTTACCTTCACCCTTATCTGAAACAACAGTGTAGCATCACAACATAGAAAGACATATCATAACATATCAATTTAAATGGCTTAGCTCAATCAAAAGTAAAAACTTAAAAATACTGAACTCCGAGGAAAATTCAAAAAGGAAAGTCCAAAATGAAAAGGCAAAATCAAAAGTCCAAACACATCAAACGAAGGATAACAACCATTGACAACTGTTTAAAACATTGTAAAAGATCAATGAACACAAGTCAATATACACTTAACGAATAAAATTGATCTATGATAAAATGTAAATAAAATCTCAATGCGAGTAAAGTCTTCTTCCACAATGAGTTCTACCATGGTTGCAATGTTTCTAGTATATGTGTGGATTTTTATAAATTCTAAAGAACTTTTGGACTATTTTAAATCTCGGACTATTTCTTAATTAATTAATACATAATTTTGATGTTTTAATCCTGTATGCTAACATTGCCCACGTGAAAATTTTAAATTGTTTGTATAAACATTTTACGACAAAAACATGTGACGTATAAATTTTCTGACGTCAGACACAGCAATGAATGTGTTTTTATTTTGATAGATGCTTTTGTGTTCTGTTAAATCGTTCCTTTTAAATTTTTAACACGATGATGACTGCTGTACCCATATGTCAGACATAGCAATGAATGTGTTTTTAATTTGATAGATACTTTTGTGTTCTGTTAAATTGTTTCTTTTAAAATTGTAATGCGATGGTGACTGCTGTACCCATATTTTGACTATTTTATTTATTATGTCTGTTAAGTTTTTGCAGCATTGTAAATATAACGGAATTTGATGACACTGTCGTACAAAGTGAGAGGTTTAACGCTATAAAACCAGGTTTAATCCACATTTTTCTACATTTGAAAATGCATGTACCAAGTCAGGAATATGACAGTTGTTGTCCATTCGTTTTTGATGTGTGTTTGTCATTTGATTTTTCCATGATTAGGGACTTTCCGATTTGATTTTCCTCTGAGTTCAGTATTTTTGTAATTTACTTTTTTTTTCTCGATATAAGCAGTATGTCTCTGGGTTTTTCACCAGGTGCTATTTCATCAATACTATGACTTAGATAGTTTAACAACAATCAGAATCTCATTTTTTTTTCCTTTTTTGTTTTGAACAACTGTTCTTTTTTTTATGGTTCTTGATTTTTTTCTTGCAACATTCTATAATTTATTTTGTATTCGCACATGTTATCCGTCTACCAATGAATAGAAAAGTTAGGAGGCTCAGGTTGTTCTTGGAAGGTGATATCAAGCTCACTTTTAAAGTTCAAATATCTTAACAAAGTCATTTCATATTTTCTAGTTGATAATTTAGTTGCTGTAAGTTTTCCTATTCAAATGGCTTACATCGTCCGTACTTTAAACAAAATATGTATAAATCAAAATTTAGAAATTTAAATAACTACGAAAAGATGCATCGAGTAAGTACAATATGGCACTGTCACTGTAGCTACTTA
Organism: Mytilus edulis; assembly: GCA_019925275.1. Taxonomy (NCBI): domain Eukaryota; kingdom Metazoa; phylum Mollusca; class Bivalvia; order Mytilida; family Mytilidae; genus Mytilus; species Mytilus edulis. The sequence goes on from CM034358.1 coordinate 11,805,262, forward strand.
ATGATAAAAAATCAAAACGATTGAGCGTATCATACTGCGGAATATTGCGCAGTTGATCGATATCCAGTTAAATACAACTAAACCAGCAGCTTGTGAATCATGAATGTTCTGTCTGTTGATTCAATTATATAGTCACACAGGTAACTAGAAAAAACACCGATTAATTGAATATAAAAGGCTGCTCATACAAGGTTTCGTATGTTAAGAAGATGTTTTTTTTCAGCAACAAGTAAAATTTGATACATGCTGATCCACCTTATCAACACTAAACAGAACTGCTAAACAGATCTCCGAATCTTCATTATGTCATAATATAAAAACAGCAACCCTTCATTAAAGTATTCTGAGCTTAATGCATATGGCAATCGCTGTGTCCATTGTGATTTAGTACTTTGTTCATGCTATAGAAGTAAATGGTTTCCTAATGATAACGAATATACTTGGCTTGATTGGAATACAACTTATCTAAATGGAAGACGATGTACCAAAAGGTCTTAAGTCAAGGTATGTAATACTAAAATTGAAAATCTTATTTCAGGATGATTACTTAAGTTCCTTTGCTAGAGTGGAATGAAACTCATAAAGATGGAAGATAAACGATTTTAATTTTCTCCTACAAACATACAAACATTTTGAATCCTTGTAAAATAACTTTTTCTCAAGAAATATTCAGCCCTGGGATCAAGACTTGTTAGGGCTAGCTTGAAGGTTCAACATCAGTTAATATATACGATGCAATTTTTCTATCTGTGAGACTGACTTTCCCTTCGGTACCTTTCGCCCCTCTTGTTGATTGATTCAATGACAAACATTTGTTTAAATATTGAACCTGTTGAAAAATTATTAAGTCTAAATCAGTACAATGCACATTATATAGAAATTGTTGTGCTTAATTTGAACATAAAAATAACCCCAACAGTAACTACTTACAAGTAAATTAAAAGAGACAACCTTCTTTTATCAACTAAAAGAATAGTTACTTTCTACCTTTAATGCAATAATATTATAATAATTATTTTTTTCACAAGCTTTTTAAAGCTCGGAATGAATAGAAGTGTTGGGTATGATTTTAATTTATCATGATGAGTTGTTAAAGTAAACCTTAATATATGTTCTCTAGAGTTCTGTTTGATAAGATATCGTATAGAATTCTTGTCTAGTAGCTTTTTCCACCATAGTTTCATTATATTTTGTGCTCACAAACTTTTATTAAAAACTGTATGGTTCAATATATCAAGCAACAAATTTTCAGTATTAATAAAAAGTTGAAATTCTTTATATCCTGAATAGCCTTTCGCAAGTCTAGAACAGTGAATGTTGTACTTTTCTTATATTTAAATCTAAATTGTTGTTAAAGCAAGTACATTGTGCTTACATTGGTTTTTGTCTTGTTGATACATGTATGTAATATAAGTGCCTGAAAATCAATCCCTTATCTATTCTTTAATTTTGTTAAGTGCACTTGTTATGTATGACGAATTAATCTGATACTGGCATGTATCATTCATCAATTTTACTTTGTTAACTTGTTCTTTTCGTGTGTCACTGCTTGGTATTTTGAAGACGAAACGTGCTTCTGGCATACAAATGTTTACATACTTATAATACTTGTACATCCTGTCATTATGTCAATGTTCATGATATTTTTCGTATTCTTGTCTTTCATTTTTGCTAATGTGCCTTGTATGTATGCCTTTTGGTGATACTTCGATGTGTATCTTTGTAACATTTTTGTTAGGTTTTTATTAGTGATAAAGATTATAACACAATGTTGACTGCTGTACCGCTATTTTTGACATTCTTAACTATTATGTTTTCTTGTTTTGTTCCTGTATCGATGTCAATGTAATCGAATTTGATGCGACTGTCATACAAGTGAACGTTTTAGCCAGCTATAAAAGCAGGCTCAACCCACCATTTTCTACATAAGAAAATGCCTGTACCAAGTCAGGAATATGAGAGTTGTTATCCATTCGTTTGATGCGTTTTCCAATTTGATTAGGGCCTTCTGTTTTGAATTTTCCTCGGAGTATTTTTGTAAATTTACTTCTTATGCGTGATATCTATGATATAAATCGTTTTTTTATATTGATTAGACCGCTGGTTTCACACTAGTCATTTTTGGGGTCTTTTATAGCTTGCTGTTCGGTGTGAGCCAAGGCTTCGTGTTGAAGACCGTACCTATAATGGTTTACTTTCACAAATTGTGAATTGGATTGAGAGTTGTCTCGTTTACCACATCTCTCTTATATCTATCTATTGAAACTTTAATTGTTGTATATTGACATGATATACACGTTTTCGGTGTTCAGACAAGTGTTCTGAATGCAGAAGATAACTATAAATAAAGTAATAGCAAAACAACTATATATTACATTTATATTAAGGGATTTTTGTTTTCATATTTACATTATAACTACTTAGAATATTAAAGATTCATAAAAATAGAATTAGTAATTCAATATTTATGACACGAATTAAACAATGTATTGCCAATAATAGTTAAATACATCAAATGCATCAATTAACTGCATACAGCATTACTATCAACACAATGTGATCTTTCAAACAAACTGTCTTTACTAATATAAGAAGTTTTAAATGAAGAATATATTTTGTTAAATTACCTTATCTGCCCTATTTCTGTTGTGCCCAAATAAAGGTTATAATTGAATCAGATATATACATTATATAGGTCATTCTAAAAATGTCAACGACATATACATTTTTGTATATTTTAACATGTTTAAGAAAATGTTTCAACACTTTCAGACAAAATTGACCTCTTGTATTTTACTTAAATGTCCTTTTGATAAAATATCACTTCAACCGTTTCGGTTCTCATGTATCCTTTCTTTTTTTCTAATATCTGGCCTATATATATATATATATACTAGGCAAAAAAAAGAAACGTTACATAGGTTTTTAATTTGAAAATATCACATATATTAATTTCAAATATTTTCATGATTAAAACTAGTAACCTGAATGATTTATCTATCAAATTTACTCATTTATAAAAATATCGGAAATGGCGTAACGTCATTTTCTGATTTAAAAAAAATAACCATTTTTTCAAAAATTTACCTGTAAGATTTGGAATCGAATTTATTTTTGTCATTTATTGTGTCGACCACGATTGCTAACAAAAGGTCGCATTAAAAAATTGAAAAAGTTACAATTTAAACAATGCCCCGTCTACGCCAAAATGAGAGAGAACGATTTATTGGGATGTTGGCAGCAGGAATGCCTCAAGTGCAGGTTGCAATTCATTTTAATGTCTCCAGAATGACTATTGCAAGGCTTAAGACACGTCTTAGAGATACTGGCACAACCAATTATCACCCCGTAAAGTAGAGGCAGACCCCGTGAAACGACGTTACGTCGAGACAGACACATCCGAATCATTCATCTCCGGAATCGATTTGTAAACGCGTCACAAACTGCACGACAAACCCACGGAAGACATAACAACAGAATATCTGTTCAAACAGTTGGTAACCGATTGCCTCAAGTTGGTCTAAGAGCTCGTCTTCCATTGAAGGGACTTATCCAAACTCATCGTTGGTAACCTACATGCAACAAGGTATAGGGGCGAAACTCTGGCTCCCGTTGTTCTCCCATTTCTCCGAAGACATCGTTTGAAAAAGTAAAAACACAAAAATACTGAACTCCGAGGAAAATTCAAAAAAGGAAAGTCCCAAATCAAATGGCAAAATCAATAGTTCAAACACATCAAAAGAATGGATACATGTAACAACTGTCATATTCCTGACTTGGTACAGTCATTTTCTTATGTCAAAAATGGTGGATTGAACCTGGTTGTATAGCTAGCTAAACCTCTCACTTGTATGACAGTCGCATCAAATTCCATTACATTGTCAACGATGTGTAAACAAAACAAACAGACACGATAAGTAAAAATGTGAAAAATAGGGGTACAACAGTCAACATTGTGTTATCATCTTAATCACTAAAGAAACAACAAATGTAACGAAGAAGCACAAAAAGGCATCAATCAAATTTAACATCTTCATTTTGCTTATATTATACGATTTTATTTATCTATGTAAAATCTACCCATAAAGGATGGAAGGTTTTCAGTACTGGTGTAAAAGTGCGCGTTTGAAATTCGCACAGGTAGACATAAAATAATTTTGTCGTTCAACGTATGACGGCATACATAAATGCAGAGTCCCGTAAAGTAGATATAACAAAAAAAACCAGACTTAATAGTAAAAGTAATAATAATAAATAAAATAATTGTGTGGTTCAAAGTATGATGATATACATAAGCACAGAGTCACGTCAAATGAATATCTAAAAAAAACTGACTTAAGGTAGATGGGGTGTCTAAATTAAAATCCATAGAATTTCTTTATAATTTGCCAAAATGTAGTTTATATCCTGCTTGTTTAAGAACATTAATAAAAAGAATGGGTCACCGGACTTATTTTCACGCTACAGGTTGTGCAAAATTGCCAGATTTTGTATAGATTATGCATGGAAAACTAAATTTTCGGTCATAAAATGAAAACTACACCATAGAATTTTGAGATATAATATGAGAAGAAAGCTCCAATATTATTCTTTCAGATAAGAAGAAGAAAAAATGGGGTCACCGGACTCGTTTTCTTGCTACATAATAAAATTGGTAAATTCCTAACACATTCTATTGTAAAAGTAACACTATCTGAATTATCTGCCCTTGCATTGGAGTTGTATCTCCTTATTTGGCAAAGTTGGAAAAACCTGAATCAAACAAAAGTATTTGTTTTTTTGTAAAATACAACCATAAATATGATCAAACATGGCATTTTCTATATTATAAAGAAAAATCTTACACATGAATTACCTACTAATCTCCAAATTTGCACATTTTATCAAAAATCTAGACCTTGTTTTCTGGTATTTCAAATTCCAAAATGGAGGAAGACACCCTATCTACCTTAAGAGTAAAAGTAATATTAATAAAGACAAATAAAAGAATACTATAACACGTTATTAAGATGATTTATGTTCTAATTCGTAACCTCAACCGAACATAAAACATTTATCAATATAATACAAAACTCTCACATGGGAGTAGCCACTTGCAAAAGTCAAGTGCATTTTTATTCAGGTAATAAGTACACGTAATTCATTTTATATCAATGAGAATTATGCAAATTATCTTGTCTCTAACTAGCACTGCAACATCAATATTTGCGACTCTTCTTGGACTATCAACCTGTTAAATAAATAATTTTCATAATTATTTATTTGGAAAAAAGCATCTAGAGCACTTGACTGTAATGACTCGAATGACTTTAACTACTATCAAACCACCCGTGCATGAAATTCTTCCCGCATACTTTATATATCCAATCAAACAGACCTTTCTATAAAGAGCATACAAACATGTTCCTTACCAAACAAAACAAACTAGCATCGATATATGTACAACTTTGATAAATATAATTATGTTCTAATTCGTAACCTCAACCGAACATAAAACATTTATCAATATAATACAAAACTCTCACATGGGAGTAGCCACTTGCAAAAGTCAAGTGCATTTTCGAAAAAAAACAAAGATCGGGCAAATGTATTAGTTTATTATAATTAAATACCTAAGTCCTGAGATACAGATAATTGAGTAATAATGTTTTCCTTCACATATCCATCTTTAGCAGATTCGGATAAATCTATCTGTCGTGTTTACATCAACTATGCACCAAGCTTTGAAACCATAATTATAAAATAATTCATCCGTATAAAGAACCTATATCCAAAATAAACTAGCTATAGTGTAAAGAGTAAATCTTATGAAGTTATGGCATATTATAGACATTCGACATGTAACATTCAGATACATTGACCTTGAACAAGCAGTGTCATGTAGCCCAGCGGTATTGGTTCAGCGTACATGTTGTTTTTCTGTCCAATGGGTATTTTTATTTTTGTATTCTAATCAATCAACATACCTTCAATGTTATTCTAGCTAAGTGGTACTCGTATTGTTATATATATTATAGCCAAGCGGCAACCTGTATTGTTATTTAGCCAAGCTGCAATCTGTTTAGTTATTATAGCCAAGTGGCAAAATGCCAATTGTATATTGTTATTCTAGCTATGCGGCATATCTTAAGCGTTACTCTAGCCAAGCGGCAATCTGTATTATCATTAAAGCCAAGCGGCAATCTTTATAGTTATAATAGCCAAGCGGCATATCTTAAGCGTTACCCTAACCAAGCGGCAATCTATATTGTTATTTAAGCCAAGCGGCAAACTATATAGTTATAATAGCCAAACGGCAATCTGTATTGTTATTCTAGCCATGTGACATATCGTAAGCGTTACTCTAGTCAAGCAACAATCTGTATTGTTATTCTAACCATGCTGCATATCATAAGCTTAACTCTGGCCAAGCGGCAATCTGTGTTATTTAAGCCAAGCGGCAATTTGTATTGTTATTCTAGCCATGCGGCATATCTTAAAAAGCCTTACTCTAGCCATACGGCAATCTGTATTTTTATTCTAGCCATGCGGCATATCTTAAGCGTTACCATAGCCAACCGATAATCTGTATTGTCATTCTAGCCAAGCGGCAATCTGTATTGTTATTCTAGCCAAGCGGCAATCTGTTTTGTTATACTAGCCAAGCGGCAATCTGTATTCTTATTCTAGCCAAGCGGCAATCTGTATTGTTATTCTAGCCAAGCGGCATTCTGTAGTTTTTATTCTATCCAAACGGCAATCTGTATTGTTATTTTAGCCAAGAGGCAATCTATATTGATATTTCAGCCATGCGACCACCTGTAAATATTTTCATTCTAGCCAAGCGGCAACCTGTAAATATTGTCATTCTAGCCAAGCGGCCACCTGTAAATATTGTCATTCTAGCCAAGCGGCAACCTGTAAATATTGTCATTCTAGCTAAGCGGCAATCTGTAATGTTATTCTAGCCAAGCGGCTGTATATCTGTAAGGTTATTTTAGTCAAGTGGCAATCTATATTGTTATTTTAGCCAAGTGGCCACCCGTAAGTATTGTCATTCTAGCCAAGCGGCATATTTATATTGTATTCTAGGCTAGCGGCATATCTTAAGCGTTGCTCTAGCCAAGCAGCATATCTATATTGTTATACTGGACAATAATGTTGAGTAGAAAATACATAAACCATAACAAACTACACAAATTAAAGAAGATTTATCATAATTCAAAACCAATCAATATTAGATCACAATGGGTACAGCAATTACAGTGCCTTTCAAATCATTTGAACCAGACAATGATTTCTTTTAAGGACCATGAATAAGAATGTCTTAAGTATCATTGAATTCAAGCATCTCGGCCACACAATGTTGGTATAACAAATTATTCTGATATAACAAGGCAAAAAATGGCGCAATATAATGTTTGGTATCTATACATACTAAATGTATAGGGGAACAACCAAGTGTTGTAATCCTTGCAGTCAAAGCAAAACGCAATCATACCTGATGAACCTGGTGTATAACATCTAGAATAAAATAATCAATTTGTCTTGTTATCACTGTCAGCAAATCTATTAACTGAATGAGGTACATACATATAATCTATAAATTCAAAAACAAAACTGACGCCCCAATCGTCAAAATCCGAATTAAAATAAAATATTGTATAGTATACTCTGAAAAACAACTCGCATATGACCTCTTGTACCCTCAGTCAAGATAAAACTATAGCCCCATGAAACACGTGACTCAATCAATCTATTACAAATTTCTAGTTATTAATCTGGTAACATTACCTATGACAGGCGACATAGAAATTACTCAGCCGGTGACCCCGGCTAAAAGCATGCACTAATAAAAGGGAAAGCATATATCGAAATTGTTTACGGATTTATAACATGAGGTCTGGTTGTAACTTCTTCAATACAACCATTAACAAAGGCAAAAGATCAGCAATAGCTCGTGATACAAATTTTGCGTTATCAATAGCAGATTTATTGTTTTACTAAAAGGAATAGCATATCCGTCTAAATTAATGTCTAACACATATGAATTTGCGTCTTTCATTTTTCAATAATCGAAATATTTTTTTTTGTTTCGTTTACCTTTAAAGTCATAAGAAACCTCAAAAAAAAAATGATGCATATGTTTTTTTTTATAACTAAATGGATAGTTTCCATTATACAACTTATGTACATATACTTTTTTCTAATGAAAATTCTTTAATTTGTCCACATTTAGATGAAGTTTACTTATTTTTAATTGCTTGCTTTAAGGAAGCAATTCATCGAAACATGAATCGATCGATACATGTTCCTTACCATTTAGACGGGTTTCTCCATGATTATCCATATTCGGTATATTTTTCATTTGTACGACATGTTTTCGTAACTCAGATGCTTTCTTGTTTAGATTTTTTACAAATACGGTATGGAAGTTTTTAGCTATCACTTTATTAAAGGCATCATAACATTGAACTTTTATAAATTCATCCGTGACCCGTACAGATTTCTTGAAATTTACACTAACTTGACCGAGTTTGAACGAATTACTTATGTAATATATAGGTTCATATGAACAATATTCGACTTGGTTTCGGCTTTTCGTAAAATTAATATAAAGATTATTATCATCAACATATGTAAACACATTACTGTTATCGCATACTGATATTTGTGGATCATCAGGTAACAAATCTTTTATAGATTGGTCGAACGGATTTACTTTCGGTATTTTACATGAATTTAGATAACACTTCAAGATTACAGCGTGACACGTATTCCATTTTTGTATTCATCTTCAACGTTGTACCAATTAGGAACGCAATATACACACATACACCTACACACAAATAAAGGACCGGTTTGTTTCTAAAAAAACGGAACAAAGGAATCATGGTGACGTCCTTGCTATGTTTTGAGAAAATGCAATAAATATATAGATAAATATATTATTGGTAAAGGCACTAAAAATGGATTTTGTTAAATTTTGTATAATGATCTTAATCGTCATAAAACATTACTCATAATGATAGAGTCGACTTCAAGAATTAATTCTGTTCGATACTTACGCAAGACTAGAAAGTATTTGTTGGAAACATTAGATGCAACTGAACTACTTGGATATAACAAAGTAGCGTTAAATACTAGACCAAATATGGCTGCTTTGTTAACTGGGGATTTTATAGAAAACTCCTCGTGCTTTAAAGATCCAGAAGGAGTTGATAAATGTCCATTTATTTGGAAAGAGTTTTCAAAATTAGGCTATACGACACATTATGGACAGGATGCATATTGCACATTTTACTCAAAGGACATGTCTGGCTTCAAATATCAACCAACAGATTATTATGATCAGCCTTTCCATGACGCTAATGGTCAAGGTAAACCACAATTTTCGCATTTGTGCTTCAATGGAAAATCGTCCTCTGAATCCGTCAACGAAAGAATGTTTAATATGGTGTCAAGCTTAAAAGACAATCCGTATTTTTCATTATCGAAGCATATACGCATGACTCATGAGAGTCTAATTCGTGCTGTAACTATTGACAAGCTAATTTCTAAGACACTACAAAGACTACAGAAAAACAGCTTACTGAACAACACATTCCTTGCACTGTTCGGGGATCACAGTATAAGTTCTGGAATAGTTAGATCTACCTTTATTGGCCAACTAGAGGAGAGACTCCCAATGATGTTAATGTATGTTCCGCTAAATATTGTAGCTATTTTAAGAATTTAAAAACAAATGCAAGAAGACTTACGACACATTTTGACACTCATTCTACTCTTTTACATCTACTTGATCTCGACAACAATCAGCACGGAATGAATACCTATCGTCAAAAAGGGATCTCCCTTTTCAATGAAATTCCCAGGAATAGATCATGCCAAGATGCTCATATTCCGTCTAAGTGGTGTGCTTGTAATTTTCATTTATAAAAAAAAATCAACAGATAAATATCTCAAAATTGTATTCAAAGTGCGGTCTTCATTTCGATAGCTTATTTCGATATTTTCTTGTATCTATCAATCTTAAACAAGACTTTTAAGCATTAACACCCCCCCCCCCCCCCCCCCCCCCCCCCACCAAAAAAGAAAAAAAAACAGAAACAAAAACAAAAACAAAAATGAAAGCCTTTTGATAGTAGACTGTATGTACATTTTATATAAATGTTAAAATATTTTAAGGATTTTTAATAAATAATCATTTAGCAAATATAGCAGGTAATTAGTGATTTTATCGATTTTCAATTAGAGTAAAGTTAACAAGAAGTTAGCATTACTCGATTCAGAAAGAAAAAAATGAATACAACAAAATATTCAAGTACTTTTGTTACAAAGTTTGGTTGACTTAAGGAAACTAATGGACATTTATGTCTTGGAAATTTGGTTGGGTCAGTAGTTCTTGCCAATATTCCTCTTTTCAAATAATTATTACGACCCAACTGATACTAAGATAGAAATTCCCTACAACACCAGTAGTAACTTACTGCTTATCCTATATCAGTATAAATATATCCAATATATTTACATCACATATGGTAGTGGAGTTTGTATTGAATAAACAATACGCTCAAAAATACTTTTGTATAAATTCTTGTCTTACTTATCTTTATGTTTGTTCAAATAAATTGTTGGGATGGTTTGTATGAAACTACTGCTTCATAAAATGAGCATATAGTGTTTATAGCCAATTGTTGGTTCTCTTGAGATTCTTAGTTGGAGTTGACGTCCAAAACTCCAGGGAAATATTAATACAGGGCTATAGACTTTCCTTATCATAGTCAGTAAACTTTATGATTCTGCAGTTACCTGAAATGACCTTAATTCATATTCATCAGCAAAATATTCGTATATGATCGGGCAGTGGAATGGTAAAACAAGCTCGATCAAATTTCCTTTGTTGTGTTGTAATTTTTTTCATTATTATTTCATTGTCAAAACAAAAATCATTGTAATCATTGTATAAATTTTAAAACCCATAAGGGTCCATAATTGAATATTCTATTTCTATTCTGTATGTACCCTAAATTCTTCAATTTTACACATTTATATTGTCTTTGTTATGCAAGAGCAAACTGTGGTAATGATAAAAACATATACCCTATTTTAAACTTATATTTTTAATCAAGAAGAGAAATAGAAAACGCATTAACGTTATCTGGTTTTGATACGCCAGACCCGGTTTAAGATAAACAGAAGCGCTCGAATCAAAACAGTCCAAATCAAATATTACGAAGTTGGAAATCGTTAGTAACCGAAAATCCTAAAAGTTGTGCCAATTCGACGAAGGAAATATATATAACTTGAGGTAGACAAACATTGTCGTTTTGAATATGTCGACATTTTATAAACATTTGATTTACAGAAAATTCTACATATTTAAAATGTTTCCGGTAAGTACAATAGTGCTCACTACTGGTTTGGTGAAACTCTCATGATCGAAACGTCAACTGGTATTGGCATCGACACAGTACTAGTGTTAGTAAAAGTAATCAGAGATAACAGACTGGTAATTAGCTACGCCAGACACGCGTTTTGTCTTAATCAACGCATAATAAGCGTTCGGATGAAAACAGTTGCAAAGCTAAATCAAATATCATGAAGATGCAAATCATTAATACCTGAATATTCCGAATAGTTGTGCTAAATACGGGTTATGCTATTACTACAATGGAGTAAACAATCTTAGCGTTTTGACATTAAACTAGCAGTAAACATACAGAAAAATAACACATCACTGATAGTTAGTGTCAGCACAAACGTGTTGATTACTTGGGAACGAAACATCCACCTGCAATGTCAATCATCCATTGATTGTAAAATTCATTGTCGATACAAGACAAATAATTTTGTACGCAAGATATGGTAAAATTGCAAATGAGACAACTCTCCACCAGAGACCAAATGACATTGAAGTTAACAGCTAAAGATAAACAGAAATATATCTTACAAGAACACAGACCAGGCGTTGCTGGGTACTTATACATCCTCACAACAAAAGAGACTCATAGTGCAGAGATGGGAGGACTCGCATTGAATAACAGCTAGGTCAAAGCCAATAACAACAAAAATCATGCATATACAACTAAAATATCAATCAGTACACATCTAACATCCAATGAATTTAGTGTAAATTTGTCATTGAATGATAGTTAATGTCAGCGTTGATTACTTGCGAACGAAACATCAACCTGTAGTGTCAACCACCCAGTTGTAAAATTCATTGACCTTACAAGATTAATAATTTTTTGGTATGTGGTATGTGGTAAAATTACAAATGGTCCGAGACCATAGTTATTTCGTAGTGCATTTCTTTTAGACAAATCATGAAGATTAAAAAAAAATCCACCTGCGCTTTCTCAATTATATTTTTACAGTGTGTTGTTCTACTTTTGGGACAAACTATCTACAAATTATAGAAAATTTCATCAACTCTAACTCAAAATATGGACAATTTTATGTTAAGGGGGTCTTGAAATCTCTTGACAGCTTCTGAAATGCTAATTTTTAACCTTTTTAAACTGGACCAGATCACTACTTGATTTTCAAATTCATAACCCAAATTTGTTGACAGTGTAATTTCATCCCTCAACTTCCCTTTTAAGGCATAAAACATGAAGAAATAAATTTGGAAGGGGTATAAAAAAAAATGGCAAGTAACACACTGTCCACACTAAGGACTTTATTCTTATCAAAGGACGATTGCTGTGTTCACGGACCAAATGAGACACCTCTCCACCAGAGACCAAATGCCATTGAAGTTAACTGCTAAAGGTCGCCGTATGGTCTTTAACAATGAACAAAACCCATACTACATTGTAAGCTATAAAAAGGCCCGAAATGAAAAATGTAAAACGATTCAAACGAGAAAAACTAACGGTCTGATTTATATTCAAAATGATAAACGAAAACCAAATATGATATACAGCAACAAATGACTTCGAAAATTATAATCCTGGTACTTTTGATAACTATTCTACTGAATTATAGGCTTTTGACTTGACACAGGCATATATAGATTGTGTGCACGTGTGTGTGTGTGTGGGGGGGGGGGGGGGGGGGGGTGAATGTTGAAATAGTTTGAAAGCGCTTACCCTCACCCTAACCTAGGCCAGTGATGTAAGATTACAACATTAGAATAAACGATAAAAATCAGTTGAAAAGAGCTGAACTCATCAGATCGATGAAGAACAGAAATACATCTAACAAATGCACAGACCGGACGTTGCAGGGTACTTATATATTCCCACAACCAAATAGACACTAAGTACATATCTGAGAGAACTTGCATTTAATGACAGCTAGTTCAAAGCCAAAAACAACTTATACGAAAATAATGCATCTAAAACTAACATATCAATCAGTACACATCCAACATCCAATGAATTTAGTATAAAGACGTCATTTAAAGTAAGAGAAAAACATGACGTTGTGTAATGCATAGAGCAATTTAAGTGCGTGCATATGTAAAACAATTACTTAGTTTGATTTCAATTTACTGGGCCAAGTTGTTCAAAAGTGTCGTAAGGCTAACGACTATTGAAGCCCAACAACTAGTTAATTGTTGTTAGCTAACCACTGCGTTAAATGTTGTTATTCAAAATAATTTAACGACTGAATTAATTAACAAATTGTTTCGAAATTTTACAACACTTTAATATTTTCCAATAGTTCCATCTTCAAAATTAGATTTTAATAAAATAAAATTCATCAATTTCCTGTTTGAAAATAGCTGAAGTACAACTACCCAAGAAACAAATAAGAATAACAGGTCAGAGGTCCAATATTGAGGTTAACCTCATACATAGAAGAGTGGTCGAGGAGCTTGCTTTGCTGAGGGGGCAAATATGGAAAGGACGTACAGAAGCAAACAATTCGGGATAAGATAACACGGTATTTGAATTCTCTTGGTGTGAGTAACAGAAATGTCAAAACCAAGTTCAGAAATTTAGTAGGAGATGCAAATTAAATTTATGCCATTGAAAACAAGGAGAATAACTGGAGAGGGGGAGGACCTACTCAATAACTCATCAGTGTAGCTGAAGAGAACATCTTAAACGCCTTAAAAGATACCTTCTCTTCAAAGGAACTAATGAAGGTATGTATTTTACACTCAGAAATGAAATGGTTGTGTTTTTATATTGTGACCATTCCTTTGTTAACAATAAATCTGTTATTGTGTATTGCAGTCAATGATAATAATGCAGAAAAATCCAAAACCAAAGTGCGTCGTCTTCTATGACAGTAGGATATTCCATTCAGATCAATTCCCTAAAATAATATGTATGTACCTTTGATTTATAAAAAAATCAAATAATCATCATATACAAATCAGTTTATCTATATAAAGATGATATAAATGGTGTTTTATAAGAGCTGAAGTTTGTTGACAATCACCTTTGGCGGTCAATTCTACAATGACCCTTATATCACCTTCCCACAATGAAAAACATAATTAAAAAGAATCAAATGTAGTAAAATGTTGACACAAATGTTTGGACATATGGGTATTTATTTGTGTTAATCACTGACAACCACTGACTTATGGCGGGGCTGAACAAGTTTGCTGGCAACAATCCCACCCTTAACTGTCGACAGTGGTGTAACAGTTCAAAATAAGAACACACTATAGTAATCAGTTGAAAAGGGTTTAACTCATGAGATCTATACAAAGCAGAAAACAACTAACAAAAACATATACCGGACGTGGCAGGGTATTTATATATTCCCATAATAGGTACAGATCTGATAGTTCTTTTAGTTACTGCAAGTTAGTTCACAACCAATAACAACTAAAAATAACGAAATCATTTATCTAAGACTATATCCGTACCTATCCAAGATCGATAGGATATAGTGTAAAGACGTCCTCAGCAATCAGAGAAAGACACGATTTTGTGCAATGCCAATATATAGATATCGGCAGTTTGGAGAACCGTGAATGCACATATGTAGATAACAATAATATTTAGTTTGGTTTCAATTTACTGATAACAAAATTAATAGCTTTATCAATAAAACAAAATTCAAATATCTAATTAAGTTTAAACATATTTATTTATAGTGGATTGGGAAACAAGTTATTGCAACTTGTATGAATACCTTTTACCGTTGCGGTGCGAGTGCTGCCTTGTATCGGCATAAGCCTGCTCTTTTTCGAAATCTACGAGGGTGTCTTTTACATGCAAGAGATATGTCTCTCTCTTAACACAGGTCAGCCATTTTTTCGTCCCCTTCCGAGGATTTATCATCGTTTCACAAGACCATACTCGCAAATGGTTTCAAGGGAGAGCCGAAAATTGAGTGCCGAAATATTCTCCCCGGAACGTTGAACGAACCAGGAACCTGTGTGTTAGTAGTCTGATGCGCTAACCACTACACCACGGCTCTCCTGATCTAATTGCAGTATTGAGTTGGCCACATGTTTTAAAAAAGTTTATTAACCAGGATCGTAACGAAATTTCTGGGCTCGGTAAACAATATCTCCGTTAGAATTAGGATGTACTATCCCGTTTGAAATAAGTTGTTTGACATATACAACCAAAATTTCAAACCAAATCTTTGTATCTATGAAACATTGACATCTATTGAATACGGCTCATTCCTTTCGGTCTTTGTACTACAAAGTATATGTATAGATGCATATTATAATTACATCTTAAATGTTCTCGTCCTGATACTGTTTAGACTCATGTTTGGCCTTTGAACATTCATACGTAAATACCAGTTCATAACTCGAAGAGAACGAGAGGTCAACCGT
Organism: Mytilus edulis; assembly: GCA_019925275.1. Classification (NCBI taxonomy): domain Eukaryota; kingdom Metazoa; phylum Mollusca; class Bivalvia; order Mytilida; family Mytilidae; genus Mytilus; species Mytilus edulis. Next base: position 11,821,004 of record CM034358.1, read on the forward strand.
GCAAAATTTTATTTGATAATTAAATTTCAACAGAATCTTTATGATAGGTGTAAGTCCAAGGGTTATCCGTTCAATAGTGTTAAGGTGCTAAATGAAATATATACAATATAGTGTTCAGTTATTGGCTTCTACGTAATTTGAGTTGAATAAATTAAATGTTTATCAAATGTTTCTTTTTCATATTGATAATAAAACAAAGTTTTATTAAAAGCATACAAACAAATTTTTCTTACAATAAATTGTTCGAGAGGTAATAACTTAAAACAGATTTCCGGTTATTATTATGAAATACTAAAATCACTGCATTTAAAGGCAACCTGCTACATTTCACTTATTGCTACCTAATTTTCACCTGTTATTATTTTTTTCTATTTTTTAATTTGAACTTTGTTTGACGAGAATTAACATGATTTTATGACGATCAATATTATTCATAGTATTTAAAATATAGCAAAGTTGAACAAAATCTATTCGTTAGTCACTAAACCAATAACATATTCATATGTTTATTGTTTATTTCTAAAAACATACCATAAATGTTACGATGAATTCGAAACGTATGTTCGGTATAGTTCGAAAGAAATCTTTTCTTTATTTGTGTGTATGTGTTTTTGTGTGCATTGCGTGCATTATTGGTACAACGTTAAGAATAAATACAAAAAAGGAATACACTTTTCGGGAAAAAGAATACGTGTCTCGTTGTAATCTTGAAGAGTTATCTAAATTCAACAACAACACCGATTTTCTTGTGGAATCAGAGGTATGTAAAATACCGAGAGTAAATCCGTTCGATAAATTTATAAAAGAATTTTTACCTGATGATCCACAAATATCAGTATGCGATAACAGTCATGTGTTTACATATGTTGATAATAATAATCTTTATATCAATTTCACGAAAAGTCGAAACCAAGTCGAATATTGTTCATATGAACCTATATATTACATTAGTAATTCGTTCAAACTCGGTAAAGTTAGTGGACATTTCAATAAATCTGTACGGGTCACAGACGAATTTATAAAAGTTCAATGTTATGATGCGTTAAATAAAGTGATAGCTAAAAACTTCCATACCGTTTTTGTAAAAAACGATCCAGTCAAGAAAGCATCTGATTTACAAAAGAGGGACGAAAGATACCAAAGGGACAGTCAAACTCATAAATCTAAAACAAACTGACAACGCCATGGCTAAAAATGAAAAAGACAAACAGAAAAACAATAGTACACATGACACAACATAGAAAACTAAAGAATAAACAACACGAACCCCACCAAAAACTAGGGGTGATCTCAGGTGCTCCGGAAGGGTAAGCAGATCCTGCTCCACATGCGGCACCCGTCGTGTTGCTTATGGGATTACAAATCCGGTAAATAGTCTAATTCGGTAGGTCAAATTCATGAAAGGGAAGGGGATTGTAGTTACGACGTGAGGAACATATCCGATATCATTTGTGAAATGGTTATTCCATAACGGTCAACCAACTCGTGATGGCGTCCGTAAAATTTACGAAGGGATGATTTCAACTTCACCATTCGGAACTCTTGATTTAATAGCTTCCTTGTGAGCAGTAACCCTCTATCAAGAAAATCATGATAGGAAATGCACGCACGGGAATATCGTATCAATTGAGAGATATATACCCCGTATGCAGGTGCTGCTGGAATGTTGCTACTTAGAAATGGAAAGTTCACAATTGGAAAGCTGAAATCATCTCTTTTGTCGTAAAGTTTTGTCTTCAACCGACCCTCATTGTCAATTTCTAGATGTAAGTCAAGATATGAAGCTGACTTAACTGTATCTGTAGTATCCTTTATCTCCAATTCGATGGGATAGATGCGTTCCACATAGTCACCAAATTTTGAATTGTTTAGTGAAAGAACGTCATCTATATAGCGGAAAGTAGAGTTAAAGGATATTGCTAACTTCTTATCTTTCTTCCTAAGAAGTTCCTGCAAAATAATGTGGTACAAATGAAAAATATACCGAATACGAATAATCATGGAGAAACCCGTCTCAATGTGTTATTCATAATGATAGAGTCGACTTCAAGAATTAATTCTGTTCGATACTTACGCAAGACTAGAAAATATTTGTTGGAAACATTAGATACAACTGAACTACTTGGATATAACAAAGTCGCAAAAAATACTAGACCAAATATGGCAGCCTTGTTGACAGGGGATTTTATAGAAAACTCCTCGTGCTTTAAAGATTCAGAAGGAGTTGATGAATGTCCATTTATTTGGAAAGAGTTTTCAAAATTAGGCTATGCAACTCATTATGGACAGGATGCATATTGCACATTTTACTCTTATAAATATCAAATATTTGGCTTCAAATATCAACCAACAGATTATTATGATCAGCCTTTCCATGACGCTAATGAGCAGGGTAAACCACAATTTTCGCATTTGTGCATCAATGGAAAATTGACATCTTCACACGTCAACGAAAGAATGTTTAATTTGGTGTCGAACTTAAAATACAATCCGTTTTTCTCATTATCGATGCATATAAGACTGACTCATGATAATCTTACTCGTGCTGTTACTATTGACAAACTAATTTCAATGACACTACACCGACTACATAAAAACAGCTTACTGAACAACACATTCCTCGCACTGTTCGGGGATCACGGTATAAGATCTGGTAAAGTTAGACCAACCTTTATTGGTCAATTAGAGGAGAGACTTCCAATGATGTTCATGTATGTTCCGCCTTGGTTCAAAACAAAATATTGTAGCTATTTTAAGAATTTAAGAACAAATGCAAGAAGACTTACGACACATTTTGACACTCATTCTACTCTTTTGCATCTACTTGATCTTGACAACAATCACCATGGAATAAAAACCTATCCTCAAAAAGGCATCTCCCTTTTCAAGGAAATTCCGAGGAATAGATCATGTCAAGATGCTCATATTCCGTCTAAGTGGTGTGCATGTAATTTCCGTTTATAAAACAAACAATAAAAAAACAAAAAACTATCTTTAATCGTAGTCATTGCATTTATTTGAATAGTTCAGAGCAGGTTAATATTAATATCAAATTAACATGTTCTCGTCCTTATGTGTATGTCGGTCTAGTTCAGAGCAGGTTAATATCAATATCAAATTAACATGTTCTCGTCCTGATGTGTATGTCAGTCTAGTTCAGAGGAGGTTAATATTCATTTCAAATTATCATGATCTCATCCTTATGTGTATGCCATTCATGTTCAGGGCAGGTTTATATTAATATCAAATTAACATGATCTCGTCCTCATGTGTATGTCAGTCTAGTTCAGAGGAGGTTAATATTCATTTCAAATTATCATGATCTCATCCTTATGTGTATGCCATTCATGTTCAGGGCAGGTTTATATTAATATCAAATTATCATGATCTCGTCTTTATATGTATGTCAGTCTAGTTCAGAGGAGAGGAGGTTAATATTAATATCAAATTACCATGTTCTCTTCCGTATGTGCATGTCAGTGTAGTACAGAGGAGGTTCATATTCATATCAAATTTACATGATCTTGTCCGCATGTGTTTGTCAGTCTAGTTCAGGGCAGGTTTATATTGATATCAAATTAATATGTTCTCGTCTTTATGTGTATACATAAGTCTAGTTCAGAGGAGGTTAATATTCATTTCAAAATTACATGATCTCGTCCCCATTTGTATGTCAGTCTAGTACAGAGCAGGTTCATATTCATATCAAATCGACATGATCTCGTCCTTATGTATGTGTTAGTCAAGTTCAGAGCATGTTCATATTCATATCAAATAACATGTTCTCGTCCTCATTTGTATGTCGGTCTAGTACAGAGCAGGTTCATATTCATATCAAATCGACATGATCTCGTCCTTATGTATGTGTTAGTCAAGTTCAGAGCATGTTCATATGCATATCAAATAAGATGTTCTCGTCCTCATTTGCATGTCAGTCTAGTACAGAGCAGGTTCATATAATGAATGGCTATTATTTATTTTGAATTTATTGAACCATAAAACTAATTTTTGACTCTTCACATTGAATAATCCGCGAAGCGGATTATGTAAAATGTGAAGAGTCAAAAATTAGTTTTATGGTTCAATAAAATCAAAATAAATTATTGCCATTCATTATAAATAAATTTCTATAAAAAATAAGGCTCAAAGAACTTTTATATTATTTATATTAACAATAACAACAAGTACACACAAGTTGGCGTATGAATATACAACGTCAGAGTGGGCGTGTCGCAATAAAAATTGACAGCATTGAAAATAAAACTAATTATTTTATCCAATCAGAAGACAGTAAATACACCAAATTTATTTATATTCATATCAAATCGACATGATCTCGTCCTTATGTATGTGTTAGTCAAGTTCAGAGCATGTTCATATTCATATCAAATAACATGTTCTCGTCCTCATTTGTATGTCAGTCTAGTACAGAGCAGGTTCATATTCATATCAAATCGACATGATCTCGTCCTTATGTATGTGTTAGTCAAGTTCAGAGCATGTTCATATTCATATCAAATAACATGTTCTCGTCCTCATTTGTATGTCAGTCTAGTACAGAGCAGGTTCATATTCATATCAAATCAACATGATCTCGTCCTTAGGGGACGACCTTTTGATATTATGGGGGGGGGGGGGGGGGGGGGGGGGGGGGCAGGAGGATTTGTTTTTGATTGGTTATTTATTTTTGTAAACTGGGAGGACAGATTTTTCATTTTCTGCACTATTGAAGCAAGATTTTTCATTTCATTAAAGCAAGGGACTGATTATTCATTTTCACAACTATATTTATGATATTTGAAAACATACATTTTTTTTTAAAATATTTGTTAATTATGAGTAATACATGTATAGCAAGTCATTATGTACCATTTAATCAGAAAAGATCATTATCCCCTGCAGAAATTTTAAGATTCAAGATTTCATTCATAACCCCAGACACATACTTGTGTACATTTAGGACAATATAATAAACAAACATTTTAAGATAATACACAGTGAGACAGGACAAAAGAAACACAAATATAAAAAAGAAGATGTGGTATGATTGCCAATGAGACAACTACATTGTATCCACAAAAGACCAAATACATAGTAATAAGTATACTATTATTATAAAAGACAATTGGTATAATTAGATTTAATTTTCTTCGCAAAATGAATCATTTATATTCCCAAGCAATATTGCATACATACATAGTATTAAAGTTAATATAGTTTGGTTTTACCTAGCCTCTTTTAAAAGTATTGTCAAACATATTTGGCCGAGCGGAGAGAGGCCAAAAAAATTTTGAAGGGTTTTGGAACCGCTGAAAGCCCAAGCAGCTATAGACCTGCTGAGTTATTTATTTTAAAAACATTGCAAGTCCGGTTATTTATTTTCAAACTACCACAGAACAAACCATTTATTTTTGTGATTATCAAGGCTGAGTTATTTATTTTCAAAATCCTCCTGCCCCCCTCCCCCCCCCCCCCCCCCCCCCCCCCAGAATATCAAATGGTCGTCCCCTTATGTATGTGTTAGTCAAGTTCAGAGCATGTTCATATTCATATCAAATAACATGTTCTCGGTCCTCATTTGTATGTCAGTCTAGTACAGAGCAGGTTCATATTCATATTAAATCGACATGATCTCGTCCTTATACATGTGTTAGTCAAGTTCAGAGCATGTTCATATTCATATCACATAACATGTTCTTGTCCTCATTTGTATGTCGGTCTAGTACAGAGCAGGTTCATATTCATATCAAATTCACATGTTCTCGTCCTCATGTGTATGTCGGTCTAGTACAGAGTAGGTTCATATTCATATCAAATTAACATGTTCTCGTCCTTAAGTGTATGTCAGTGTAGTAGAGAGCAGGTTCATATTAATATCAAATTAAAATGATCTCGTCCTCATTTGTATGTCGGTCTAGTACAGAGCAGGTTCATATTCATATCAAATAACATGTTCTCGTCCTCATTTGTATGTCGGTCTAGTACAGAGCAGGTTCATATTCATATCAAATGAACATGATCTCGTCTTCATGTGTAAGTCAGTCCAAATAATTACAATATCAGTCTAGTATATATTTTTTGCGTAAAGATTTTTTTCACTTGAATTGCTTATTTGAAAACAAAATGATTGTGAAAACACAAATTTTGATATTTGTTCGAATATTTTAATTTATACAATAAACAACCAAATTTTCTGTTTACTCTACTAGAGCACATGTTAAATGTAGTGAAAACACTAAATGCTTAATAGGATCCCGCTTAAAGTCTGACTTTTGTGTACTAAGGTAGTTAATTGCCTGTGTGACAATTGCTGACGGCTTTTGGTACACATAAGATATTTTGTTGGTTAACGCATAATTTGTTTAGGACGAACAGCCATTAAAAGATCACAAAGGATAGGTTGTCGTGCTCTTTGTTAATTTCCATGAACATCATTGGATACTTCGATACTCGTGTCAATTTGAAAAAAAATTCTGTTAAAAATAGTTGAAACCCCCAAGTTGATCCTCCGAATCTGGATAAATAAAGCAAATTAAAATATAAAGAGTGTTTTTCTTTTTTTCTTTCTGATTTTATTCAAATATTTGTTTGATAACACCAAAAATTCGATTTTAGAAATATGGGATATAGCTATAGTGTCACAGTCAAATTTTTAAGCAATATTTTTCTTTTCTTCATTGGTCAGGATAATGCAGGGCAAGGTAAACGTTGGTCAGGTCAAGTTTAAAATATTTTTATTTTACATTCTTATACTAAGTGCTGTTACCAAACTTGGTAATATCCAAATAAATAACAAAAAGGTTATTGGCATTTGTATAACGGTCAGGACATTCCTCATGACAAAGATCAAAATGGTCAGGTCAAGTTTCCTAACTTTTCAATTTTTTTCAATTTTTTTTTAAATAAATTCCTATATTTAATGCTATCATTTTCCTTGGTAAGAAATTTAAGTCATTTTTTAGTCAATAATAAAAAGTTATTAACATTTTCTGCTTTGGTCAGGACATTAGTCGTGGCAGAGTCGGACATTGGTCAGGTCAAGTTTTCTAACTCTTCAAATGTTTTTTAAAAATCTTGTTCTTGTATCTCTTTATTAAGTATTATAATTTTCCTCAACATCAAATTTGAAATCAATCCTTCAAAGAATAAAAAAGTAATAAGCATTTTACATCGGTCAGGACATAAGTCACGGGAGTACGTAGTTGGTCAGATCAAATTTTCTAACTCTTAAAAATAAAATCTTTATTCTAACATGACGTCCTTCAAACGCTTTGAGTACACACCCGTGGTAAAATATGAATATATTGCAGTGGCTGTTCCGATTGTACTCCCACTTCATATGTTTTTTTTATGAATGAAGTACCCGACGTCATAGAATGATGACGTTATAATTTAAGCATTTTACGGGAAAATACACGCTTCTGATTCCGAAAAACATCACAACAAGGAAACGTAAACAAACAATGCTAAAATGTGGTATAAGCCCATTTTTTTATATTCATAGAAGACATATGTAAGTAAGTTATCATTAAAATTCATCAAAACCTATCTAAATACGTTTTGTGAATAGTTTGAGCGTGTCACTTATTCTGTTTGCTTCGTTCTTTTACGCCAATCTAAAAGTACGTTAATTTATGGGAACGGCAAATAATGGCCTCCACCTAGAGCGCTTCGACATTAAGGTACATTATTCGACAATCGATTGATTCGACAAGAGTTGATTTTTCTTCAGGTTTTAATTCAATTCAATTAAAAAGAATGAATTGAATAGACACATTAACGATCGATTCATTCAACAAAATTTTAATGATAGATACGATCGATAACGATTGAACATTGTTTGTCGATTCGATCAACTCAATGTATACATGATGGATACTCGATTGTAACGATTGATACGATCGATAACGATTGAACATAGTTTGTCGATTTAATCAACTCAATGCATACGTGTTATGACGAAGACTCGATCGTAACGATAGATAACGATTGAACGTCATATGTCGAATCAATCAACTCAATGTATTTTGATGAAGACGTCACTCGATCGTAACGATCGATACGATCGATATCGATTGAACGTTATATGTCGAATCAATCAACTCAATGACAATGTGTTTCATGAATACTCGATTGAACGCCATATATGGAATCAATCGACTTAATGTGTTAATGGTATAAACTATTTAATAAATTTTATTAATTAAGATTTAACAAAATAAGTAATATTACTGTATTCAGCACTGATGGAGATAAACTCTATGAAAATAATATATGTCAGACTGGGTACGGAGATATTAGTATAGTGAACATAAAATGTACACAATTGAAACAGATACAAAAGTTGAAGCATAGAAATTTGCTGTTTCAAAGACTTTTTACACTGATAAAACATTTTAAACATTAATTCAAGTTTGAAGAAGGTTTCAGGAGAGAAAAATATGAATGTCACAAAAATGTGTATTGTAGTGGCCAGTTTATGACAGTAGTATATATAGATCATTAAAATGAAGAAACTGAAGTGAATAAACAAACATGAAAATTATTATCAAATGAATATTAGAGGAAAGACCGTTCAATGTGCCTGCTTGTGCTGTAGTATGTAAATATATGCTGGCTTAATTGCGCATATACATTTTTTTATAGCTGTATTAACTATAATTAAGCCATCTAGAGTCGTAGACTGTGTTCATGTGCCTTTTAGCGCCGTAAGCTGTGTCAATTTATCGTTTAGCACCGAAGTCTATGTTGTTGTGTCAGACTCCGGTTAGGGTTGGAACAGGAACATATATATTACTGTATACTGTTCCCAGGTTGGAGTTCGGGTGACAGTAAGACTGCAAACGACTACTAGCGCCGTAGGCTGTGTCAATATGCCGCCTAGCGCCGTAGGCTGTGTCAATATGCCTCCTAGCGCCGTAGGCTATGTTATTGTATCAGACGTAGGTTATGGTTAAAGTTAGAGTAATAGTAAGACTGTATTAAAAATACTTCTACCGCCATAGACTGTGTCTATATGTCACCGAGTGCTACCGTAGGCTATGTTATTGTGTTAGACCTAGGTTAGAGTTAGATTTAGGGTTATATTAAGACTGTAATGAATATGCCTTCTAGCGACGTAGGCTGTGTAAATATGACACTTAGGAGCGTATACTATTTTATTGTATCATACTTAGGTTAGGGTTAGAGTTGGTGTAATAGTAAGAATGTATCAAATATAAGCCATCTAGCGTCGCAGACTGTGTTGATGTGCCTTAATTGTAGCACCGTAGGCTGTGTCAATGTATCGCCCAGGACCGAAGTTTTTGTTTTTGTGTCAGACTAAGGTAAGGGTTAGAGTTAGGGTGACAGTAAGACTGTAATACATACGGATTCTAGAGCCGTAGGTTGTGTCAATATGATATACTGTAGGCTATGTTATTGTATCAGACCTAGGTTAGGGTTAAAGTTAGAGTAATAGTAAGACTGTATTAAATATGCATTCTGTGTCAATACGCCGCCAGCGCCGTATGCGTATGTTTATGACAATCCGTCATCGTCAAAACTATGTTTAAACTATTTTTCGAAAAATTCACATACTGAGAATTACAACAAAGCACACTAAGATTTGAAAACTTCAAAAAAAAACCACTGAGAATTTAAAATTACACACTGAGAACTTAAAAAAAATTACACACTGAGAATTGAAAATTACACACTGAGAATAAAAAAATTACACACTGAGATTTCCTAAAGACGCACTTAGATTACAAAAATGAAAAACACACACTGAGAATTGAAAATTACACAATATCACACCTAGCTATACATATATATATAGTGCCATAGACTTTTTTATTGTGTCATACTTATGTTAGGTTTATATGCCTTCTAGTGCCGTAGGCTATGTATATATGTCGCCAAGCGGCACCATAGGCTATGCATATATGTCGTCAAGCGGCACCATAGGCTATGTTATTGTATCAGACTTAGGTTAGGGTTTAAGTCAGAGTAATAGTAAGACTATATTAAATATTCCTTCTAGCACAGAAAGCTGTGTTAATATGCCTTATAGCGCCGTATGCTGTGTCAATATACGCCGCCTAGCGCCTAATGCGTATGTTATGTATTAGACTAAGGTTATAAGAATATCTATTAAAATACAGAGTTGACTGAGTTGACCATATTTATCAACCTTCATAATTAGTTTGTAATTTTAATGAAGAGTTGACCGAGTTCATTAAATTTATCAACTGTGGAACAATCGTAACGATTCAATACGATCGATACGATCGTGCAACGTTATAAATATAAAAAAGAAATAGAGTTGACGGAGTTGATTAAATTGATCAACTGTGGCACAATCGTAACGATTGAATACGATCGATACGATCGTGCAACGTTTAAAATATAAAAAAAATAGAGTTGACTGAGTTGAATAAATTGTTCAACTGTGGCACAATCGTAACGATTGAATACGATCGATACGATCGTGCAACGTTTTAAATATATATAAAAAAATAGAGTTGACTGAGTTGATTCAATTGATCAACTGTGGCACAATCGTAATGATTGAATACGATCGATACGATCCTGCAACGTTTAAAATATAAAAAAATAGAGTTGACTGAGTTGAATAAATTGTTCAACTGTGGCACAATCTTAACGATTGAATACGATCGATACGATCGTGCAACGTTTAAAATATAAAAAAATAGAGTTGACTGAGTTGATTAAATTGATCAACTGTGACACAATCGTCACGATTGAATACGATCGATACGATCGTGCAACGTTTAAAATATAAAAAAAAATAGAGTTGACTGAGTTGATTAAATTGATCAACTGTGGTACAATCGTAACGATTGAATACGATCGATACGATAGTGCAACGTTTAAAATATAAAAAAAATAGAGTTGACTGAGTTGAATAAATTGTTCAACTGTGGCACAATCGTAATGATTGAATACGATCGATATGATCGTGCAACGTTTTAAATATATATATATATAAAATAGAGTTGACTGAGTTGATTAGATTGATCAACTGTGGCACAATCGTAACGATTGAATACGATCGATACGATCGTGCAACGTTTAAAAAAAAAAATAGAGTTGACTGAGTTGATTCAATTGATCAACTGTGGCACAATCGTAATGATTGAATACGATCGATACGATCCTGCAACGTTTAAAATATAAAAAAATTGAGTTGACTGAGTTGAATAAATTGTTCAACTGTGGCACAATCGTAACGATTGAATACGATCGATACGATCGTGCAACGTTTAAAATATAAAAAAAATAGAGTTGACTGAGTTGATTAAATTGATCAACTGTGACACAATCGTAACGATTGAATACGATCGATACGATTGTGCAACGTTTAAAAAAAAAAGAAATAGAGTTGACTGAGTTGATTAAATTGATCAACTGTGGAACAATCGTAACGATTGAATACGATCGATACGATCGTGCAACGTTTAAAATATAAAAAAACATAGAGTTGACTGAGTTGATTTAATTGATCAAATGTGACACAATCGTAACGATTGAATACGATCGATACGATCGTGCAACGTTTAAAATATAAAAAAAAATAGAGTTGACTGAGTTGATTAAATTGATCAACTGTGACACAATCGTAACGATTGAATACGATCGATACGATCGTGCAACGTTTAAAATATAAAAAAAATAGAGTTGACTGAGTTGATTAAATTGATCAACTGTGGTACAATCGTAACGATTGAATACGATCGATACGATCGTGCAACGTTTAAAATATGAAAATAGAGTTGACTGCGTTGATTGAATTGATCAACTGTGGCACAATCGTAACGATTGAATACGATCGATACGATCGTGCAACGTTTAAAATATAAAAAATAGAGTTGAATGAGTTGAATAAATTGTTCAACTGTGGCACAATCGTAACGATTGAATACGATCGATACGATCGTGCAACGTTTAAAATATAAAAAAAATAGAGTTGACTGAGTTGATTAAATTGTTCAACTGTGGCACAATCGTAACGATTGAATACGATCGATACGATCGTGCAACGTTTAAAATATAAAAAACATAGAGTTGACTGAGTTGATTAAATTGATCAACTGTGACACAATCGTAACGATTGAATACGATCGATACGATCGTGCAACGTTTAAAATATAAAAAAAATAGAGTTGACTGAGTTGATTTAATTGATCAAATGTGGTACAATCGTAACGATTGAATACGATCGATACGATCGTGCAACGTTTAAAATATAAAAAAAAATAGAGTTGACTGAGTTGATTAAATTGATCAACTGTGGTACAATCGTAACGATTGAATACGATCGATACGATCGTGCAACGTTTAAAATATGAAAATAGAGTTGACTGAGTTTATTAAATTGATCAACTGTGACACAATCGTAACGATTGAATACGATCGATACGATCGTGCAACGTTTTAAAATAATAAAATAATTGAGTTGACTGAGTTGAATAAATTTTTGTTGTATAAATTGTGCATAATCGTAATGATTGAATACGATCGATACGATCGTGCAACGTTTTAAATATATAAAAAAATATAGAGTTGACTGAGTTGATTAAATTTGGGACAACAATTGATTGATCGACACATTGACCCGATCGATACAGTTGACAAGATAATTATACTATAAAAAATATTATTGTCGAATCATCGATTGTCGCAATACTGTACCATACTCGCTTCGATCCAAAAGAATTGCCGTAATTTGTCCTTATAGAATAGAAATCAATCATGGGGCTTGAATTTTTATCTAGATTTTACCAGGTTGTCCCTTTATGGCCGATATTTTACCATCGCTATCGCTCAGGGTAAAATTTTTCATTAATGGGCCAACCGTGTAAAATAACGATATATTCAAGCCCCCATGAATTTTCTTAATTTTTTTTTTCTTATATTTTTGTATCAAATGTTTTAATCTTCCTTGGTATCGAATTTAAAGTAGATCCTGTCAATAATAATACATGTTTATCCGTTTCATATCGGTCAGGACATTATAGTAGTTTCAAAGTCAAGTTGGTCAGGTCAAGTTTTCAAACTTTTATAAATATTTTTTTTATTTTTTTTTATTTTATTTATTAAATATAAGTTCTCATCTTGCATTATTCCAAATTTCAAGTAAATCCTTCCAATAATGAAAAAGTATTGAGCATTTTCATTTCTGTCAGGACACTGTCAGGACATTGTCAGGACATTAGTGTAACCTTAGCTATATATACATTATTGTGTTTACTACTTTTAATAAATCTAATAGTGCTACTTATTGGCTCGTGAAAGTACATACAATTTTATATTTTGATAGTGATCTTTTAACTTCCGACTACTTTATTCTATTTACTTGAACTTAAGAAGGATCCCGAAAGTTCCGAACTAAAGCTTTCAATCATAATTGTTCGCTTAACTCCCCTCTACTTATTTCCCTTGCAAAACCGAAAGTAAAACCAGTTGATAAATCATTCCTGAATAGTTGGCGTACATTTAAATCATCCTGATTTCTATTGTAATGAACAGAAAGAACTATAACATAGATTGCACAGAAAAACAAGAACACCCAAAGGTATGATTTTACGCAAGAGTATGTGCGCCCAGTGGCAGTTTATATATATAATATAAATTAACAAAATCTTGACCAAACCGAAAGTTACTTTTTGTTTTAAGGAAAATTTCAAAAATTACAAAAACCATATGAACAGGTAGGAGTATAGGGTATAGTGATTACTTCAGATCTGAGACTGTGTTATAGTAGTCTCAGTTCAGATTAAAGGAGTCTCGCGGGTATAAAACTTTCAGAAAACAATATAAAACATCGTTGTTGTTTTTTTATTACAAATTCTAGTTATTACGTTATTAGTAGTTACTTTATTACAATGTATTAGTTGTTACTTTATTGGATCCATGTACACTCCCTTAGGATTAATGGAGATGTGTCCTTTACAATATTATCCCACCACCAGAACAATCCCCACCCAACACCGCCAAAGGGAGCGTGTAGGACACTGGAAAGTCTGTTATTATGGTGGAAGAAGCCGAAGTACTCGGAGATAACCACCGGGCCACTCGGTGGAAACAGGCAAACAGACAAACCAGAGAGATATCAGAAGATTGATCTCCAGGTCAAAATAGGGGACCCACAAAGTACCCATTCTAGTTTAAACTCTGGTCTTGGTACCAGAGAAGTGTGTGAGAGTGTGAAAATTACCCTTCTTAAGTACTGATATTTTTAGCACCCTGAGTGAGAATCGAACTCAGGACCTTTAGCACTGTAGCCAACGGTCTTAACCACTAAATCACGAACTCACATTGAAAAAGCTAAAAATTATCTCCCTTTGATGCAAAAATGTAATTTTTTAGCATTAAAATTGCAATACCTTTTTTAACTCATCACTCAACTGTTACTGACTGACCTATATTTTTTATTATTATTTTTAGATTAGCTGTACTTCAACAAAACTATTGTAAAATCCATTGATCCATTTCTGTAAAAAAAAAATTATCATTTCGATATTACCTCTATTTCTCCTATTACAATCATTCAGCGATATTGTTGGCTTTTTTCAAAACTACCTCTACCCTTTTTTATTGGGAAAATATGCGTCATTTTCATCAAATTAGGAATTTAGATTAAACCATGAATTTGACTGAAACTTCAAATTACAGACCCCCTTTCAAGAGTCAAACCCTGCTTTGAAATAAGACTCCTTTTTGTCAGTGATGATACACAAATAGACCCTTAAATCTGCAACTATAGTAATTTTAGGCATGAAAAATGTATAAACTAGTGTTTTTTAGTTTGTATTCACGCAAAATTACTACTGAGACTGCACTGTTTGGGAAAAAAGTTGTCTTTTTGGGAATAATTTTAAGCCACTTTTTTTTCAAATTGGGATTCTTCTCCAGGGGAAAAAGCCTTTTTTCTCCATTAATTTAAGGCAAACAATATCACTGTCATTACATGTATTAGTTCAACAGAAAAAAATAACCTATGCAAAAATGTTCTTCTTTTGAATGCAGATTGTGAAGGTAAATGAATGGTGACCCATTTTTTAATTCTTTTTTTGTTTAAGTACATAAAGTATAAGTTAAAAGGGCACCTAAGCTGTCAAATTCATGGTCACCGATGTGACTCAAATTCTCATATTAGACTTATAACTATGTAAAACATTTATCCAAACTATCAAAAGTCTAAAATAAACAGTTTATAGAGCATGGGGTAGATAATCATATAATATATAGGTTCGTTACGTGTGTATTTAAGTCCAGATGCCATCTAATTAACTATCGATTTGACCTCAGATGACCATATAAGCGATGTAAACATAGATAAAGATATAAATTAATTAAACCAACACATGCAATTGGATTTTTATATGTCTGTTTGATTTTATTTGATGGATTAAAAATAGATGTTTCTCATAGTTTTTAACCGTATAAGAATGATTTTATGTGCATCAAATTAGTTATCAAATGATTTACTGTAGTTTCACTTTCATTGTTGACATTCTTTTTCTTTAAATAACCAGTACACATACAA
Organism: Mytilus edulis; assembly: GCA_019925275.1. Classification (NCBI taxonomy): domain Eukaryota; kingdom Metazoa; phylum Mollusca; class Bivalvia; order Mytilida; family Mytilidae; genus Mytilus; species Mytilus edulis. Next base: position 11,836,557 of record CM034358.1, read on the forward strand.
TGCATGCCTTGTCAATCTCTAGCCAGGGGTTAAATTGAAGTTCACATGAATACTTATTTAAAGAGGTCGACTCATTTACTTGCAAGTGAATGACTTATTATCAAGGTTTCTTAGCGTAATTTGACAAAATTTAACCTTTTTGGCTGCAAAAAGCAAATTGTTATTTCAGTATTTCACTTTCAATACATTGCAATATTGATTGAATAGAATTTTTTTTTTTATATATCTCGTAGCTAAGATGCTAAGTGCATGCCCCTTTAAAATTCATTTATAGAAAATATTGGGAAATCCTATATTAAGAAACAAAATTTGATTTAGACCCGTGAGCCCCTTAACTGCAGGGATATATATGGTAAATTGTTAACTTCAGATTTAACAGGGATTTGTTTAACATGTTGAAGGCAGTACGGTGACCTATAATTGTTAATATTTGAAATTGTCATTTTGGTCTTTTGTGGAAAGTTGTCTCATTGGCAATCATACCACATCTTCTTTTTTTTTATACAAACAGGTAAACAGGCTTCTACAACAGTAATGCAGTTTTCAAAATTTTGGATTAATTGACAATGAATGAAAAAGTTAAGGCCAAAATTAAAAATATGTTTGTTTCCCCTCCCCCCACCCGGGTCAACAATAAGCCCCCGGGTCAAAAAATTATTTTCCACAAAAAAATCCTGAAAATAATTTGTTTCCATTTTTGGAAAGTGCTTGAAAGCAGAAGAATTGATAATCTAAATAAATACTCTCAAATTGAGCACAAACAACTGATAAGTGGCCTGGACTGGACAAGTCAAACCATTCATGTGACCATGCTATGACAATCACATCCAGTTAAAAAAAAAACTGCCTTACTGGTCTGTTTACAAAGGGAAAATGAAGGGTAGACCCGGGGGAGGGGAAACAGACATTCTTTTAAATGTGGCCTTAGATTGTTTTTACCTAATATAAATGTACAAAAATGTATCAAGGATGTATAAAAAGGGGGTCTCATTGGGGGTTATGATCCTTGATCCTTCTTACTGTTTTGTCAGATTCCTGTATCCCGCTTACACTATGTACGTAATTAAGCAATTCTGTTTTTTTTGTAATTTCCTGGGTCCTACTAGACATCATTTCCCATTTTCACGACACAATTATTTGACTTTCACATGTCACGATTACAAAAAAATCGGCAATCCCACGTCAGACAATAAAATGCTACGCTGAGCGCAGCCTGATACGCCTGCAGAGGTTTGACAGTTTTGGCACGTTTGGATACAATATCCAAGCTTGATATATATACTGAATTTGGACTGTGATCAAATTTTTGACACAATATAGGTTTCTGACACAAAATAAATATGATCGAAAGTCTTCAAAAACTATTATGCAATTGAAGATTTCTTCTTGATATTTCCAAAAAATTGAAATTTCAAAAATTTGCAGAAAAGTATTATGACCCCCACCCCGGATTTTTTTTTGTAGTATTTACCCTTAAACTCAATCCCAGCCTTCTCTTTGTGGTGTGGAACCTTGTAGTACAATTTTAGATAGATCCAAACCCTAATTCCTGAACGTTTGGAGCAATTACATGTACCCCCAACCTCAATTTGTGATATGAAACCTTGTGGTACAATTTCAGAGAGATTCATTACTTCTCAATGTCAAATAAGAAATTAATGAAAATCAAAACGGAATTTACATCAACAGATTTAAACAATTCGTCAAAGTTGTATGAAAATTGGTGAAAGTATCTTAGAGTTACCGTACGAAAACTGGAAAAGTTCCCCTTTTTAATGAATAAAACCGCATATCTCAGAATCGTAAAATCGAAAATCTATAAAATTGAGCTTACATCAATCGATATGAACAATGCACTAAAGTTTAATGAGAACTGCTGAAAGCACTTATTGAATTATTGCCCGAAAACTTAAAAAAAAACCCACCTTTTTAATAGTAACATGGTTGAAGCGTCCGACATGTTCACGACGGACGGACGGATGGACGGATGGACAACAGTATTCCATAATCCATATATGTCCCGTAAACGGGCGTATAAAAATTCTTAACACGTACTATACATTTGGCTTTAAAAGTCTCCATTAAGTAATAATAATAATAATAAATTCTTTATTTAAAGAGGGTAAACTCAGTTAGTTACAATCAACTAATCTTCCCTGAGGCCCTCACATACAAATTACAATACAATCAAAACAGATATTTACACATAGTTAATTTACAGTCATGTAGTTCAATGTATTGTTATTAACATAAGATATAATGCTGTTTAAGAAGTATACATGTAGTCAAAAAAAATCAAATGAAAATAAAAAAAAAATATACATTACAAATGCATTGTCATGATTGTAGCAAATATTTCTTATCAGGATTGTGTTAGGTACTTCTTGATACTTTGCTTAAAAGTAAAAGTGTTTTGAGCCTTACGCATTTTGTGTGGTAGTCCATTCCATAATACTGATCCAGAATAAGCAAAGGATATATGAAGTGAAATATTCAACACACACACACATGTATTTATGTTGAGTTATATCTCTCACAGAGTCCTGCTTAACAGTGAGTGTAACCAACACATTAATGGTCCGTCTGGTGTAGGAATATTCCACTCATATAGACAAAAGTTTTGTGCTGATGATTATGAAATATTTGCCACTGAAAATCAAAGGTAGCTGATTAACCTCTTATTTTTTGGTTCTTTTAAATTAAAAGGACAATATGATAATACAGCAGAGAGTGAGTTATTTTCGAATTAACTATCATTAATCAGTATGGGAAAAAAAAGTACATATTATACCATCATGAAAGATAAATGTGATAATAGAATATACATTCAAAGAAAGAGAGTTGCACCAACAGAAAATCATGAAAATAGAAGCTGCAATATTTCTTACTCTTAATTTCATCGGATATCAAAATGTGTATGTACTCTTTCCAGAATTTTTACTCTATCTAACAGTATAACTCAAAAGTTTCTAGTTGAAACTCTAGCTTTGACTAGAAATTTAACTCGAATATAAATGTTCGAAATCAAAATAAAACTCGAACTCAAAATTTACCTGGAAGTCGATCTTTAAATTGGTTCTATTATATGCAAGAGCGTTGTGTTATTACTGACATTGACTGATATATTAACCAATTTCAAATTTCTTTCGGAGATGGTGTCATTAAGGGCTTTTTTTTACAGTGCTGAGTTTGTGGATTTTTAGACACGGCATATCAGGTTTTATCTTCCCGGTGCTAATATACAAATTAGTGAATTTATTCTGTTTGGAGTCTACTGGAGCTTGTTACTTTTCAGTCCGGATACCATCAGTCTTCCGAAGTAGAATATTCTTAATCTGCAAGCTGTGAATTATTTCTTTAATACGGCATGAGGCAGACAGTCGTTTACCCTATACAATGAATGCAATTAAAAAATGCAGATGATTTCAACTTTGACAATTACTTTATAAAAAACTCGGCACTGTATTTAATGTTTAACGTTTCGATAGATTGATACAAATATCAATACAATGTAAATAATCGAAATACCCTGAAAAAATGTTATTATATTTTTTAGTGGCAAGGTTTAGTTCAACCCGATAGTTCCAAGCATTGCAAGAAATGCTCCTATGCTAGCAACGTCGTTCTATAACGTTAGTTATAGTTCCCGCCAAAAATCGATAAGATTGTTTCCGTTTTAGCGGATTTAAAACATCTGTGACCCCTCATTTTTATTTATGGTTTTAAAATCTGCACTGAAGCTGCAACTTATGCAGAAGTTTGAAGGGAAAAACATTAGTAGATTTTTTTTATTTCAAGAAAAATCTATAATAAATCGAAATTAAAAACGGCGGGAAATTTTCAAAGGCCTTGAAAAATAAGGAAACTGAGAAAAATAAATGTGTATAAGGTAAAAGTTACAATTGACTGTTTTAGTTTTACCAGTAAAACATTTTTTTTTCAATAATTTTGCCTTCAATTAGCAATTTAGAGCGCTATGTCTATATTTTGGTATAACGCGATTCTTTACTTTTTGATGACGTCATATCTCGAAAATAACATCGGTGACCCCAATTTTTTTTTCGCCTAAAATATTGTACAAAGTATGATCCGTCTACATGCAAAATTTCAATGAATTATTGTTTGTAGTATAAATAGTGTGATTTCCCTTTAAGGGGTTATTGTCCTTTAATGACAATTTTTCAAAATTTGTTCATCATGTTTGCTAACTTTAAAAAATCTTCTTCTCTGAAACTACTGAATGGATTTGGATGACACTTAGCATGATTGTTCCTTAGATTATCCTGCACAAAGTGTGTGCTTTGATTTTTGATCCGTTAAAAAACATGGCTGCTGTTACTTAAAATAGAACATAGGGGTCAAATGTAGTTTTTGGCTTATATCTAAAAAAGGAAAGCATTTAGAGCAAATCTGACAAGGGGTAAAAATGTCAATATCTATCAGCCCTGAAATTTTCAGATGAATCAAACAACCCATTGTTGGGTTGCTGCCACTTAATTGGTAATTTGAAGGAAATTTTGCAGTTTTTGGTGATTATCTTGAATATAATAATAGATAAAGATAAACTGTAAACAGCAAAAATGATCAGCAAAGTAAGATCTACATATAAGTTTATATGACCAAAATTGTCAATTGACCCTTAAGGGGTTATTGTCCTTTAATGACAATTTTTCATAATTTGTTCATCATACTTGCTAACTTTAAAAAATCTTTTCCTCTAAAACTACTCAACCAAATTCAACCAAACTTCAACTGAATGATCAGTAGGGTGTATTAAATAAAGTTTGTGCTTTATTTCGTCCAAAAACATGGCTGTCATGGCTAAAAATAGAACACAGGGTAAAATGCAGTTTTTGGCTTATATCTCAAAAACTCCAGCATTTAGAGCAAATAAGACAAGAAGTTAAAGTATTTATTAGGTCAAGGTCTACCTGTTCTGAAAATTTCAGCCGAATTGGGTAACTGTTTTTTCAGGTATAATGCCCCTGAATTGATGACTTTAAAGAAATTTTGCAGTTTTTGGTTATTATCTTGAATATTATTATAGATATAGATAAACTGTTAATAGCAAAAATGTTAAGCAAAGTAAGATCTACAAATAAGTCAAATTGACCACAATTTGTCAATTGACCCCTTAAGGAGTTATTGCTCTTTAAAGACTTATTTCACAATTTGTTCATCATGTTGACTTACTTTAAAAAAAACTGCTGTATCAATTTCAGCCAAACTTAGGCTAAATGAGTTTCAGAGTATCTAGTATAAATTTTATATTTCATTTCCTTGTATGTCAAGAAACAAAGCTCCTATGGCTAAAATAGAACATAGGAGAAAATGATTTTTTTTTTGCTTTTGAAGAAAATAAGACGATTCAAAGAACATTTAAATAAATTGAAAAGCCAAAATAATCATTGATGAGAGATTTAACCAAAAAAATTAAGGTGAGCGATTCAGGTTCTTGAGAGCCTCTTGTTTCAAATTAACATTTATTTTGATAGAAGCTATATATATATATTCAAATTTTCAATAGATCATGTAGATACTTTTAAATAAATTGGTAATAGGTTTAGGAATTGTATAACATATTTTCTATTGTACAACATTATATACTGTATAGATATATATTGTAGTGACAATCCAAACTTGAATGTAATGATACTAAAAATATTTGAATATATACTAGATTGGCAGATCTTTTTCAACAGCATTTCGGAGTTTCATGGAATTAATGGTGTCTTTTCTAATTTTTCATTAACTTTTCAGTTATTTTTAGATATTTTTTTAAAAGAAAAGGTATGGTACTACCAACATTTTTACCAAGGATGCCTATTATGATTAGATAGATTGGAATTATAAGTATGACAGAACCAACAGAACCAAGGCCATTACAACGGGCAATACCACCTGATTTACAGGGACAATTAGACGACATACTGACAAAAGTAAAAAGAACTACAGGTACATGTATACAACAGATTTTGTGTTTTATTGTTTAAGGATGTTCTTAGGTTAGGTTTTGAAATTCGTGTAAAATTTTCAGACTCCTTGGTGTTTTCCCATACAATACAATGCAAAATATTTTGCCCCCTAACACCCATTTATTTTTTCATATAAGACTTAATAGCTCATGAAAGGTCATGTACCAAAATTTTAGAAGATTCTTGATTTTCTTTCTTTTGTTTTGAGACCCAATAATACCAACGCAAACATAAGGTAAAAGTCCGAGTCATCTTTTTCCCGCCATATTTTAAATCTCAAATATCTCGAAAGGGAGGTCCATGACCTAACAATATTTTTAGCTTATTTTTATCCTTAATTGATGCTCTACCAGCTTAAAGTATCAATTTTAACTTCTTAATTTATTAATTTTCACCTAACCTCACCTAAGTACATCCTTAATCATTTTATAAATTTCATCATGCAATGAATCATGCTTAGTCTGATGATCATCATGATTTTTTAATGACCAATGTTTGCTTGGAAAATGTGACATATTTATGTCATGATGTGAACATATTGTACTTATTATGAATGAATACACACTATCATTATTTAAAAAAAACAGTTTCATATATCTAATGAATTTTGCTGAATTCAAATATATGTGAATTGGTGTTTTACCCCATACTACACATTAGAACAGACGGAGTCACCCTCATCCACCCCCTTAAAAAAAAATAACCCAAATAATTCAAATATTCTCATTTTTCATTTTCTTTATTATTATGAGGCTGACTTCATGCAGGAACTTCTTAGGAAGAAAGATAAGACATGTAAGAAGTTAGCAATATCCTTTAACCATGTTAACTCTACTTTCCGCTATATAGATGATGTTCTTTCACTAAACAATTCAAAATTTGGTGACTATGTGGATCGCATCTATCCCATCGAATTGGAGATAAAGGATACTACAGATACAGTTAAGTCGGCTTCATATCTTGACTTACATCTAGAAATTGACAATGAGGGTCGGTTGAAGACAAAACTTTACGACAAAAGAGATGATTTCAGCTTTCCATTTGTGAACTTTCCATTTCTAAGTAGCAACATTCCAGCAGCACCTGCATACGGGGTATATATCTCCCAATTGATACAATATTCCCGTGCTTGCATTTCCTATCATGATTTTCTTGATAGAGGGTTACTGCTAACAAGGAAGCTATTAAACCAAGATTAAACCAAATTTTACGGACGCCATCACGAGTTGGTTGACCGTTATGGAATAACCGTTTCACAAATGATATCGGATATGTTCCTTACGTCGTAACTACAATCCCCTTCCCTTTCATGAATTTGACCTACCAATTAGACTTTTTACCGGATTTGTAATCACATAAGCAACACGACGGGTGCCGCATGTGGAGCAGGATCTGCTTACCCTTCCGGAGCACCTGAGATCACCCCTAGTTTTTGGTGGGGTTCGTGTTGTTTATTCTTAAGTTTTCTTTGTTGTGTCATGTGTACTATTGTTTTCTGTTTGTCTTTTTCATTTTTAGCCATGGCGTTGTCAGTCTGTTTTAGATTTACGAGTTTGACTGTCCCTTTGGTATCTTTGGTCCCTCTTTTATATGCTTTCATCCAAAAAGAAATTGTAGCTTGTATCACAGCAATAAGGTGTTTATTTTATTCATATCAATTTTATTTCAGCTATAAACGCATAACCAAAAAAATAATAGACTATATTGTCAAGGGAGATAACTATCGAAATGCTTTTAAAAAAGATTCATTTTGCGATAATTAGACATTTTAGTAAAAGAAAATTATATGAAATGTCTTAAATCATCAATTAGTATATATGACTTTAAAAGATTTTTGAAGGTATCGATGTTAAACAAAATAATTTGCAAACATTATCCAACAACATCATCGTTGATTCATTTCAACCAATTTTAAGTTAACCTTAATAATAATAACACTTTTACACTTTTGTTTGATACAGAGTTACTTCCCTTTAAAAGTCGCTTGTGTTTTTGTAGACAATGTTGGACGCGAAAACTTGTGAAACATGTTAACTTTGCGAAACACTTTTTTCGAAAAGTGCTTAAGCATGTAGAAATGATGAATTTTCAAGTAAAATTTACGTACAGAAAGCTGAATATTAATATAGATTCTTACATTGATACCAGTGGATTATCGGATTTATCCAATCGAGATAGTTAAATTATCAATTTTAAAGTCCGAGTTACCTTGGCGAGGACTTTAAAATTTATATATAATTTAAGTATCGAGATTGGATAAATCCGATAATCCACGAATAAGTTTGTAAGAATCTGTTTCTCTAATGATTAAAAAGACATTTTCTTTGTTGTTAACCAAAAATCCCCTTCGAGTGCCTTTCACATTGCACGAAGTTGTCAATTTCATTAACACCCGTTATCAAATTATGATGCATCAGTTAGCTAAAAAGGTCATGACCCTTAAAATCATTCAATGATCTTTTTAGATCACCAGCAACCACACATTGATTAAATTTTTTTTATACAATGAGTTCGGAAAGGGATAAATTTCCATAGAATTAGAGAAATATTTTACAAAAACTTCTACTCGGTTCATGTTGTTTAAACCGTTTAAGTTTAGACGTTATAATACCTGAAGGTCATTATATTTTTTGGCACAGTTCAGTCGAAAAAATAAAAAGTTGCCATAGATAAGGATTCTAACTAAAGTGCCCTAGACTTGGTTTGGCTTGATATCATATTTACCAAGGCCATTAAAATGGACAATATCACCTGATGTACAGAGTCAAGTAGATGACTCACAGACAAAGGTACCAAGAAACTGTGCAGGTATAATTCCTGAATTTACAGCATTATCCCCATTCATTCCCCCAAAGATATTGCAATATAAAAATAGGATATATATGTAGTATTATAACAAATGAAAAAACTATCCAAAAGGAGTACCAATAAAGAAAAGATGCAATCACCTACAGGTAATCATACTGCTTTCAACAATGACTCTGAGCAAGTGCAATACTCTATAGTCAGCTTTTAATTATAAGAAGGCCCTAACATTTTAAAATGTGAAACAATTCAAATTAATGTCGTAATGCCTGTACCAAGTAAGGAATATGACTGTTTTCAATGTACTGTAAATTCAGAAATTATTGCGGGCATTGATTATTGCGATTTTGTCATTTTAGACTTAAATGCGATTTTAATTTTTACGATTTTGAGAGAAATCCTGCTAAATTTATAGAAAATATTTCAAAATGCGAGTTTAAATTATTGCATTTACAACTCAGTCGCATTTTTCGCAATAATAAAAACCTCCCATTAATTTCTGAATTTACAGTATTTGATGAGTTTGAGGTTTTGATTTTACAATTTGACTACTTTCGGCTTTTAAATTTTTCACTCAATGATGGTTGGTTTCATGAATAATTAACTTCGAGTTTACAGAATCTTCACATAGATAAACAATCAGCTATAGCATGTGGGACATCTTATTAAGAGGTTAATTGATAAGGCTATTTTTTGTATTTTCCATTTGTTAATTTTCCATTTCCTTAACATTTAGAGAATTTATATTTGTTCTTTATGAATAAGGTTTTACAATTTACGTTTCAGTGCCAGTTTGCTTACATTCTTTTATATTTATGACTATTTGCCCCTCGACTTGCGAAGTAATAACGAGAGGTCTATTAATTACGGGCAAATCATACGGGAAAATATTGACAAATCATATAAGGGAGGTCAACATTCAATTGCAGGATATTAATGAAAGTTTAATCATATAAAGGATGTTTTATACTTGTTTCATAGTAAAACTAAGTCATTCAAGTATATAAAACATAATCAACTTTTCTTTAATTTAAAGTTGCATATGACTTTAAAAACCAATAGCCTGATTTATGACAAAACAATAAACGAAAACAAATTGACAGACCACAAGCACTGAAATGTAGACTACTGACAAGCAGTGTTTTTGTGAACCCCTGAACGCTTTTGGTAATAGAAATAATCGTCGTCATATTTTAAGTTAAGACATGAGTAAAATATAAAACAAGTTGCTTTTTTTTAAAAAGAAAAGCAATACATGAACCTAAGACCGCTGACTGCCAGGTCACCAAAAGATTGTTGCTGAATTTGCATTTGCTTTTGAATTAAAATAATTGACTGTGAACAATAAGAAGCCAGTTGAAAGAATATATTTACAGCTTCTATTTGAATAGTTATTTTAACGCTCGACTATTTTATTTATTACTTGGAAATGTACATAATTTTTCCGATGATAACCCTTTGGAAAATCATAATTACTACTAACCTACTCAGTTTGCTTTGTAATGTTGAATTCTGGATGCATTTATTTTATCTATCATATCTTTATATTTTGTTTCCTACATGAATGCCTTTATATTCTCAACTCGTATTTGAAGCTGTCTTTACTCGTGGAAGATGTTGTATGTGGTGAGACCTGTGACAAGCAATTGATTGGGACCTCTTATGAAGAGACTTATTTTGGTCTCATAAAAAAATCTCAAATTATAAGGATTTCCTGATTTTACTTAAATCAATTCAAACATTCTACTGGGAAACTTAGTTTTGCCGAGGAATTTCTTAATTCAGAAGTTTATGAATACCTGTACACTTTCAAAATAACCAATTTATATAAAAAGATATCAGAATTAAAATGATGTACGCCAGACACGAGTTCAGTAGATACAAAAAAAGCATCGAATGAAAAAAGTTAAAAGACTAAAAACATTAAAAAGTAAAGGAATTTATTCATTGGGTAGACAATCTTAAGCTTTGCGAAAAGGTCAAAGTTGATAATAGGACAGTGACTCAAAAACGAAACAAAAGAAAAACAACTAGAGGTCAGAATACCGTTAGAAACGATGACCATTTTAAAAGTCACATGTGAAGCTTTTTCTGCCGTGTCCTGAATTTAGATAACAAAAACAAAAAACAGCTTTCACGAGTGAATTTAATAGTATTGCATGCAAGTAGTATCTTAGCGCACGAAATAGTGACTAGGAGGCATCTCACTGATACTCAGGAAAAGAATCTGTTTTGAAATGTGATCTTTAGTGTAAATGAATCAATAGGTGTAGGATAGTTGGTCAACACAATGATTACAATTTTCAAAACCGTACCATATAGTACAAATATGTAGATGTTATACGGTTAAACTATTAAAACAAACAAACATACAAAACATTTAAATTTTATAAAAAAAAACTTTAACGTTCCTGTTAGGTTTTTTTTTCAAATTCTTTTGAATATATATAATATTAATAAACACGAACGTCAAGTATTTATGGATGGACAGTTTATTTATCGATAGAATCTACTTTTAAATTCTAACAATTCACTATGTGAATATATTACACTATACAAAATATAAGCAAAGAAATATATCCATACTAAAACGGTATAAAATAATCAACATTAGGCCAATTAAAATCAATTGATAGATTTTCATCCCCGCCCGCCCCTCTGAAATCGCCCCGCCCCGCATTTTTTTATTTTATAAAATTTACGATTTCCGGATTTTGTTCATACCCGTTACCGGTAACCGTTAAAATTTCGTTTCTTTCAATGCTTCCTGTTTCAAATTTCGGTTTTGTACCTCGAGTAAATCTAACCAAAATTATTTAAGTCGACCTTTCCGCTGCTCTATGATGACAACATCATCTTGCGAGAGTAAAGATTGATAACGAGAATGACATGAAATATTGGTGTTACGAGAAAAACGCTGTTTCCAAGACTGCAAATCGCGGTATGTCACAAATTTCTGTGATTAGAAGAAAACTGCGGACTTTTTTATTTATGCAATGACTTTGTCTCAGGAAATTTAAACTGTAAATGACACCCAAAGCACAAGATTCGTGGAAATCATTGATACAGAAAACATGATTGGATTACAGATATTGAAACACAAGCACGAACTTGTCAGATTTATGACTGTTTATTGAATTTAAAAAGTCGACTAACATACGCATTTTATTTATGCAAGCCCTTTGATTTTACCCATGGCTGTCTTTTTATGTTGACAAATAGCAAATGTCCAAATATACCCAAAAAGACTCATTAAACAACAACTTTTTTTTCATTATTAAGTTCATGTTTTACATGATAATTATATTTTCATCTTGCATATAAAGTACCAACCCTATTATTTTCAACACTCTCTGAGTTTTCATTTTATTCTGTACTCATAATAATTGTGTTGCATTCCAATGCATTTGGCTCAATATCTTTAATTGTTTTTACATAGGCGGTAATGGTAACGTTTTTTCCTGTAGCTCAGTCCATATCGTAAACTTGGATATGTATGATAGCTCGTTTCGAAGCTGTGACATTTTCACATATGTGGTTAAATTTTCGGGGTACGAAGTGAGATTGTAAGACATAATAGTGTCCTATGAAAAAGTGTCCAGATGGACACTTTTTCATTGAAATTTGGTATTTAATAATGTCAATTGCCATGGAATGGTGTCCCTCAAAAGGACAGTTTACTGCTAACAGTATGAAATAGTGTCCACTCACAGGACAAATTTTCATAGTTGTTGTGTCCTCCAAGGGAAGTAATACAAAGGTCATTACAAAGTTTTATTATACTTGAATTTTAATTAAAATATGAAGGATTGATGAGAAATTGATCAATATACAAATGTAAACAAATAAATAATGAATGGAAGTGAATATAGAGAAATTTAAGTTCTAAGAAATTCCCAGCAAATGGTAATAACAATGAAAGAATAACAATAAGAAGGAAGTGTAAAATCAAATATGAAGAACTTTATAATATTTATTATGTCAGATAAGAAGGCAATAGAAAATAAATAATGTCCATTGCCATGAAATATTGTCTCCTAATTGGACAGCATTTTACAGCAACAGTTATGAAATATGGTCCATCTGCAGAACAAATTTTCGTAGTGAATGTTATTATTAAAATTGTGTCCTCAGAGGAAAATAAAATGGAACAGCATCTAACATGTATATAATTATATTAAAAAATATAGATATGAAGATAAGGATGGTGTGAGTCCCAATGAGACAATTTTTATGTCAAAGTAACAATTACTTCAAGTTCGCAATTAAAGTAAAAATGCGTCCAGTAATAACAAGGCAATGGATATCATTTAATACTTTAATCATATCAAAAAATGCCCTGGCGGACACAATGTCCTCTGAAAAAAAATGTCCACCTGGACAATATTATGGTAGTGAATAATGTTCATGTTCATGGACACTTTTTCATACCTGAGGACATGTTTTCATAGGAAATTGTGTCCAGGACACATTTAAATATTAAGTAAATATTGTCAAAATGTGTCCGGTGGATATTTTTTCATGGAGGACATTATTAAATCCTACAAGATTACTTTTTCCGTAAATTAGCAAACCCCGAACATCCTTTTGTGATGCGGCTCCTTGTGGTAAAATATCCCCTTTTTAACACAATAAGATCTTTGAAAATTTAATACTTTGAACACATTCAATAGCTCCATAGTTTTAACACATTTATTCTATGTCCCTCTACTTTCCTAATCACCACAAATAATTAAGTTCAGTCATTTGTTAAAAATAGAAACATGTCCAATATCACTACACAGAGATTTTTTCTTTACACGTGACTTTTGAGTTCCTCATTTCGAGGCGCATTAGGGATGTTGTCCCATTTGCTTCAGTTTATGGTAATACATGTACAAACCATTGTTTAGAAACCAAAATACATTTTGTGTAGGTACATGTAGTCTAACTGAAGAGAGTATTTCTCACACGTTTTTGTTGTTAAGTTTTTAAAGCCGCAATTACATATATTTATTTAAGGATTTGAAATATTATGTAAGATTCCTCATACTTGTGTATACATGATATAAGCTTATTATTACACTTGCATATATGAAGAACTCGTCACAAAAGGGTTTCATATGAAATAAAATTTAAAAAATAAAATCCTCCCACCCGCCCCATTATTTTCAAAAATTTGGATGAAAATCTACTAATTAATTTTAGTTGGCCTTATGGTTGTAATTAAATTTTGTTGTGATTGTTGTAAAGTTGTGAGTTGCAAGGATTTAAAACAAGTTTTTCTATTCACGACTGTTTAAAATTCAAATATTTACTAAAATCTTACTTTCCGTTTTATGGATATATTACAATACAAAAAAATAAATAATAATTACTCATTAAACCTAAATACTAAAATGGTATGAAATAATTAACGTAGAAATATAATGATTAATTGTTTATACACATTTTTTTGTAGGATGCAAGAATTCATTTAGATTTGATTTTTATGTTTCCTTTACAAATGAATATTTAAAAATACCAAAGCAGAATATCTTGTAATATGAAATACTTATTTCTTGATTACAACTCTGAAAATATTCTGATTTTAATCATGATTGTTATTTTCCTCAGAAACACAAATACAGTTTATTTTTTGTATATGTTTCTTTGATTTCGATTGAATTAAATACTTTTGATAAAAAATATCATCTTTCTGTTTTTCGATCAAATATCAATATGTTAACCAGATTCTTCTCTCCCGTAAGTCTATGATGAAATACACACTCAGTATCCCGTGGTTAAATCTTCAAACATAATTAATTCACATGTTATCGAGACAACATACAGTTATAAATTGACCCAGATACACACAGTATACAATGGTCGTTTTAAAACAAATATAATTACGTCGTCAAGGGTCATCAAGGGACCATATCAAAGACCTGTATAAATGACTGAAAACTTTCGAGACGTTCCGAGAATTTTATTCTGACTTCCGGCCGAGAGATATCGAGTGGCCCATAGACACATCCAAAACTCACCAATATATAAGCATGAACCCCTCAGGGGGTTCATGCAAAAAATATGAAAATAAATGCAGAAGAATGTTATCCATAACCAGAAATATTTTTCCTACACCGAGTTTAAGAGCTCTAAATTACTATAAGTGTATGCACATAGAAAATGGAATTAATTACGAGGGATTATAATAAGAGATACTGGATTGGTCCTGGAACCAATTGATTTTAATATCTGTTTGTACATAAAAATGAAATTGTAAAGGATTTTAATAACTTAAGATACATGTTTACTGAATTAGTCCTGGTCCTTAATTATTGATTTTAATGTAAAACCATAGTAGGGATCAACAATAATACTATGCTATGAATTAAAAGGAATAAAACAACTTTTATTATAACAATATAAAAGCAGAAATTTCTCTTACAAGAAAACCATCCAAGCCATCTGTAAAAGTGTTATATAATCTTTGCATGCTTTGGAGGCGTATATTTTGGTCTGACAAGTTCATTGTCAAGGTTGTAAGGTGTACAGGTTCGTCTGATATGTGGTCTGACAAGTTCATTCGTCAAGGTTGTAAGGTGTACACGTTGGTCTGACAAGATCATTTGTCAAGTATGTAAGGTGTACATGTTAGTCTGTCAAGTTCGTTCATCAAGGTTGTAAGGTGTTCATGTTTATCTGACAAGTTCATTCATCAAGGTTGTAAAAGAGGGACGAAAGAAACCAAAGGTACAATCAAACTCATAAATCAAAAACAAACTGTCCCCGCCATGGCTGAAAATGAAAAAGACAAACAGACAACCAAAAGTACACATGACACAACATAGAAAACTAAAGAATAAGCAACACGAACCCCACTAAAAATTAGGGGTGATCTCAGATGCTCCGGAAGGGTAAGCAGATCCTGCTCTACATGTTGCACCCGTTGTGTTGCTTATGAGATAACAAATCCTGGAGGCCAACAAAGTCTTAACGTGAGGCCTGTTGGTTCTCATTCACCCGGTATCTTTTAGGATTTTATAGTTGAATATGATTGAGTTAAAGAGTTTGTAATACATGCCTTCATATTGAATTTTCCAACCTTTATGGAACAGTTATATGTATATGTATTTGGTATTGCCTTTTTGTACGGTGAAACCTTGAAAGACTAAAGTCTTATTCAACTGACATAACTAATTCTGCTTATACAATGTTTGAGTCAACTGAACTCGTGATTTCACCATTGTGCACCTTTTCAAAAAGACATATATGCAAAGGAAATGAAACAAATCTTTACAGTACTGAGTATAATTTTGTTAACTTCTTACATAGTTATCTGCTGATGTCAAATCTTTATCTTAGTTGTAGCCCAAAAAGAATATGTAATTGTACAGCAAAATGAATTGAGAGTGTAAAAAAAGGTTACATCATTAGGTAGCACAACCCGGATGTAATTATTAGGTTAGGTATATGACCCTCCTTTCAGAGTAGACTAGTTCGACAAGTAATCAATCCATCTGTCTGAAGAACTAGACTACTCCAAAAGGAGTCCACAGTTCAGTTAACAATTAAACAAGCTAGCCAAAGATATTACCTTAACCTACACATTCAATGCATTTTTCTGTAACTAATAAGGGAACTTATTTTGGTTGAACAGTTCTCATTTGAAGCAGACACTTCTTAACTAAGGATACAACACAAATATTGTGTATAATCCATGTTTTCAGTCCATCAGCACAAATAAACAAATTAATGTAAAAGTTTGGCTTTTTCGTAATGTCAACTTAGACAAACTAGTAACAATGGGACATTGAAAGTTTATAATCACATTAACAATTACCCCCTTATGTAATGTATTCACTTCCCTTATGATGGGCTGTATTTCACATATGCTATAAAGTTGTGGAAAATGGTATAAATATACAGTAATTGATTTTGTGATTAAATTGATTGTCTTTTATTGGTTTCAAAGTTGTAATGTTGTATTAACATGCTGAAACTCTGTAAATTTAATAATGACTTATGTATGTACAAATGTTTTAGGACTTAACTCAATAGCTGTAGGAAACCAGTCAAACAGTTTATCAAGCATATCGAGTGGTTCTAACAATCCATTAGGAAATTTAGCAAACATTGAAAGTTCAAGTACTGCTCCAAATGTGGTGAGGTCAGCACGGGAAACAAAGGAATGGCACCAAAGTGTAACTCAAGACCTCAGAAATCATTTGCGTCACAAATGGTAAGAGACACACAACTCTTATTAACAGGGAAGAAATATTTCCCAAAACAAATTATCTTAAATTTTAACGATCTTTGTGTAAGAAAAACAACTATTACTAACATCCCTAAATGCTAAGCAGACAACAATATATAAGTTATACTAACAAAAAAAGAAGGAGAAACAAATTGAAATGAATAGGTGTCAATATTGTCAGTGTTTTTTTTTGTGCAGAGTTTATATTTGCTTTGATTAATGAACAGATCAGGACTTTAAAAGACAGTCAAATGTCCTGCATAAATCATAAGGGTAAAGAACGGGTGGTCAATAAAGAAAATTAACCATACAGGAAAGACAGGTCAAAGACCCGAGAGACATGATAATTTAAATCTGCATAAGTGGAAATAATTCTAATTCAGAGAATTCTTAGGTATGGCAAATAAACAATGTTTACAGAATACAACATGTCCTTCTCCATATCCATCTTAGTATCATCCAGTGACTTTATCATAGGACATGTTATAATCTATCACTTATTAGTCCCCTACCGTCAAAGTAAATCCTCATTCCGGCAAATCAGTTTTCCACACTTTTTCCTATAAATGCTAGAAGATATTGACTTGATATTTTTTTTTTCATCATGAAACATTACAGATCTAGTTTGAATTCTGTTCCAGTCTGATAATTTTGATAAGAGTTATGGTCTTTGGATTTAAAAAGCCACTGAAATAAATCACTGAAATATTCAGTTTTCCATACTTTAAAATTTTTGTTATGCTTGGAAAAATTGATTTGGTTATTGGTAAATAGTTTTATCATGACCAAATTATAATTTTGTTTCTGTCTTATGATTTTGTAGAGAGGTTATTCCTCGGACTTTGAAAAATTCACTGCAATTATCAGTTTTCCACACTTGTTTTCGTCATGCTTGAAGATTTTGACTTGATATTTGATATTAAGTTTATACACCATGAGTTATATAGATCAAGTTGGCATTTTGTTCCAGTACAATTATTTTTTAAACGATAGGGGACTATGTATTGTCATGCAATACTCTGATTTCAGAATGCTTGTTGAACATAAAATATTATCCTGCTTTAAAAAGTAGACAGAATTTTATGAATTTGCGTCATTGCTGTTATCTATGCGTATACATGGTTTTATAATAATACACAATAATCATTTGTTTGTCCCGCACAGGAATTTTATTAGTGGAAATCTTCGGTTATTTCACATGCAAAACAAATACTTGACTAAAAGTTGTTGACTCCTTGACACATTTGCATTGATTCCTGATTTTCATTTTCATTTTCACTTTAATGTATTTAGTCTGATAATGATAAATGATGCAAACACCCAGTGCAATATTACATCTATCTTAACACCACTTTTACATAGGATAAACTGAATATGAATAATGTTAAAAAAATAAATATAATTAAGGAGAAGTTAGTTGCATTCAAGATCACCATAATCTTAACACTTAATTGAGTAATATTTTAAACAAAGAGAGGTTAATTTTGAACTAAATAATAAAAAAAAAGTTGAAGTCATATGATATATATGTAATAAGATTTTTCAAACATAGTTCTTCTGAGAGTATAATTTTAAAGTAATTCTATCGAAAATTAAACATTGTCATAATATATGGTGATCTAAGTGTATACAAAGCTTCTGTTTATTTAATAAAGATTATCAATATTTGACAGGATCAATGCCATATTTCCAACACAAGATCTTGCAGCATTGATGAAGGACAGAAGAATGACCAATCTTTTAGCATATTCCAGGAAAGTCGAATGTGACTCGTATGATACCGCCAACAGTAGGGTATGTAGGAGTACAGTATAAAGTAATCCACAATACATAGCTATTTGTAAAAAAAATGTGTACTGTAATTATTTTGGTCACCCACCCTTCGGAAACGCAAAACACCCCAATATATAACCTATCATTATGCTGTTACATATTGTCTATAGGTGTATTGAACCAATTCAAGTTTCCTTTAAAGTTTAAAATGCTCTCTTAACTTTTATGTGACACATGTTTGTTATGGGGTACATAATGAGTGATTTGTTTTATGTCTTAGTCAATAGTTTGATATTTTAGAGTATCTGTTCCAGACCATATGAGTATTTGGACCATATACGTGTATGGTCATCACATAGCATAGATTACCTTACCCGTATTTGGCACAACTTTTTGGAATTTGGGATCCTCAATGCTCTTCAACTTTGTACTTGTTTGATTTTATAAATAAAACTATGGATTTTCTTATATCAGAAATAGATTACCTTAGCCGTATTTGGCACAACTTTAGGGAATTTTGAATCCTCAATGCTCTTCAACTTTGTACTTGTTTTGATTTTATAAATAAAACTAAGGATTTTCTTATATCAGGCATATATTTCCTTAGCCATATTTGGCCCACCTTTTTGTCGAGCCTTCGACTTTAGTCGAAAAAGCGAGACTAAGCGATCCTACATTCCGTCGTCGTCGGTGTCGTCGGCGGCATCAACAAATATTCACTCTGTGGTTAATGTTTTTGAAATTTTAATAACTTTCTTAAACT
>CM034358.1:12456190-12614984 GCA_019925275.1 Mytilus edulis
TCCACAATGTTATTTTAAAAAATACCTCCATGAGTGTCACATTACATTTTGTAACAAATTCACCAGACCGTAACAAATCTACATGAACTGTACTACAATGTGATGATCTAGTATCACAGGTAACCATGGAGACAGGAACTTCAGTTGTTGTTGTCATTTCTGTTGTTGATGCAGCTGCTGTTGTTGTTGAAGTGGTTGTTGCTTGAGTTGTTGTCATGACAGTAGGTGGAGCTGTTGTTGTTGTGGTTACAGTTGTTGTAGTTGTTGGTGCTAAAGTTGTGCTGGTTGTTGTAGTTGTTGGGGTCGTTGTGCTGGAGGTCGTTGGCATGGTAGTTGAACTTGTGGTTGTTGTGACCTCTGTGGTAGAAATTTTCACAACAAAAATTATTTACTGTGACTTGACTGCTAGTTTTGCTATTCGACTATTGCAACTCATAAAAAAACATTGACCAAATTGCAATTTGTTTTATAAAACCAAACTGTTCAACTGGTCAGAAGTTTAAACAAACTGCTGTAGAATATCACAGTCAAGTCGTGAAAGTGCAAGGTGGTCAAATAAAAACATACTTACAATCCTATAAGACTTTAATTCCACATTACTGTTGATGTGAAAATTTAGTCCATCAGTCTGTATAGATATTTAATAGAAATTTTCATGCTTAAGGTGAAATGTAATTTTGAATTGCTATAAAAATGTCCAAACTAAGCTTCATATAGTTTTTCTTTCAAAATGTCTTTTATATTCACAAGAATTAGACATTATGTGAATTAAAACATTTCATATTCAGTAAAATATGTGTGAAATTACAATACATTTGTGTATGTTTGTAGGCATTTTCCATGGGGAGATAATCATTTTTTCTTTCAAAAAGTCTTTATTCAAAATAATAATGTCTTAGGTTACATCTCCCCATGGAAACTTATCAATAAAGTATTGTTATTTCACACATATTTTACCGAATAAATGATGTTTAAATTCAAATGATGTCTGATTCTTATGAATATAGAAGACTTTTCAAAAGAAAAATTATATGAAAGCTTAGTTTGGACATTTTTATAGCAATTCAAAATTACATTACACCTCTTGCATGCTAATGACTATAATATATCTATACAAACTGTTAGACTGATTTGTCACATCAACATCAAAGTGGAGTTAAAGTCTTATAGGATTGTTAGTATATTTGATTTTATCACCTTGCACTTTCACAATTTGACTGAACAGTTTGTTCAAAATTCTGACCAGTTGAACAGTTTGGTTTTATAAAACAAATTGCAATTTGGTCAGAATTTTGAATGAGTTGCAATAGTCGGATAGCAACACTAACAGTCAAGTCACTGTAATAATGGCAAGTGGTAAAATTGAGAATGGAAATGGGGAATGTGTCAAAGAGACAACAACCTGACCATAGAACAGACAACTGCGTAAGGTTACCAATGGGTCTTCAATGCAGCAAGAAACTCCCGCACCTGGAGTTAATTTCCATCTTATGAGTTTCAATGTCCCCAATCTTTTTTAAGAATAAAGTTAGATAAGATATATCATATATTCTATCAAGAAATATTTTATTAAAATAGATGTTGAACTGTAGAAAAGGCTTCTATAATCATCACAAAAACCAACACAAAATTTTGAGTAAATTTGCTATTATAAAAATTGGTCTAATTGCTGTAAATATTGTTCTGAAACATGTTACTGATAGGACAAACTTAATTTGAGACAGTAAATATTAATTGTACCTGCCAAACTTAAAAATACAATTCAGATATCATAAACTTTATGTTTGAACTGTATGACATTATTTTATTTTCAATACTTAATGCTCAATTTAAAAGATGAATAAATATATATATTTTAAAATGGACAATTTACCATTTTCAAAATACTTGAAGCTAAATCTAAAAGATGAATTATAAAAAAACTTTACCTGTTTTGGTGAGACATTCTATTCCAGAGAAACCTTGGTAACAAAAACATCCATTTTCTATACAAATGCCATTTCCATAGCAACCTTCAGGACAAAGAATTGCTTGACGAATGTCTTCAATATTCACATCAGCAAGTTCTCCCAAATCAGTCGAATTTGATCTTTTATTCAATTGGGTTTCACATAAATTTTCTAACAGACGTAAAACCTCGGGCATCCATGTTGAATTCTGATATGAGGTTGCCAAGGCAACACAGATATTCATCACTGTATCAATATCAATTCTAATTTTATTTAAGCAAGTTTTGGCAATCCCTGACGTCATAAACATATTTTTACAACTGTCATTTGCAAGCTGCCCATCCTTAACAGGCTGTTTAGTTTCAATTTCTTCATCATCAAAATCTCCTTCAAACATGTAATCTGGTATTTGATTGGTTCCTTGGGTTTTGTTTATCCAATAAAATGTTGTCTCTTTCAGATGAAATAAAAACTGTGGTTTTGCAGCAGATGATTTTGGGCAGGAAGTCTCATATGAAGACAGCGAACAATCACATTCTGGCATCTCAGGGGTCAAGGTCATCAATAAAAGTTCATAATTCTCAAACAAACTAAGACCTGGAAGTAACCTGAAAAAAACTTTTCGATAAGATCTCCACCCTTACAGAACTGAAATGTTTGCAGCAGATCTGCTGTAAACTTGCTGCAGGTCTGCTGCAAACAAAATGCTTGCACCTGGAACCCTTTGAATAATGTTTGCAGATGTTTGCAGCTAGCTGCAAACCTCCTGCAAACATTGCAGCTTTTTGCTGCAAGCTTGCCGCAAGGTTGCAGAAACAAATATGTTTGCGGTAAGATTGCAGGAAAAACTAGAATATAAGGGATGTTCGCAGTTAGATTGCAGGAATCTTTGACAATTTTATATGTTTGCAAGAGCATTGCAAGAAACTACATAAAACGACTGAGCATGCCTATTGGTCACTTCCTGGAAGATAAAGATTTGAAATTTGAAAATGTTGGTAATGTTTGTGTCATGATATATATTAGTGTTCAGGGAGGCATTATAGTTTGGCAATTATCAGATTAGTTTTTAAAGACATTATTTGTAAGTACAGAATGTTAACTTATAAAATTCATTTCCTTCACAGATATCTGCATGAGGTTTTAAATACATTTTCAAATATGTAACCATGCAATATACAGTACTCCCTCATATGCTTAGAGATTATAACTTACAAAATATATGTAAGTCTAGTTGAATTTTGTGACAATTTTAGTTTAACTATAGCTGTATATAATCATATACATGCGCAAAGAAAATTTCAAATAAATCTTTTTAACTTTAGATTCATGCATGTAATTCATTTGAGAACGTACTTGGAATTAATTTAACTTATTAAACAAGTTAAAAGGTTTAAACTTATGGCATGATAATTTTTCAAATGATAAAGTACAATTTAATTGAATTAATTTATGAATGGATGGATGTAACAAAACTTTTTAAGAATTTGCTGTGAAAATATAGATAAAATGATGTGTACACAACATGACATTGGTTAATTGTATAACAGATTGATTTGAATAAAAACGTTTGCAGCAGGTCTGCAGCAAACACGCAGGAGAAAGATTAATTTGCATAAATATGTTTGCAGCAGGTCTGCGGCAAACACTCATTTGCATATAAATGTTTGCAGCAGGTCTGCAGCAAACAGACAGGAGAAAGATTAATTTGCATAAATATGTTTGCAGCAGGTCTGCGGCAAACACTCATTTGCATGGTAAATTGTTTGCAGCAAACACGCCGCAAACACGGACTCTATGTTAGCTGCAAGTCTGCAGCAAGTTCGCAGCAGACTTGCAGCTGATTTTTTCAGTAAGGGTGCATGTGTTACCACTGTAAGAATTAATAATACTATTATCAATTCCATTAAAAGATGAATAATTTCACAAAATTCTTTTCTGATACATAACTGGAGCATGCTAAGCAAAGACGCAGAACATTAAAAAACAAGAATGTGTCCATATTACACTGATGCCCCAATAGCACTATCATTTTCTATGTTCAGTGGACTGTGAAATTTGGGTCAGAACTCTGATTTCATCAAGAACGACCTCGACCAAAAACTTTAACCTGAAGCGGGACAGACGAACATACTGGACATAAATGGGGCATAATAAATGGGGCAAAAAAAATAAATGCTTGGTTTGATCTAGAGGCCAAATGCTCCTCAATAGAAGCCAGCACATTCAATACAGCTAATTATGGGATCTTTAAATATCCAAGATGTCTGACATTTGTATTGCTATTTTAACCCCATGGAAAGAAACGTTTCTACAGTATGTGGAATGGTAGAAGAACAATTAAATGATGACAACACCTTATATGGATCAGACTATGTAACTTACCTCCAATCAACAAGAGGCTGACTTGTCTGTACATCGTTGCTATGGTACCATGTATTATTACCAATTTGACCACACAATCCATCCATCCTGTCTGTAAAATATCCTGATGACTGGACAGTCAAGGTCATGCTTTGGTGTCGAAGGTCAATTCGTACCTGAGCTTTATTGTCCAAAACAATCTGAAGAGAAAAAGTTGTTTAAGGAAGTACTTAGGTGAGGTTTTGGAATTCGTGTCAAATTTTCGGACTCCTTGGTGTTTTACCATACAATACAAAGTAAAATATTTTGCCCCATAACACCCATTTATTTTTTCATATAAGACTTAATAGCTCATGTGGGGTCATTTACGAAAATTTTAGAAGATTCTTAATTTTCTTTCTTTTGTTTTGAGACCCCACTAATACCAATGCAAAACATAAGATAAAAGTCTGAGTCGGCCTTTCCCCGCCATATTTTAAATCTCAAATACCTCGAAAAGGAGGTCCATGACCTATCAATATTTTTAGCTTATTTTTATCCTTAAAGAATGCTCTATCAGCTTAAAGTATAAATTTTAAATTCTTGATTTATTAATTTTCCCCTAACCTCACCTAAGTACATCCTTAAATATACTATTTTGATAAACAAGATTTTCATTTTCAAACTTTTTTCTGTAAACTTTGAGACTTCTCATGGAATTTTAATTATGTGATTATGTGTGGCTTTTTTTAAAGTGATCATTTGATTACCAAACCAAATATATATGATTATTTGATAATTTAGGACTGTATTTTTGATTATTTGATACTTAAGGGGGGTTCGCGGGTCTAAATCATTTTTATAGGATTTCTCTATATTTTTCTATAAATGAACTTTATCTTATAGGTAATAGAAAAATAAAAATAAAAAAGTGGGGTCACCGTTCATTTGCGCTCACAATCTGCCTTCAAAAGAAGCATACATTTTTATAAAGGTGTTTTTTTTCTGTTGAAGTAATAGAAGAAATAAAGGTTATATCGAAATAAAAAAAGAAATTTATTACAGAAATCGCCCAAATTTTACAATAATTTAGTTTAAGTACAGCTTATATGGAAATTATATTGAAAAAGATAGGTCACCGATGAGTTGAAAAAGATATTTAAATTTTAAAGCCAAAAAAAGGCATTTTTCCACCAAAGGGAGATAATTTGGAACTTTTTTAATGATGTATACATTTTAAAAGTCATCTGGGGCCAACACGCATTGATTGTTTTGAATGATTTTTGTACCATATGATAAAGTAACAACTACAAAAGGAAATGAATAAAATCTGTAATGAAAAACAAATGTTTGATTTTTTTCTGAAATTTTTATACCCTCGAGCCTCCTTAAAACAACAAATTAATGATTATGCAATTATATCGACAAAAGATTATGTTACACTTTGGACAAACCCCATGAGGGGCCTTAACTTTAGCCCTACAAGTCTATATTTTGCAAAACATCCTGCATGTTGATTATTGTAACCTTGTTTTTGCTCCATGATGTTTTTGTTAGCCTTTTAAAAATGTAGACTGATTACTTGATAGATTTTTGGTATTTAATGTCACCTTCAGCATCATTGGCTACTGTGGATTCATTTTGGTGAATTGAGGAAAATTTGCATTTTTGTTGATATTTGATTTAGTAAAAGTCTATCTATAACCATTCAGAAAAAATGTAATTTGTTGAACTTTTAAATTCGTGATTTCCTTGTACAACGAAATCTATGAAAATTGGTAAACAGCGAGTAATGAAGAATATACAGTATATTGTGGACTGGTTTATATTAATGAAGGAAGAATGCGTTCCCAGAGAGAACCACTGACTGTTTTTTTATTTCTTTCTTATACTTACATATATCAATTTCCCATGCCGTCCTTCAAATATTTTCATGTTAGCCCTCATGGCAGGGCGATATTGTATAATTATATCCCCTTCCTTATTAGTTGACCTACATCTGTCTATTATCAGTCTTGTCTCCTTGTAGTAGATGGCAGCACCACAAACACAAAGTAAATTTTCATCTGGACAGCTGGTCACTCGTATCTGAATCTGTTAAAGATATATAAGAATACTGTATTTTGATTGGTTGGTAGCCAATGTATTTTTCGCTTATTCTAACCTTTTTTTTTCATTTTAAACAAATTTGCATATTTTTCACCACTGCTTGTGAAATTTGCCTTAAACTAAAATATTTCCTTTCACCAGTACAGAGAGTTTAAATCAAAAGCCAATCGGTGTAATTAAACAGATATATATAGAATAATAGGTAGTTTCGTTTTTGATACTGACTATATCATGTGGAATATCTAGACGAGCCTGTAAAGATATTCCACATGATATAGTCAGTATCAAAAACAAAACTACCTATTATTCTGTTTATCGGTAATTATGACGTCACACAATGTATTGCCTTATATTTTCAGTGATACAGCCAGTACGTTGATACTTGAAAATATTAGGCAGTAAGATCAAAGGGAAAATATATACTAATTACCGATAAATCATGTTATGGAGGGGTATTTGTGAAAAATTTGCCTAGCAGCTCAGGAAATTTAATAGTCCCTAGATTGATATTTTTCGCAAGTACACTTCCATAACATAATATATCTGTTTAATTAAATATATTGGTGCAGATCTTCAACTTGTGTGATATAAATATAATGTTTCAAGCAATACATGTAAAATGAAGAGAATTTAAAACACATGCATGCAAATTTTTGGTGGAGAACAGAACATATTTTCAATCAGAACTAGTCAAATATTTTTGATTTCTTTCTACAAAGTAAGTACCTACTGCGGATCCATATCGTGTTCATGGAGGTTAAATGATTTCATGGCTTTTACAAAGTCTGCATTTACATTTATAGTAAATAAGTTTATTGTTCACTTGTACTCATGAAATCCATGAAAATTTGTATCCCACAAAACAATTAAATCCACAGCATGTACAGATATCAGGACTAAAAAAAGAAAAATATTTCTGAATCCTTCGTAATGAAGCTTGTTTGAATTTTTCGTTCAAAACACAAAATAATTTCAGATGTATATAAATAATACGCATAATATAATAAAACAAGAATGTGTCCCCAGTAAACCGATGCCTCACTCACACGATCATTTAATATGTTCAGTGGACTGTGAAAATAGGGTAAAACCTCTAATTTGGAATTAAATTAGAAAGATCATATCATAGGGAACATGTCAGCAGGGCTCACGCTACCAGGCGACTTGGGCGAAGAAGTCGCCTTCCCGACCGTCACTTCGCTTTCCCCGACCCCCAAAAGCGAAAACAAGTCGCCCTGCTCTTGACGACAGTCGCTTTCAGTCGCTTCCGTCATCGGACATTTTCAATTTTTACCAAGTTGATGAAACATCAATTTTTTACTGATAATTAAAGAAATTCAGACATAAACTATTCATTATCTTTAGAAAAGAGGTTGAAGCATTGTCTCCCCAGTGTGTAGCAGGTTATTTGATAAAAATACAACTTTTTATCACTTCGTGCATTTCCAGAAGTCCCGGTGCTTGTTACTCGAAAACGTACATCAACCTTAATTTCGGCGGCAAAATAAGTTTGTTACTTCATTTAAACGTGATAAAAGTTGCCTCCAGTAAATGTTTAATCCATTTATTGCATTAAAACCGTCATGTTCCTTTCCAAATAACTTGTAAAACATCGTTTATTTTTGTAAATTTTCTTGCATTCGTCCGCCATTGACCGATTTCTAAACTACGGATCTGAACCGGACCAGCTTTGACCGAAATCCGTACTTTTACAATAACTACTACGGACGCACGGATGGAACAGCTGACAGAAGAATATTGATCCCAAAGGGAAAAATTACGCATTCCACACACATTAAGAGACTTTTGGTTACATCTAATTGATTGGTGTATATAATTCCCTATATTTTTTTATGGATTGTTTCAAACTATTGATTAAAGTTGCTTAACTCTGAGACTATTCTACTAATATCAATATATTATGGCCCAGCTTAATAACTTTTATATTTTTTTATGAGAAACACTGAAATTCATACACAAGATAATTTTTAATTAAATTGTAATTGATATATTATAATTTCTTTACATTTTTTAAAATAATTTTTTTTTTAGTGCTAGATATTTAGTTGGTTAGTTTCTCACAAGAACCTAAGTAAAACTTGAACAACTATTAATTTCAAATGTTACTTTAATTGTAATTTTTTACTCATATGAATTGAACAACATAAAAAGAACATTATTTACATATGGCCCTTTATACTATTGTAAAATCCAAACATTGCAGCGCACTGCGTGAATGAGCACTTCTCTTTCAAATCTCACCACTTCTCCCTATCAGTTTCAAAAAGAGAAGTCACTTCTCCCTATAATTCTGAAGTAGTGTGAGCCCTGAATGTGTACTGAGTTTCAAGTTAATTGGACTTCAACTTCATCAAAAACTATCTTGACAAAAAACTTTAACCTGAAGCCAGACAGACAGACCAACAAACAAATGGACAGATAGGTAAACAAACGAACAAACAGACGCACTGACCAGAAAACATAATGCCCCTCTACTATCATAGGTGAGGCATAAAAATAAATGATTTCGTGACTTTTTGAATAGGACGAAATACTTAAAAAATATATACTTACCTCAAACTCATTATTTCTGCTCTTCAGAAGGATGTATGTTCCTCTTTTAGATAATTTAGACATACTGAAAGCATAAATAAAGGGCGCAATTATACAATTTATTGATATCTGCTTCTATTAAATAGGCTATTTGAAACTTTCTACCAAAATTAAAGAGTTAAAACCAAAATCATATATGTGTCTTTCTCTGTTGTGATGTTACCCTATTGTTTCAGGTAAGGGTGAAGGTGGGTACCTATTAAAATGTTTAAACCAGCTGCATTTAAATACACATGTCCTAAGTTAGGAACCTGATTTTGACTGGTTGAAAACTGTACTTTTACCTATAATGGTTAACTTTTATAATTGTGACTTGGATCAATGTAGAGTTGTCTCATTGGCACTCATACCACATCTTCTAATATCTAAGAACGACTATTCAGGATTAAAAAGGGGAGAGTGTCAGTCTGAAAACACTAATTGTATTCTGCAGGCAAATGAGCATGCACTTATAATAAAGAGCTTGTTTTGTTTTTATAGTAAAAGTGTTTTGTCAATCAAGAAATTAGGTGTTCATGATAGATAACTAGAATAAAACTAAGGCAATTCAAATCTTGACAAAATTCATGTTAAAAACATTCTTATCATAGTACTACCAGCTTATGTGGTTTAAAGCACATTCAGCAACTAGATCTCACATTTATCAAGTTCAGGATGATCCCATGTAATCAAACAGGATTACATTACAGACATGGTAGATATTCAACTTTTTTGAAATGAGACTCAATGCATTTCAACATGGACATAAGTGTATATATCAGTTCCTTTATCTGTGTGGACATATTATTTCTCCAACCTTTCAATCAGATCATGTAGCACATTAGCTATTGACTACAAGGCAGTAGTACAGCCTCATCAGTGCCCGTGCAAACATTCCAGAAGTATGTTACTGATTGTGAACCAAATTGTAAACCTACTCCGTATCGTGATGTATCATAAAGGACCAACTACAGTCTCAACAGTGCCCATTAACAGTCCAGAAGTATGTTATAGCGAACCTTATTGTTAACCTACTCCGTAACTCGGGATGTAGCTATTCCAGCAACTTGAATTCTTTAAATTGGACAACATACATTTTTAAATAGACAACTTTACATTTAAAATATGTCAAAACCAAGGATCTTTACAGTTTTCCTATTTATTTAAGATATTATAGAGATTGTTTATATCGTCTTATTGATGTTAAAGATTTATACTTTGGGATATAGTGATATTTACTGTAGAGTATAAAATATTAAACTTTTATTTACTCCCATAATGTTAAATTGCAGATGGAAGTATACATAGCATTTATACTAAATATACCCTAGAATCTGACAGTACTTTATAGCTGTGAAATTTGACAAACACCTCGAAAAAATTATTAAATATATAACTGCATATTATAACATCGTATTCAATGATGAGAGCTTTTAAGCCCGAAAAGTGTTATTTTATATTGCCAGAGTGGCATTTTCTTCACAAATTTTTTAGGAAAATTTATCATGTTTGAATAATGGATTTATAGTTTCTCATGCCTGTATGGTAATGTACTAGCACAGGGATATCCCCATGCATACCTTGCATACAAACATCTACAAATGAGATGCCAAGTCTCACCTCCTCGTGGAGAATCCTCGCTCCACATTCCCTAAACTAGTAGATTGTTATACAGGCAGTTTCTCCCCCACTCTGAATTGAATACTGAATGCATTTCTTATAATGTTCAAATCTTATCAACCGTCTGGTGCAGCTGTTGCATTTCAGAAACTAATACTGACACACTCTATCATTGATATACTGAATATCATTTTTATAGCAATATAATCATTATAATCATTGAATATACTGAATATCATTTTTATAGCATTCTCATTGAATATACTGAATATCATTTTTATAGCATTCTCATTGAATATACTGAATATCATTTTTATAGCATTCTCATTGAATATACTGAATATCGTTTTTTTATAAATTCTGATTATTGAATACTGAATATTCTTTTATATCATTCTCATCATTGAATTACTGACTATGATAGTATTATCATGTTTGAATCTTTTTAAAAACATGTAAAATTTTTGAATTAATCTTGTTTGGATACTGGATAGCATTTTTGTATAGCATTTAAAAAAAATTGGAATACTGAATATCATTTTTTATAACATTTTCAAATTTGGGATACTGAATTCTATTTAAATAACATCACTTTATGTTTTGAATACTGGATACCATTGTTTATAAAATTATCATGTTTGATTTCCAAACAAGTATGCAGTTTTGTTAGAATTTTAACATTAACTTCTAATCTTTAAATACTAAATATCATTATTAATACATGTAGTAACATTATTATGAATCAGTACGTATGTAACATATATTTTCATTATTTTTTTTTCTCATGACTTTATTGAAGGTGAATAATCCAAACTCCTAAATCCTTGGGGGCACTCATCTGTTTCCATCTGAGTTTTTGGACCTTAATGGAATTTTATCACTGGTCATTTCTAAAATTTAATTCATCCCCAAGCATTTCAGGGACAAATTTTATCAAATTTATTCCAGTGCCAGTTTGATAGACCCCTGCTACTTCACAAGTACATGGGCTATCCCCCAGGCAGACCCTTGCACTACCTGGCTGCCGATGAGACGCCTAGTCTCATCACCTAAGTGGAGAACCCTCGCTTCACATTCCCCGGCTGGCGCATTGTCGGGCAGGCAGGTTCTTCCTTACACTGAAGGTTGCAAGCTGACTTGCTCAGGCAGGAACTCAAAATTCCGTTTGTATGCTGAGTGTTTCTCAAGGGCCAAAATTAAATGATTTTTTAATAAATATTATTATTTATTCTAACTGTCTTTCTGCTTTAAGCCAGTATGATTTGCTGAGACTATGTTTTGGTTTACACACAGAAACCCCTTATATGTGCCTTGGTTGCTGTTTGTTTTGGACCAGTTATTTGGTCTTTTTTGCTCATTAATATGGGCTAGCTATCATATTGCAATGCTGACTTTAATTGAGATTTGCTATATCATTATCAGGATCCCTCAACAGTTACACAACCTCCTACTGAAACTACAGAAATAATATTCCCACTATATGAGACTGCAAAAAATAATATTTCCATATGAGACCACAAGAAATATATAATAAGAGTCTACAGAAAATACAATAGAACACTACAAGAAAATACAATATGAGACCACAAGAAAATACAATATGAGATAGCAGGATACAAACACCTTTGAAGTTTGTATAAATAAAACAAATATTTCATTTTAGGTTTTCTTACTTGTTCTGGAATGACAAAATAAATACACCAGCAGTCATGTAACAGGAAGCTGATGGCAGATCTATCACTTTTATCTACAAATAAAAATATTAACTGTTCAATTATTCAGCATTCCTTCCATTTGTAAAGAAACATTCATGCAACTCCATAATGGTAAAAGTGACGCCACTCAAAGTACACCTCGGTCTGAGTTTTGTGGTTATGCATTGTGAATACTTTTATAAAATTTAGTAGAGGGAAACTTATGTTAGAGAAGGGAAACAAATCTGGATGTACTGAGGAACATTAGGTCATCAAAATTATTAAAACTGACAAAAATTGATAAAAGTTC
Organism: Mytilus edulis; assembly: GCA_019925275.1. Lineage (NCBI taxonomy): Eukaryota > Metazoa > Mollusca > Bivalvia > Mytilida > Mytilidae > Mytilus > Mytilus edulis. The sequence continues at coordinate 12,468,808 of CM034358.1, forward strand.
AAAGGTCATATTGCATAAAAACCTATTTAGTTAAGGTGACCTTGAGAAACCAATTTTGTAGTGTCCTACTGAGGACCAAGGGTCATAGAAATTATTAAACTGCTAAATATTGATATAAAGCTCAAATGTCATATTGCGAAAAAACATTTGACATTAATTTACCTTTGCTTGTACAGTATCTTGATTCCACATGACCTGTTCATCCACATACAGGTAGCCAGAAATATGAATGTCCTTGACATTTAAAGTGTAAAGGTTAGGGGTCATTGCAACCTTGACCTGTTGTGTGATGCATCCAATACCTTGACATCTGTCATTAGGTCGGAACTCTAGGATACAACGGGATAGTAAAACATTTGACAGTGTGTTCCCTGGAATTACAAAAATAATCTAGTGAACAGATTTATTATCCTGGAACTTTTTGAATACTTACAAAATGCAGAAATATAACAATATGATAAGGTGTCTGTACAGTGAGTGGTGGTTGGTGCCGTCTTAAACTTCCAGTAAGGTGAGATGAAGAACAGCAATAAAAACATTCTTCCTTTGCTTTTTTGTGTTGTTGTTGTTTTTGTGTTGTGAATGTACTGATTTTGTGTCATGGATAGATATGCCACCTTATCCTTTGTTTTTTGTGTTGTGAATGTTCTGATTTTGTGTCATGGATAGATATGTCACCTTATCCTTTGTTTTTTGTGTTGTGAATGTTCTGATTTTATGTCATGGATAGATATGTCACCTTATCCTTTGTTTTTGTGTTGTGAATGTTCTGATTTTGTGTCATGGATAGATATGTCACCTTATCCTTTGTTTTTTGTGTTGTGAATGTTCTGATTTTATGTCATGGATGGATATGTCACCTTATCCTTTGTTTTTTGTGTTGTGAATGTACTGATTTTATGTCATGGATAGATATGTCACCTTATCCTTTGTTTTTTGTGTTGTTGTTGTTTTTGTGTTGTGAATGTACTGATTTTATGTCATGGATAGATATGTCACCTTATCCTTTGTTTTTTGTGTTGTGAATGTTCTGATTTTGTGTCATGTGATATGCCACCTTATCCTTTGTTTTTTGTGTTGTGAATGTACTGATTTTATGTTATGGATAGATATGTCACCTTATCCTTTGTTTTTTGTGTTGTGAATGTTCTGATTTTGTGTCATGGATAGATATGCCACCTTATCCTTTGTTTTTTGTGTTGTGAATGTACTGATTTTATGTCATGGATGGATATGTCACCTTATCCTTTGTTTTTTGTGTTGTGAATGTTCTGATTTTATGTCATGGATGGATATGTCACCTTATCCTTTGTTTTTTGTGTTGTGAATGTTCTGATTTTGTGTCATGGATGGATATGTCACCTTATCCTTTGTTTTTTGTGTTGTGAATGTTCTGATTTTGTGTCATGGATGGATATGTCACCTTATCCTTTGTTTTTTGTGTTGTGAATGTTCTGATTTTATGTCATGGATGGATATGTCACCTTATCCTTTGTTTTTTGTGTTGTGAATGTTCTGATTTTATGTCATGGATGGATATGCCGCCTTATCCTTTGTTTTTTGTGTTGTGAATGTACTGATTTTGTGTCATGGATAGATATGTCACCTTATCCTTTGTTTTTTGTGTTGTGAATGTTCTGATTTTATGTCATGGATGGATATGTCACCTTATCCTTTGTTTTTTGTGTTGTGAATGTACTGATTTTATGTCATGGATAGATATGCCGCCTTATCCTTTGTTTTTTGTGTTGTGAATGTACTGATTTTATGTCATGGATAGATATGTCACCTTATCCTTTGTTTTTTGTGTTGTTGTTGTTTTTGTGTTGTGAATGTACTGATTTTATGTCATGGATGGATATGCCGCCTTATCCTTTGTTTTTTGTGTTGTGAATGTACTGATTTTGTGTCATGGATAGATATGCCACCTTATCCTTTGTTTTTTGTGTTGTGAATGTACTGATTTTGTGTCATGGATAGATATGCCACCTTATCCTTTGTTTTTTGTGTTGTGAATGTACTGATTTTGTGTCATGGATGGATATGTCACCTTATCCTTTGTTTTTTGTGTTGTGAATGTTCTGATTTTGTGTCATGGATAGATATGCCACCTTATCCTTTGTTTTTTGTGTTGTGAATGTACTGATTTTGTGTCATGGATAGATATGCCACCTTATCCTTTGTTTTTTGTGTTGTGAATGTACTGATTTTGTGTCATGGATAGATATGCCACCTTATCCTTTGTTTTTTGTGTTGTGAATGTACTGATTTTGTGTCATGGATAGATATGCCACCTTATCCTTTGTTTTTTGTGTTGTGAATGTACTGATTTTGTGTCATGGATAGATATGCCACCTTATCCTTTGTTTTTTGTGTTGTGAATGTACTGATTTTGTGTCATGGATAGATATGCCACCTTATCCTTTGTTTTTTGTGTTGTGAATGTACTGATTTTGTGTCATGTGATATGCCACCTTATCCTTTGTTTTTTGTGTTGTGAATGTACTGATTTTGTGTCATGGATAGATATGCCACCTTATCCTTTGTTTTTTGTGTTGTGAATGTACTGATTTTGTGTCATGGATAGATATGCCACCTTATCCTTTGTTTTTCTATTATACTATAATACATGTAATTCAAAATATATATTCATGTGAGGTTCCTTTCGGAGATCCTTTTCAGTAGGATTTTCGGCTTTCCTCTACCATTGATACAGCAGGGCATTTGCTTATGAGTTTCGGTTTTGATAGATTTTGTCCTAACCGATTCCTCGTTATCACCTTCATCTTATTTTGCCAAGGCATTTGTGTGGCATCTAGGGTGACCCTTTCCCATTTAAAACACACAGATATCTAAAAAAGGATATTTGATACATAGAAAAAATACACTTTTTATACTTTGAGGACTGAGCAAATCGGGTGAGTGTGTGAGTTGATATGTTTTATTTTGTTATATTGTATTATGTTTAGGGAAGGTTAACTTTCTGGCCTGGCTGGGGAATTGGGTAGGCAAATGCTCACATTAATCTGTACCGATACAGGCTACAAATGCTTCCTTTATACGCCATAACTCATGGTGGTGATCCTTATAAAGGATGCTTATACAGAGACAAGAAGAAGAAGAGTTTCTCATATGAGTTCTGAAATATGTAATTTATTCTATTAAGTTTTCACAAAAGGTGTAATCCGGTTTTGGCAGGCAGTATATAAAGAGTTTGCACAAGATTTGATTATCGAAGTTTGGGCAGTGACCACTATTATATATATGCATATTGAAGTATAATTTTTATTAAGAATTCTGTTTTTTTAATGTGTTGAAGTTGTATGTAAAGAATAAACATGCATTTGTTAGTTATTATGATTCTAATGAACAAATGAGATCCTAACCTTTTGGATATTTAACTGTTAACACCATGTCTAGTTTACACTTCTCCGTTTCACATGTTAATGGCACAGTGGACACAAATGTTAATGTCTCTGGCTGTCCATTCTCTTGTAAAACTATATTGGTCTCCATCACCTGTTAACATAAAAAAAATTGTCGTTAAAATCAACTGTCAGATTAGTGCATTACTAAAAAAAAAATTAGGGGGCTGATCCAGTCATTTAAAAAAAAAAGGGGGGGTGTCTAGAACTCAGGATAAAAGGGGGTTTCAACCATAAATACTCATTCAAAGGTATTGATCGTAAAAAAAAACAGAAGGGGGGTTCCAACAATATACTCTATTCAAATCTCTATGAAAGGCAAAGTTGATACAATAAGCTGTTTTATAACCCTTGTATGTAGCTCTTCATGTATTAAGATGTCGAATTAATTGTTGTGCTTTTGTCTCACCGTTTTTTCACATCTACCTTCATCTCATTTATTTTCTGTAAATTGAGAAATAACAAATTGAGTCATAAATATAGATCTTTTTATCATGCAGGGTTGGCAAAAACCTGGGTTTTATGAGTATTGCCCAGCCCAGTGGAAAATACTGGGAAAACCCGGGTTTTACTGGGTTTTATTGGGTAATACTGGGTTATATAAGATACTGGTCTGAATTTTATGGAGGATTCAGTAATCAAATACAAATGCAAAACATTTAAGATATATATAAACAAATTTTGATTTAGAAATAAGTTTACCATTTACATGTTTGAGAGTTTTATAATTCATACATGTACATGAAAGAAAAAGTACTTTGAAATAATTTTTATGTACAAATGTACATACTTAATAAGTTATTATTCAGATTAGAACACAGATATATGTATATTTACATAACAATAATCAGCCTTTTCATTTCTATAAGAGTTAATGACAAGACCCTACAGGGTGTTTATTTAGCATTATGATTGCATATATAGCAATTTTAAATTTACAATTCACATAAACACTGTACAAATAAAATGCATTTTTTTTCAAAGTTTGGATTATTGAAACAATGTTTGGTAATTAAAAAGAAGTCCTAAAATGTGCAAATCTTATATTTATACATAGAATTTAAGTGGAGAAGAGAATAATTAAATATTGATTTTTTTTAATCTTCTAGAAATGACTCTCAATGGTTATCTGTATAAAATGTATATACTTAGTTATAAATTACTATATATATATGAAACTACAACAAGTCTTTACTATTTTGTGTTGAAATAAGCTTAAAAAATCATATTGCCCAGTATTGCCCAGTATTACCCATTTCTGGGAGTATTGCCCAGCCCAGGAAAACCTGGGCGGGTAATACTTTGCCAACCCTGATATCATGGGTGTTTCAGAGCACCAACTGTTTTTTTTAATTTGGTGTTTCTATAGAAAATTTTAGAAAATTGAGGTTTAACATGCATGGTTGCTTATGCTTTTAAGTACACAGGAAAAAAGAGGTTAAAATTTGATAAGTTAAACTTCCAGTGATGGTAATTTTCTTATATGCAATGAATTGTTATGCAAAATTTTGTCTATATTACTTAGACAGGATAAAACTTTACTTATGCCAATATTTCTTTATATGAAACAAAGATATTACTGTAAATTCAGAAATTATTGCTATGTTATTATTATTGCAAAAAAAGTGACAAAGAAGCAATAATTTAAACTTGCATTTTGATTTTCTTTACATTAATTAAGGTAGCACAATACAAAGATTTTTTCACTCCCAATCAGATGACTTTTAACTGATGTGATTCATTTCATCTTTCTTTATATTTTATAAATGAGGAACCAAAAGAAAGAAGAAAGGTTAATCTTTCAAATTGTGATAATTTCATTATGACATAATTATTACATAATTAATTGTTATGTAATTAGTTGCTATATTGTGATGGCCACACTTGAATGAATTTAGCTTCTTTGTTCTCCATAGCATCCCAAAATATTTTATAGATTCTTGTTCAACACAGCTTGACCTCCAAAACTGTGTCTCAGATTTCTAAAAACATCCATAGAACAAATTTTATACCCAACTGAATTTAGTGATCTCTTATGAATTGATGTTGCAAACTTCATTGAAGATTTATGAGAGAATGAAATACAATAGGAAAAATCTGAGACACAGTATTGGAGGTCAAACTGTGTTGTGCAAGAATCTATAAAATATTTTGGGATGCTATGAATAACAAAGAAGCTAAATTCATTCAAGTATGGACATCACAATATAGCAACTAATTACAAAACAATTAATTATGTAATAATTATGTCATAATAAAATTATCACTATTTTTAAAGCTTCTTCTTCTTTATTTTGGTATCTCATTTATAAAATTTAAAGAAGGATGCGTGTAATAACATCAGTTTAAAGACAGTCTGATTGGGGATGAATTTTTTTTGTATTGTGCTACCTTAAACAGGAATTTTCTCAATATCACAAATTTAAAATTAAAATCACATTAAATCTAAAATGACAAATTCACAATAATACCTGCTTGCAATAATTTCTGAATTTACAGTAATTAAATTCTGCACAATTTTTTGAAAAGTGCAAATTTAACATAAAACAAATAGGAGAAAATCAATGATGATTCTACATTTGAAAATCAATACTTTTGGTTTTTATTATATATACCATGTCCACTTTTGATTTCTTTATATAAATTCATAAAAACTGAATAATGTCAAAATTTTAAAATGATTTTTTTTTTACATATGATATTACAGATAAACAAAAATGCTCCTGTGCTGATCTCAGATTACTTCATTACAGAACAACATATAAATAGCTGAACTATGAACTGGTTGATAAGGTAAAAAGTTATAAATACATTTTAAACCAGGAAGTAAATCTTATCTTAGGACTGGTTCATTTATTTTCAATGGGTAATTTACTTCAATTTCAGTTTATTTTTATTCTTAATTACTTTAAGTCTGTTATAAAAACAACTAGAATTTGTAGGATATGGATTAAAATGAAAGAATTCTTAATTAAAAGATTATTGGAAAAGAGAAATGAAACTGGAAAAAAAAATTTCCAACTTGTTTCACCTTGTATTACATAAAATGGTATAGATTGTAAGGTACAAAGTCTGAAAGGCGTTCATTTGATAGCAAACAATTCATAACGTATAAAAATGGCTCAGAACTTAATGGTTTGTCAATTCTGTGAAACTTCAAATGAACCAAAATATAAATGTGTCAATTGTGATTTGATTTTGTGTGAAGGATGTAAAATTAAAATTCATACAAAAATAAAGAAAACTGAAGTTCACCAGGTTCTTGATCTGAAAGAATTCAGTAATTTAGGTGCAAGTGAAACTATTCGTCATTTGGACCTAAAAGATATTCAATGTTCGGTTCACAATGCTGAACAATGCATTATTTACTGTGAAGATTGTAAAGTGTTGCTTTGTGCAGTTTGTCTACTAGAGTCCCATAGAACTCATAATCTGACAAAAATCGCTGAAGTGTATCAAAGGAAATTAAAAGAACTGAAAGAGTTTGATGATAAAATTCAACAGGAATTGCCTTTTTATGCTGACCTTGAAAAAGAACTGAAACAGATTAAGTCTATCGAAAATGACCAATACAAAGAAATAAAACAAAGGATCTTGAAAAAAGAAAGTGAACTTAAGGAAATCATCACTAAACAAAGAGAGAATCTCATCACAGAGTTAGATAAGCTGTGGAAGCCAAGGGAAGAAGAAATGTGTAGACAGTTGAAGGAAACTGCAGAAAAAAGTGACGCCCTTACAAGAAACAAAGCTAAAATTGAAGAGACATTCCAATCCCACAATGCATTGGCTGTTTTTACAGCTTCTGGTAAACTGTACAATGATTTACCTTCAAGACCAGCGAATACAATATCAGAACAAAAATTACAATTTTCAGAAACAAAAGTTATCATTGATAACAAAGAAGCGTTTGGTTCTATATTAACCATTCCAGTGTTCAAGGTCACTGAAACATTTACGTCTGAAGAGAACATCTGGAGGATTAAAACTTTTGCAGATAAATCAAATATTTTGTGTTTTACAGGAGAATCAACCATCAAGTCATTTAAATTAAAGAATTCAAAATGTGAAACTACAAGTGTAGCAGGGGTTGACAAAGTTACCATTGGTGACATGACAAAAGCAAAAGACAATACATTACTATTCACAGTTCATACATCATCAGAAATCAAATGCCTATCAACTTTCACACCAGACAGTAAGATAGAAACATTTACATCTATATCACCACTTATTGCCAGAGGAATTCATGCAACTACCAACAATATTTTCATTGGATTTAAGGATGCTGGACCATATTTTCTACTCCAAGAGGACAGTAGAAGAGGAATACTTGTGTATGACTATAACTGTAGACATATGAGAACATATGAGTATGACACAAACAATCAGAGATTATTTACCTTACCTGATGCAATCACAACAAATATAAATAAGGATATCTGTGTTATTGACATCACAAATAAAAAACCATGGGAAAGTAGAGTGGTTGTCCTTGGCAAATATGGGAACTTAAAATTGATCTACAAGGGTCATCCTAGCATAAACTCTAAAAATAATTTCAATCCTTGGGACCTTGTTACAACTTCAAAAGGTCTAATATTAGTGTCAGACCTAGACAGTAATACTATTCATATGTTATCTATGGAAGGTTGTCTAGTCACTTGTCTGAATGAAAGTCATGGTATTGAGAAACCCTTATGTCTGAATATAAATCAAGATGGCCAGTTACAAATAGGATGTTCTAAGATAGGAACAAAAGATGGGTTTAGTAAATTACACACAGTAGATATTTCTTTTTAAAAACAATTCAAAAGTCATTCATCCATGGTGATATGTGGATGTTTCATGTCCGGCTATCCTGTCTGGATATTGCGGACTGGACTAACCTATTCTAAAGACCGGAGTCTGTTTGTCTTTTAGCCAACATGTGAAAGTTCCTTTTAAGGGGGCTCGTGGGTATAATAAAAATAAAATAAATTTAAGATTTTGATATTTTGTTTCAATAAATGAACTTTATCATATATACTTATTAGAAAAAATAAATTAAAAAAATGGGGTCACTTGTTCATTTAAGCTCACAATCTGCCTTCGAAAGAAGCATACATTTTTGTTAAGGTACTTTTTTCTGTTGAACTAATGGGAGAAATAGAGGTTATATCTAAATAAAAAATTAATTAATTACAGAAATCACTTAAATTTTACAATTGTTTAGTTGAAGTACAGCTTGTTTGAAAAAAATAATTAAAAATATAGGTCACTGATGAGTTAAAAAAGATATTTCAATTTTGATGCAAAACAAATGGCATTTGTGCACCAAAGGGAGAAAATTTGGAGCTTTTTCAATGATTTTTATAAGTCATCTGGGGACAAAACGAATTTATTTTTTGGGGTATATTTTTGTACCATATCATAAAGTAACAACTAATAGTGTAGATAAAAAATTTGTAATAAAAAAAATATATTGAAAATTTATTTGAATTTTTTGTATCCTCAAGCCTCCTAAAGCATTCTACAGTATGGTCCAAAACTCATACAGCTGATCTACATTACTCCTCTGTCCAAATTTATTTAGATTTTTTAAAAAGATTGAACAACAACTTTACTTTGAAGATGGGAATATGGTAAAATGAAGAAAAAAAACACCTCAGATTTGACAGCTTATTTTTTTTAAATAGGAAATCCTTATATATTTATAGGATTGGAAGCCTTAATTGGTGATTTCTTAGTAAACCAACAAACCAGACATTTATATGAAAGCTCAGAGGAATACTGTAACCAGGTTATATTTGTCGATATTTTTTTCATGTCTAACCTCACTAAGATACTTTGCTGTATTCAATTCTTTAGATTTTCAAACATTGTTTATTTATTTATATAAAAGAAGATCCTAATTTGATGCATCTATATTCAAGTTACTTTTGTTCTCACATTAGTCGTGTATAAATTACAAATGTAAATTATGGTTTACAGTATTCAATTTAGTTTGCAGATTTGGCATTTTACCATTTAATAATTACATTAGATGTATGTTTCATTATAATATTTTATTCTGATTGGCTAACTGCACATCACGTGTTATTCCGTAAGCAGTTGCATTGCTCAATACAACTTTTCACTCATGATAACACGTGCTCCAACAATAAAGTGCACAGGTGAATTAAATAATAAAATATATAAAATTCCTGTTTTCATGATCATAGCTTAAAAATGTAATTATAAGTATTGAATGCTTCTTTTTGTAACTTTATAGGGTTGTAAAAGCGTTGACCATGCATGAATTTTTAGAATGAAGCGCTTCCGCGCTTCATACAAAATGTACTTCGGTCAACGCTTTTACACCCCAATAAATTTACAAAAAAGAAGCATTCAATTCTTAATTAAAACTTTTTTCTAATAAATTATGGTTATTTGTTAGTTTTCTTGAATGAAGGAGAGATACATCAGTTATGATTTTGAACCTCCACTCCCATTTTATCCTGGGTTGGGAACCCCCCTTTTGAAAATGTCTGGATCCACCCCTGCACCTATAAGGAAGAAGTGATAAGAACTTAGTTTATGTCTTTGGTTTGACATGGGCAAGGAACAAACCAAGGACGTACTGCACCCAAACATTACCTAGGTGGTGTACATGGTTCATGAAAGAGTACTAGTACATTATTAATAAGTGTATAAGAATATTGGAGGAAAATTATTAATGATGAGAGCTGGTAGAATTGGACTGTTTTCATGTGAATCCTATTAATTGCCTTTTTTTCTGTGGCAGTCATGTCATCAGACATACATAACAGCCCATGTGGATTTTGCTTTTTCCACCTGCCCACAGTGGACAGTCCACCTGTGCCCACTTTAGCCATAATCTATTATTTTTTTTAAATATTAATTATAAATGCTTATCTGCTTTTTTAAATTGATTGTACTTGCAAGTCTTTTGATTCAACAAAAGAAATTGCATGCCCACTCCTATGGGTGGGCAAAGTGGACAAGCTAGAAATTTTGCCCAACAGTGCCCATTCCCACTGTGGGTGGGTGGACAAATCCACTTGAGCTGTTGCGCACCTTTGAAATCTGATAATCACAGAACTCATCATTTTATTTAGTTTTTTAATCATTATTAATTGTTTTGACCCATTTTTTGCAACAGGTATTTTGTCGCTTCATTTTGTCCCAATAAACTGTGGCTTCAAAATGAAATAAGTGTTTATTCTTAATTTAAGGTATCACTAGATACAACTAGAGGCTCTTAAGAGCCTGTGTCGTTCACCTTGGTCTATGTGCATTTAAACAAAGGACACAGATGGATTCATGACAAAATTGTGTTTTGGTGATGGTGATGTGTTTGAAGTTCTTACTTTACTGAACGTTCTTGCTACTTACAATTATCTCTATCTATAATGAACTTTGCCCATTAGTAACAGAGGAAATTATTTTGTAAAAATTTACAAAAGTTTACCAAATTAATGAAAATTGTTAAAAATTGACTATAAAGGGCAATAACTCCTGAAGGGGTCAACTGACAATTTTGATCATGTTGACTTATTTGTAGATCTTACTTTGCTGAACATTATTGCTCGTTACAGTTAATCTCTATCTATAATAGTATTCAAGATAATAACCAAAAACAGCAAAATTTCTTTAAAAATTACCAATTGGGGGGCAGCAACCCAACAACCGGTTGTCCAACTCATCTGAAAATTTCACGGCAGATAGATATTGACTTGATAAACAATTTTACCCCGGTCAGATTTGATATAAATGCTTTGGTTTCAGAGTTATAAGCCGAAATCTACATCCTCTATGTTCTATTCTTAGCCATGACGGCCGTCATGGTTAGTTGGCTAGGTCACCGCACACATTTTTAAACTAGATACCCCAATGATGATTGTGGCCAAGTTTGGTTAAATTTGGTCCAGGAGTTTCAGAGGAAAAGATTTTTGTAAAAGTTAATGACGCCGTACGCCAAGTGATGAGAAAAGCTCACTTGGCCCTTTGGGTCAGGTGAGCTAAAAATAGGTCATGATGGACAACACTTAACTTAAAGGTAACTAGTTATTCTATACAAGATGTGATTTTACCAGTTCATCCACTTTGAGATCTTTAGCTTATCACAGACATATTAACCTTATTACAATGTATTAAGACACCTTAATTTTTGATTAATTTAAAAATTGTTATTTGTATATGTTTGAATTACACAAATCATCCTGTAGCTGATGTACCAGTTTCAGTTATCCACACACATGTCCCCTCTTGTACATATGACAAATTCAGATATATTTCTATTCTCAATGGGACATAACCCCTTAACAGTGAGAGACACAGGTTCCACTTAACTTATTGATCTGATCCCTACTCTTACCTGTATTCCCAGGAACAGTAACTCTGAAGATTTGCTTTGTTTCTGATGGACTGGCATAACTTCACATGCAACCTAAAATGCATAAAGAAAATTACACAATGAGTTTAAAAATACCATTGAATTATCAACCTTGTTACTTTTTTTGGAATATCTATGATACTGGTGTCCAAATTTTATGCCATAAAACTAAGCACTTGCTACCTGCAGATTTGACCTCACAACCTCTGAGTGAGTGTTGACAGGCTAGTAATACTGTAAATGAACTTCTTAGATTACTCAGCCTCCAATTTAACAAAAAAAAGATGTTTAACTAAATGAGAAAAATTACCCTCCCCCTTTTTACATGTACCAGATTTGTACTTGCATAAGCAACACTACTGGTGCACCTGAGTTCACCATAGTTTTGTTGTGGAAATTGTGTTTTGTTTAGAATTTGGTTTTCTATGCTGCATTTTTTTTTTAATTTCTTCATCTTTTCACTGATTTGAAATTTTTTTGCAATGCCGTTATTGGCAGTTTTTCTTGGGATTTCTGAGTTTGATGTCTCATTAGTATCTTCTGCCTCCATTTCATTATAAAATTATTCAAAATTTGGTACATATACTTACATAGTCCCCAGTGAGAACATCTTTCCCCAGAACCACTTGGTCCCTAGTGTCTGACAGGAATTTGAATTTAATAACTGTAGATACACCATTCCTGATCCTGATCCAGGTCACAGAGAAGGTTGGTTTATGTTGTGAGACAGTGATGTTATTCACATCAAATAAACACACAACTGACACCCTTTCTGGATATTTTTTCACATGTAACTTTGGTTTAGAAATCTCAACAACAACATCTGAAAAATTATAAATATATCTTAGAATATGAGCTTAAATACTACCATTGCTTAATTATTTGATAAAGTTCTGCTACCTTTTTTGAGAGTTACGATGGGGGTCCTTTGATTACTTTGTATTCATTGGGAAATTGTTCTGTGTTCTTTGTATTTTAGCACACCAATATTTCCGAATCTTTAATTTTCAGGCTATTTTTGTCTTTTATTATGTTTTTCTCCATTATTTTCCATTAATTTGTCAAACAGAAGAAAAAATTGTTCTTCAACTTCGTACTTTATTTGGACTTTTTAAACTTTTTTTTCCCTTTCCTTTCACCGCCGGTGCTGAGTCAGATTTGTAGAGTAAACACACTTCAGCTATACAAAATTGTATGCCTAGTACCTAATTTTAACATTTTTTTTTGCATGTCTTTTTCAACATGTTCAACATGTTCAAAGCTATAAATTTAAATCAATTATAAATAAATTATGTTTGTTATTACATGTAGCTTAACTTGTTACTTGTTACTGAGATAATTTTTTTAGAAATAACAACAAGTAGGTTAATCATTTGTTAATTTGCTAAATTCATAAGGGAATTCAGAATTATGTGCACTAAACAATTACTGAGACTCTTAGATATTCATGCAATTTCAGCAAATAAGGACTAACATTTTTCAGTATCTGGACATGTGGTCATAAAAATTTCCTGTACATTACATGTATTGCACTAAAACTCAGATATCAACCAATCAATATACTGGATTTGGAACTTACATGTACACTCAGAAATCAACTAATCTAATTACTGGATTTGGCACTTAGACTCAGAAATCAACCAATCTAAATAATGAATTTTTCAAGAAAAAATTTTGTACTAACATTACTTACCAACACATTTTTGCAAATGAAGCACATAAAGTTGTCCAACTTCACACACCACATTTATCGCTGAAAAAATATAAAACAACTTGTTAAAATACATTGAGGGAATGTGGTGAAATGATGTGAAATTCAATAAGCCTCAGTTCACCTAGGTTGGTCCCCTTCGTAAAACATTCAGTATGCCTTCGGAATATACAAATATTGTCAAGAATTTCAATAACAGCCGGGATACAGACTACAGTTCACCAGACAACTTTTAAGACAATTTAAGTGGTTTCAATCCCTTTTAAAGGTCACAGGTAATTTTAAATCAGATGTCAGGTTGCAATGTTTACAGAGAAGCACTTCAGATACATACAATTTATAGTACTATTTCAGCAGAAGTAAAAAGATTAATACTAATAGACCTGTTGTATATTCCGCCTTATTTTTTTGGCTTGCCTAATTTGTCTAATGGCAAATTTTGCTTTGAAAAGATGATCTGCAGATATTTCACAAACTGACACAATTATCAAGAGCTGAGACAACTATAACTATGTTACAGTAGTCTCAGCTAAGATCCAGGATCAGTGACGGATCCAGAAATTTTCATAAGACTAAGTGGGGGCCCACTGACTGCCTGAGAGGGTGCCCGCTCCAGTCACACTTTGGTGATTCCCTATATTAGCACCCAAATTTTTCCCCAATAAGGGGGGCCTAAATCCGCCTCTGAGAATCTACATGATCTAAATGCTATCAATATGTAAAGCGTCTGCTATTTTAGTTTGAAGTTGAGGAAGTTGTATACATGTGTATCTGAACAAAAAGAGGATTTGTTTCATACAAGTTGAATTACTTGAAATATCCCATCATTAGTAATTATGCTGTGATGAATTTCTGGCCGTCACTGCTTTACCCCTTTTTTGACATTTTTACCAATTATGTCTGTTTGTTTACAGAAATTCTGAAGGCCTTCATGGACGTAAAAGTAAGATGTTAATGAATAATTAGTGACCTGCAAAGAAGTTTAAATGGTTAATTAAAGTCAGAGACATATTATACAATCACAATTAGATGTCTCTGGTTTAATAATTGACGGATAGCGTTTATTCCGATCAAAACGCATCTTTTTAAAAAAAGTTAGAAAATACGTAGAATTCCTGGACGTGCTTCTCTTGTGGGTCTCATTGGGGTCTAAGCGTGACGCGGGATTGCCGATTTTTGGTAAGCGTGACACGGGAAAGTCAAATTATTGTGTCGTGAAAACGAGAAATGAGGTCTAGCGGGACCCGGGAAATGACAAAAAAATCAGAATTGCTTACGTACATAGTGTAAGCGGGTTACGGGAATCTGACAAAACGGTAAGCGGGATCCGGGATCGGAACCCCCAATGAGACCCCCTCTCTTGCAGAGAGAAGCTCTATTATGATAGTCGAGTTTGGTATATTTTTACCCTGTTGATAGGATTTCAAACTAAAGGTCGACTATCCATATAAATATTTATATGGATAGTCGACCTTCGTATGGATAGAAACAAGTGCCTGTGTTCAAACTCCTGTGATTCAACAAAATATGCCTGTACCAAGTCAGGTATATGACAGTTCTTGTCCATTCGTTTTTTATGTGTTTTGTCATTTGATTTTGCCATGTGATTATGAACTGTCCAATTAGCATACTCCTCTGAGTTCAGAATTTTTGTGATTTTACTTTTTTCTATCACAAAACTGATAACCGGAAGTCTCTATTGGAATTTCTAAAACAACTTCCGACGAGCAAATGTACAATTTCCGAAAAATATTAAACGTCTATTTTGAACATTTCTATGGGGAAACGATGTTTCCGAATTCTTACGTGTGTGTGTTTCTCATTTGACCTAGTATTCAAGTAAGTACCTTTAGTACAGTATGCAAGATCACATCCTTTTGTACTTCGCAGACGATACGCAAAGAAATCACCACAGTTTTTAATGGTAACTGGAAATTTTAGTCCACAACATTATAATTGCCTTCCTGATACCTCAAACGATGCGCATGCTTGCGTTCTTATTTTCTTTCCGGGAGAAGGTAATCCATCTGCTGACAGAGGAAGCCAAATAGGGGCACGTGTTCCACAACCGTGCTGAAAATAAATTATTAGAAGTTGAAAGTTTGTGAACATTACAAACTTCGTATTATTTTATGTTTTTTTTTAAATGAATAAAAATCTAAGATAGGATATTTGATATTCAGTTATCTGTTGTGTTTGATTTTATGATTCCATAAATCTTGGAATAATACGACAATAAAATAGATACGATTTTCGAGTGTCAATTCCTGTCAATATATAAAGTATGTCACAGTTGCTTGAAGGTATTATTGTTTGACCATAAAAGGAAACAGATTTCATAACTACTTATCCACCCACAAAATAAAATTGAGAAAGGAAATGGGGAATGTGTCAAAGCGACATCAACCCGACCATAGAGCAGACAAAAACTTTGAGCCGAAGGCACCGTGGCCGAAGGCCACCAATGGTTCTTCAATGTAGTGAGAAACTCCCGCACCCGGAGGAGTCCTTCAGCTGCCCCCTTAAAAAATATGTATACTAGTTCAGTGATAATGGACGTCATACTAAACTCCGAAATATACTCAAGAAACTAAAATTAAAAATCATACAAGACAAACAAAGGCCAGAGTCTCCTGGCTTAGGAAAGGCGCAAAATTCGGCGGGGGTTAAACATGTTATTTTTATATCTCAACCCTCCCCCTATACCTCTAGCCAGTAGAAAAAACAAACAAACAACAATACGCACAGTAAAACTCAGTTGAGAGGGTTGCTGCTCACAAGGAAGCTATTAAACCAAGAGTTCCAAATGGTGAAGTTGAAATCATCCCTTCGTAAATTTTACGGACGCCATCACGAGTTGGTTGACCGTTATGGAATAACCGTGTCACAAATGATATCGGATATGTTCCTTACGTCGTAACTACAATCCCCTTCCCTTTCCTGAATGTGACCTACCGAATTAGACTATTTACCGGATTTGTTATCACATAAGCAACACGACGGGTGCCGCATGTGGAGCAGGATCTGCTTACCCTTCCGGAGCACCTGAGATAACCCCTAGTTTTTTGGTGGGGTTCGTGTTGTTTATTCTTTAGTTTTCTATGTTGTGTCGTGTGTGCTGTTGTTTGTTTGTCTTTTTCATTTTTAGCCATGGCGTTGTCAGTTTGTTTTAGATTTATGAGTTTGACTGTCCCTTTGGTATCTTTCGTCCCTCTTTTAAAAGAAGTCCGATGTCTGTTTTGGTTGCTTACACTATAGATGCAGATTTTTAAGTCTGTTTTTCGAGATCTAATATTTTTTAAATTTACCTCAGAGTTTTTTTTCATTTTTTTTACAAAATGAGGACGATGGTATAATCTTAGAAATATTTAGTATTCGGAATGGACTGAAACGATATTAATTACTCATATTCGAACATAGAAGGTTTCCTTTACTTACCGGAATGCATGTTGTTGGCATTTCTGCATCAGATCCGTTAATTTTAAATCGATACCATCCATGCTTGATTCGATTATCGCACAGCCGACGTTCGGAAGGTCTTGCATTGTAGTTAGGTGATCGTCGATAATCGTCGATAACTGCATACCTTTTTTCTGAGCATGGGTCTATCTTGATTGATAAATAAAAGAAAAATGATTAGTGTCTCTTTCAAATATATAAAATACCACATATAATAACTCGCCACATCTTCCTTTATCTAAATCAATTTACCGATTGAAGATGAATGTAATTATATATTGCATCATACAAAACTTTATCGCTTTCGTATTAACGCAGATACACCGTGTGTTATATTCAAATTTTATCCAAAAACATGTTTAATTTCTCGTTTTTTTATATAGATTGAAAATTTGTATTCGCGCCAGACGCGCGGCGCGTTTCGTCTATAAAAGCCTCATCAGTGACGTTTAATAAAAAAAAGTTTAAACGGCAATTACCAAATAAAGAACGAAGTAGAAGAGCATTGAGGACAAAAAAAATGTATAGGTTTTGCCATTTACAGTCAAGATTATCTATTACTTAGGTAGAAAAGCCTTAGTATTTCAAAAGTTTAAAGTGTTGTAAACGGTAGTTAATTCATAATTATGACCATATCGATGATAATTTATGTCAATACAGAAGTGCTGACTACTGGGCCATGTGATACCCTCGGGGAATAAAAACTCCACCAGCAGTGGCATCGACCCAGTGGTGTAAATACACTCATCATAAATACTAGGGTTAAAAAATGTATTTGCGCCAAACGCACGTCACGTCTACAAAAGAGATACTACGGTAAACTTTTTCTTGCTAACCCTGGAAACATTTTTCGAATCCATATGATAATAAATTTCAACGGTATTTACAAACGAAGTGTAATGTAACGATGAGTAGCATTCAGCTGTATATTTGATTATTTAGTGAAGGTCTGGGTGGGCTGCTGTCCTTTTATAGCTCTGTACATTTTATTTAATGTAAGCCATTTTTTTACTATTAGTTTATACATCGTGTCCATTATTCCTATCCTTTGAATAAAGCATCCAATTTTCCAATATTTTTTTTAAATTCCGGCCTATTATTTTCGCCATTCTTTATTTGGTTTACCCGTTTTTCTGTAGAAAAGTTCAACTATTCTCTATTCTGTAAACCCCATACTGACCCTTATGCTTAAGACTGACTTGCAATATGATGTCTTCCCATGTTGTACCCCTTTGACCTTGATAAAACAAAATGCACAAAATATAAATCAATCGGAGAAACTGCTGGGTTATAATAGCAATTAATCTTCATCAAATGTCAAAGGTCACAGGTGACGCTAATTACCAAAATTAACATTACAATTTACATTGTAAATTGCAACAGACATTTTGAATGACAGCTTAACGGTTTTGCAAATAGTAAGTAAATGTCCGATGCATTTGTTGCATTTAAATAAATGTAGTATATTTGGTCTTGTAATCTATAAATGGCATTTTAGAAAGATTGTGCTTTTAAATAAATGTTGTTTAATTACATTTATAATTAATTTATTGAAATTTATATTCTCTACGTAGTGTTCCTCAAATTTATATTTTACTCCTATAGATGGTCAATATGTTTTTTCAAATATTCTGAGTAATGATTCCATATGACTGCTATTTCTATATACCATGCCAAGAAATCCTCGCTAAAAATTCCGGTCGACCCCCTACGGCAGTCATTAGTAGCTAAAGATTTGATTTCATTCAAGAAATTAATGTATGACCTTCATGTACGTGTCGCTTAGAACACGGCCATATACCAAAATTAATCATCCATGTAATTTGCTCTATGGGGTGTTTGCAGTATTTCAACGGAGGCAATTTCTTGGCATGTTACAGCTTTTTTTAATTTTGTTGTCTCAAGTTGAATTTCGACTCGACCAAAATAGTAAGGAATAAAATGTCGACAAACACTTTTACTTTCTGGTTTGTCTTAAAGGTATAATTTTAAATTGTTTATTCAGTAATCTTCAGTTGTATGGTTAGGTTAATGTTTAGGGTTAGTTAAGTATAGCTCTTTATTGTACCACCAAGACTAGATGGACACTAAATGGGCAAGGTCATTGAAGTGTAACACCCATACTGGTTTGTCAAGGTCATTGCGATGTACCATCAGACTGAAGCGACAAGGTCGTTGCAGTTTACCACATGTACTAGATTGTCAAGGTCATTGCTATGTACGACCCATAGTGGATGGACAAGGTCATAGTGTACCACCAATACTGGATGGACAAGGTCATAGTCTAAAAGCGTACCATCCATACTGGATGGGCAAGGTCATTAGAGTGTTACATTCATACTGAATGGACAAGGTCTTCGAATTGTAACAATCATAATATTGAACAAGGTCATCGATGTGGACTACCATACTTGAAGGACAAGGTTAGTACAATATACTACCATACTAGATGGACAAAGTCATTACAGTGTGCTACCCATACTGGATGGACAAGGTCATTACAGTATACTACTATACTGGATGGACAAGGTCATTGAGGTGTACTACCATACTGGATGGACAAGGTCATTGAGGTGTACTACCATACTGGATGGACAAGGTCATTGAGGTGTACTACCATACTTGAAGGACAAGGTTATTACAGTATGCCATCATAATGGATGGACAAGGTCATTACAGTGTACAACCATACTGGATGGACAATATAAAAACAAGACTATTTGGTATGATTGCCAATGAGACACTTCTCCACAAGAGACCAACATGACACAGAAATTACCAACCTAGCCTAAGTCATCGTACGGCCTTCAACAACGAGTAAAGCCCATACCGCATAGTCAGCTATAAAAGGCCCCGAAATGACAATGTAAAACAATTCAAACGAGAAAACTAACATCCTTATTTATGTAAGGCCATTACAATATACTTTCGTACCGAACTAGAGGGAAAAGGTCATTGTAGTATACTATCATACTGGAAGAATGTACCACCCAAACTGGATCGATCAAGTATAACAGACTTAGCTCTACCACCCACACTTCGAGTTTGGGTATACATTTGTTTACATTATATCCATATTTTTAAGATAGTTACATTGTAATTATATGATCAAAGGTTCTGCATGGGGATTTAAGGTACAGACACGAAGATTTAAATAATTCGTGACCTGCGCACAATTAATCTTTATAACTAATGGCTACTTCATAAAAAGTTATCTTGTCAACATAATCCATTAAATGACAGAGCGAAGGGTATTTATGAGTATACATATGTCTAATTATGTGTTATGCAATACACAATTCATTATGATTGATAACAATTGGGGTGAAATTCATCGTCAACATGTGCACTTTATTTGATACAGATAAAGTAAACAGTAGGAAATTTTAAATCGCACCTACAATAATAATAAATTATATCAGACTTAAAATTTAAAACAGATAATTTGGAATGAAATTTGATTCATAATAACTGAGTACTTAATTTAAAAAAAGTGTTTTATTATGTATTTTCTCTATACAATTGCAGACAAATAAAATTTCTATTATGAGGAAATTGTCTGAAAAAAGACTATTTACCGGTTAATAGATATTTTCAAAATCTATGTACTAGATACGTCCTATTTCCTACACAGCTACTTTTGCATAGGTACTATTTCTGTACTTAAAATCTGCAGTACTGGAAATTTACTTTTAATATATAGTGTACTGTACTATATTTCTTTACTTTAGAATTATTGTAAAAAAAGAGGGACGAAAGATACCAAAGGGACAGTCAAACTCATAAATCTAAAACAAACTGACAACGCCATGGCTAAAAATGAAAAAGACAAACAGAAAAACAATAGTACACATGACACAACATAGAAAACTAAAGAATATGAGTGATGGCGTCCGTAAAATTTACGAAGGGATGATTTCAACTTCACCATTTGGAACTCTTGGTTTAATAGCTTCCTTGTGAGCAGTAACCCTCTATCAAGAAAATCATGATAGGAAATGCAAGCACGGGAATATCGTATCAATTGGGAGATATATACCCCGTATGCAGGTGCTGCTGGAATGTTGCTACTTAGAAATGGAAAGTTCACAATTGGAAAGCTGAAATCATCTCTTTTGTCGTAAAGTTTTGTTTTCAACCGACAAATTTAGATACTTGTATTTTCCAGTAATTGATTTGTACTTAAAATATTGGTACAAAAATAATATCAACAAGAATCACAGTTTTCCATGTTTGAAATCATAACTTTATGAGATTTGAAAAAGACAAACTTTCAAAATGCTAAAAATGTAACCGTGCATCCAAAAATTGTAGTACTTAAATTTCAAGTACAAATCAAGTACTGTAAATACATATATTACAATAATTTTAAAGTAACATAATAGTACTTTATACTAAAATTCTAAAATACTAAAAGTAGATTTCCAGTACTACAGACTTTTGGTACATGTAGAAATAGTACCTATGCAAAAGTAGCAGTGTATTTACTGGAAGTAAAAAATTCCCGTAAAAAGTACTATTGACAGCGCGGTTTACAGTTTCAAAAGCTATTTACGTGGTATGAAATATTTTCATTTTTGACAGCAATCATTTTCCTGCACTTTCTGTATATATAAAACACTTATTTACTGGCTTTTCGTACAATAACAACTTTAGTGTCTCCCTAAACATCACTTGTTCACTCCGATTTGCCTTCCGGAAATAGTTAGTTTCTTGGGGAAATGCAATACACTTGCTATTGTACTCGTATCCTCATAGCTAGTAAATATAAATGTAAGATATAAGGTACACATTGACGGATCCAGAATTTTCCGATGCTCTTAAATCCATGGAAGGGGAAAAGATGGCCTTTGGGGGGGGCGGGGGGGGTACCCAAGAGCAGGCCAGGGGCGAATCGAAAGTTGAGATATAAATCTCCTATAAGGGGATCTTGCCACAAAAGGACCCACTTGTCCTGGTTGATATAGGTATATGGTCGCGAATAATGCTCCATGTTACTTGTCCTGGTTAATATAGGTTTATGGTCGCGAATAATGCTCCATGTTATCTGTCTTGGTTGATATAGGTATATGGTCGCGAATAATGCTCCATGTTACTTGTCCTGGTTGATATAGGTATATGGTCGCGAATAATGCTCCATGTTACTTGTCCTGGTTAATATAGGTTTATGGTCGCGAATAATGCTCCATGTTACTTGTCCTGGTTGATATAGGTATATGGTCGCGAATAATGCTCCATGTTACTTGTCCTGGTTGTTATAGGTATATGGTCGAGAATAATGCTCCATGTTACTTGTCCTGGTTGATATAGGTATATGGTCGCGAATAATGCTCCATGTTACTTGTCCTGGTTGATATAGGTATATGGTCGCGGATAATGCTACATGTTACTTGTCATGGTTGTTATAGGTATAAGGTCGAGAATAATGCTCCATGTTATTTCTGTCCAGTTTAAGTAACTTATGCATGAAATGGTTGATGACAACCTGCTTATATAATATTCGAGGGAGGTTTCGTGATAGAAAATTGAGGTAAGAAAAGCAACGCCATTAACAAGCAACACGGACATGTCTAGTGGAACTGTGTTTCTTATATATCCGGCTGTACAGGCAGGGGCGGATCTGGTCATTTTAAAAAGGGGGGTTTCCTAACCCAGGACAAAAGGGGGATTCCAACTATATATCCCCATTCAAATGCATTGATCGTCCAAAAAAGGGAGGTTCCAAACCCGGACCCCCGACAGGGATGAGCTTGGGAGGAGCACTGTCATTTTAACCAGGACACTATTGACCATTGTTTACCAGTAGATGCTGAGTATAATTACAGAAAACAGATCAAATACCACCAAGAAAGTTTTTATCAAGATTAATTGCGATATGTTCATGTTGTGACATAGTAAAATGTAAATCAAATTATATGAGTGTTATATTAATGGATATATTGACTTGTTTTATCTTTGCTGTTATTAAATATGTAAGATATTGTGGCATTATGTCAGATATAAGAAATTAGAGGCCCCACCGAGATGGTAAATGGTATATAATTATTTTTCTTAAATGATAGATTTAAGGGTTACACTAATGTCCTGACAATGTCCTGACAATGTCCTGACAGTGTCCTGACAGAAATGAAAATGCTTAATACTTTTTTATTACTTGAAATTTGGAATCAAGCAAGATGAGAAACTATTATTTAATATATAGTATTTAAAAAAAATAAAAAAATATTTATAAGAGTTAGAAAACTTGACCTGACCAACTACGTCCTCCCGTGACTAATGTCCTGACCGATGTAAAATGCTAATTACTTTTTTGTTCTTTAAAGGATCGACTTCAAATTTGATGTCAAGGAAGATTCTAACATTGCATACAGAGATATAATAAAAATATTCAAAAAACTAATTTTAAGTGATATAAAACTTGACCTGACCAACGTCAACTCTGCTCTGACTAATGTCCAGACCTGATCGATGTAGAAAATGTTAATAACTTTTTTGTTATTGAAAGAATTGACTTAATTAAGTTCCTTACCAAGGATATTCAAAATAAGAATTTATAAAAACAAATTGTTTGTTAATTGTCGACTCTGTTCTGACTAATGTCCTGACCGATGCAGAAAATGTTAATAACTTTTTATTATTGAAAAAAAAATGACTTAAGTTCCTTACCAAGGAAGATGATGGCATTTAATATAGGAATTTATGAGAAAAAAAATGTTTTTTAATTTTTGAAATGTTAGAAAACTTGACCTGACCAACTTGATCTTTATCATGATGAATGTTCTGACCGTTATAAAATTGCATTGCCAATAACTTTTTTGTTATTGAAAGGGATATAACCACACTAAGTAAATGCACCTTTTCTACATTTAATATGAAAGGATTATAAAATGTAAAGAATGCAATTAAGTCCAAAGACAGGGAGATGAATAATTAAAATTTAATCACACCTACATTAATTAAAATTAACACAAATTGGAGTGTTTACTTACCTATATTTTACTTATTTATTTCACTCATTTTTTTGTTGTTTAGTTAATGAGGGATTAAACCTGTCAAATAACATAAATAAGGACAGGAAATGGGCTTCTTTTCTTTTCATTTCAATATATTGTTTTTGCAAGCATTTAAAGTAGAATTATGTTAGAATCACACAGAAATATAAAAAACTTATAATAAACATAATTTTATTATGTCACTGTCTTTTGGCTTTCTTATACACATATATTATGAATAATAAAAAGTGCATCCAAGTTCTTTCTAAATAATGTTTGAATAAAAAAAAAAAGGAAATATCAATATAATTTAAAGAATTTAACAGTCCATTCTGTCTTTAATTAGAGAGAGAAAAAACCAGTTATATTTGTCTTTTCTTCATCAGTCAGGACATTGCAGGACAAGGTAAACATTGGTCAGGTCAAGTTTAAAATATTTTTGTTTTACATGCTTATACTAAGTGTTGTAATCTTCCCTGATACCAAACTTGGTAATATCTCAATAAATAACGAAAAGGTTATTGGCATTTTTATAACGGTCAGGACAATCATCATGACAAAGATCAAGTTGGTCAGGTCAAGTTTTCTAACATTTCAAAAATTAAAAAACATTTTTTTTCTCATAAATTCCTATATTAAATGCCATCATCTTCCTTGGTAAGGAACTTAAGTCATTTTTTTTCAATAATAAAAAGTTATTAACATTTTCTGCATCGGTCAGGACATTAGTCAGAACAGAGTCGTCGTTGGTCAGGTCAAGTTTTTTAACTCTATAAATTATTTTTTTTTTTAAATCTTTTTCTTGTATCTATATATTTAGTATTATAATCTTCATTGACAAATTTGACATCGATCCTTTAAAGAATACAAAAAAGTTATAGGCATTTTTCATCGGTCAGGACATTAGTCATGGGAAAGACGTACATTTTAGTTGGTCAGGTCAAGTTTTCTAACTCTTGAAAATATTTTTTTCTTATATTTTTGTATTAAATGTTTTAATCTTCCTTGGTGTCAAATTTGAAGTCTATCCTGTCAATAATAAAACATTTTAAAACTGTTTCATATCGGTCAGGACATTAGTAGTTTCAAAGTCAAGTTGGTCAGGTCAAGTTTTCTAACTCTTATAAATATTTTTTTATTTTTTAAAAATTCTATTTATTAAATATAAGTTCTCATCTTGCTTAATTCCAAATTTCAAGTAAATCCATCCAATAATAAAAAAGAATTGAGCATTTTTATTTCTGTCAGGATACTGTCAGGACATTGTCAGGACATTAGTGTAACCCTAGATTTAACGTTTTTGGTGTCAGAAAAGTCAAACAAGAAAAGTCTGTGGCTTTGTCTTAACTTGTATACTCATAAAATCGTTATTTACCTTTAGTTAAAAATATCAGTGATAGTTGAGGATCAAAAAGGGGGTCCTTCATTTTTGTATTTTTTTTTTTCTATATTCCTTTTTCACCCATTTTCTGCTGTATTGTTCTGTTGTTCTCTAAAATCTATACGCCACATACAGCATGTACAGATTATCGTTGATTTCAGGCGCGTAGCTGCCTTTACGCAAAAAATCATTTGCTTGCACATGTTTTTCACAACAAAAAAAAATTTAAAAAAAATCCTGAAATTGAATTTCGGATAGTCTTTAGTCTTTCCGTATTATCGTGTCTGGCGGTTTCTGTACTTGCAACTACAATCACGACACAAAGTTTAACCCCGGTAGAAATCAAAATAAAAATGAAGAAGCTAGATTTTTATTTTAGCAAGAAGGCAGCGGATAACGAAAGCCAAAACGTTTTATCTAATTCGCCCAGCAAAGATGTAAATGAGCCATGTACATCGTTTTCACAAGACGTTACTGCAAAGAAAATAACATTGTTTGACCCGTTGTGAGATCATTTGCCTTGCCACGGGTGTCTTGCAAGAATCAGGACCTGCTTACCTTCGGAGCACCGGAGGTCGCCACATTTTTTCGGGGTCCGTGTTTTTCATCTGTAGTTAGTTTTCAATGTTGAAAGTTTTTGCTTGTCATTTTGTGTCTTATCTGTTCCCGGGTTTCCAAATTACGAAACCCACTAGGATGTTACTATCGTTTCTTGAAATATGGTATAGTAAGAAACAGATAGGGTATTTATCATTTTCATCATAAAATGGTCCAAAAAAAATTTCGCCTCGCTTCGCCTCGCTTCGCTCGGCTCAAAACATTTTCTAAAGATATATGCTTGCACTTTATTTCAACTCAGCTACGCCCCCTGGATTTATATTTAGAATGTAATTATACTTTTCGCCAATCTTTACACTATAAGATTGAACAAGTTTCTACTATTCGCAATCAGCCTAAATTTAAGACATTTGTTGTTTATAGAGCTTTTAAATTTAGAAACGATCCACGTTAGTAGCTGTTTGCCGTTTTTCGATTTTATCATAAATTATGCCATTGATATTATCTTAACTACATGTTGTGGCCTTTTAAAGCTAACTTTACATTAGGGGTTTTGCTCATTTATAAAGTCGGCACGGTGTCCTGTATAGAAGTTTACATTTTTGGCAATCCAACCATATCTTTAGTTATTTTAATATTCTATTTAACACGATTGTTTGCGGATCGATTATGTTTCTGTCACATGCGTAGGAGACGGGGGAGGCAGGGGATTAAACGGTGTTTTTTTTCCCTCTTCCACTTTGTTTTGGTTAAAAATGAACTAATAGAGAACACCGCCTGAATACACTTTTAAACTATAAACATGATAACAGTTTATTATTGTGTCATGTTTTTTGGGGAGGGAGCTTTTCACCTTCATAAGTTTGTCCTCCTCAAGTGTCTAAAAGGATGACATGTCCTCTATATTTCTACCTTGTGAATTAGCGCGTTAAAAGTCCTTGTCCAGATATGCATGTTAAATTTGCCACTGGACGTTAGACACTAATTTTCCATCAACATTAAGATAATATTTATACATCTGTATTTTAAAGGTTAAATCAACGAGAAATGATGACAAAAGCATGTCTGGATTGGGGTTGCAGAAAAAAAGGAGTATAAATGGGGTTTACACAATAGAGAATATAATAAATGGATCAAATCTACAGAAAAAGGGAGCAAATCAATGCAGACTAGAGAAAAATAGGACAAAAAATATAGAAGAAAGAATGACTTGGTGTTAAAATATAAAGAGAATAGAAAGATGGCTAGAAATATAAAGAACATTGAAGAATTACTAAAATTAAACAATACAGAAAAGAAATACCCTCAATCAGGCCCACAGTGTATGTTACCGAATTTGGCATTCAACAATTTTCAAAATGACTCCCATGACATGTTTAGCAAAGTTGTCTTCAAGACGGACATGTGTAGCATAGTTGTCTCCAGAGGTACACATGTTTAGCAAAGTTGTTCTCAAGACGGACATGTGTAGCATAGTTGACTCCAGAGGTACACATGTTTAGCAAAGTTGTCTTTAAGACGGACATGTGTAGCATAGTTGTCTCCAGAGGTGCACATGTTAAGCAAAGTTGTCTCAAGACGGACATGTGTAGCATAGTTGTCTCCAGAGGTACACATGTTTAGCAAAGTTGTTCTCAAGACGGACATGTGTAGCATAGTTGACTCCAGAGGTACACATGTTTAGCAAAGTTGTCTTTAAGACGGACATGTGTAGCATAGTTGTCTCCAGAGGTGCACATGTTAAGCAAAGTTGTCTCAAGACGGACATGTGTAGCATAGTTGTCTCCAGAGGTACAAATGTTTAGCAAAGTTGTTCTCAAGTCTGACATGTGTAGCATAGTTGTCTCCAGGGGTGCATATGTTTAGCAAAGTTGTCTTCAAGACGGACATGTGTAGCATAGTTGTCTCCAGAGGTACACATGTTTAGCAAAGTTGTTCTCAAAACTGACATGTGTAGCATAGTTGTCTCCAGGGTGCACGTTTAACAAAGTTGTCTTCAAGACGGATATGTGTAGCATAGCTGTCTCCAGAGGTACAAATGTGTAGCAAAGTTGTCTCAAGACGGACATGTGTAGAATAGCTGTCTGCAGAGGTACACATGTGTAGCAAAGTTGCTTCAAGACGGACATGTGTAGCTTAGCTGTCTTCAGAGGTACACATGTGTAGCAAATTTGTCTCAAGACGGACATGTGTAGTATAGTTGTCTCCAGATGTACACATGTGTAGTTCATCTTTTTCTTGAGGGAAAATGTGTAGCAAAGTTGTCTCCAACGGACATATGTGTATAAATGCTGTCGCCAGAGGTACAAAGGTGTAATACATCTGTCTTTTGCAGGACTAGTGTAGCATAGCTGTCTCCAGGCGGTCAGGTGTATTGAAGATGTCACCAGAGGAACATATGTGTAGCAAAGCTGTCTTCGGTACAAAGGTATAATAGCATAGTTATTTCCAGAGGGGAAAACGTGTAGCAAAGCTGTTCCAAGAGGGACATATGTGTAGCACATTTTTCTTAGCCAACAATTCGAAACACAAATGCACAACAACTCAAAAACAACAAAATAAATGGTTCAAGCTAACAAGAGATTAAATAAGGGAGTGGGAGTACCAATACAAAATCCAACAGGATTAGTTCAAATTAACATAGAGAGGTTGAAGTAAATGGTGGGAAAAACAAATTTGCACTTCATAGAAAAGTAACAATTTATAAAAGGAAACCATTATAGGTCAAGGTACAGCCTTCAACATGGAGCCTTGCCTCACACTGAACAGCAAACTATAAATTCACATTTTTACAGATGTTAAAAATTCACAACTTCATTTAAACTTTAGTAAATAGTTGTCTCATTGGCAATCATACCACAATTATTGTTTTTATTAAACCAGGAAAAACCTAAGCATATATAAACTGGATTATATATTCTTATTGTATTCACTCTAAACATAAAAAAACTTTGTATCTTTATATAGGTTTGAAGTCAAATATCAAAATAAATCAATCTGAAATAATTGAGCAGACAGGTTTTTTAACAAATTTATTTAATAAATACAAATTTGACATACTTTTTCATAGTAAAAAATAAGAATCAACTATTGAATACAAATATAATTAGGAAATTTGTAATGTCATATATATATATTATACATACTAACACCTGTACATGAAATATCACAGATTTTCATTAATGTTTTACTGTTTTAAATGAAGTGTTTATATTCCAAGCAGGTACACATAAAGAGATCCAGGATTTTGAAATTGAGGGGGGAGCTGGCCCCTTGGTAAGACAACGTTAGAAGTTGGACTTCCAAGAGCCTATGCATTAATCATAAATGTAGCTCCCTAATTGGGACCTGGGAACCCTACCCCTCCCCCTCCTAAATCTACTTCTGCTAACCAAAAACATTGTTATATGAAAATCATTCACACAGTTTTATATATATGATGGAAATAAGACTTATACTGAATTGTATTGTTATAAGTAAAAGAATATGACTAGTTGAAAAACATGTTCAATAAATAAGTACATAAATGTTTTATATGGTAGAAAAAGCAAATAATACATGATAATCAAAATAATCAGTTTTGAGTGCATGCAAATCAACTTTTAGCCTTCTTATGAAGTTTGCTATTTACAACTTTATTTCTTAGTTATACCTTAAATTATCAATTCCTAGTTATACCTCAAAAATAAGTAAAAAAAACTATATTTCTTTTTATTCCTTAGAAAAGATATGTCTGATAGAATTCATTTGGCATACTAATTGTTCTTCTTCTACTTTGTTGATATGAAAAGATGTGGTATGAGTACCAATGAGACAACTCTCCATTAAAGTCACAAATTGTAAAAGTAAACCAGTTCTTGTCCATTTGTTTTTGATGTGTTTTGTCATTTGATTTTGCCATGGGATTATGGACTTTCCGATTAGATTTTCCTCTGAGCTCAGTATTTTTGTGATTTTACCTTTCCATTATAGTTCAATATACAGCCTTCAATACTGAGCCTTGGCTACTATACTAGGGTCTAAATATGGTTTATAGAAAAGAGAATGATTGTCTTAATACTTTACAGAAATGAAGAACCATTCCATCACCACAATCCCTTTCAAATACAGGAGTCTATTGTAAAATTCACATCTAGCATACAAAATTAAAAGACTGGTATCTTTATTGAATTTCTCTTTGTATAAATAACACCTTAAGGCTTAACCAGATAAAGTTTAATGCCGTAGAATAAAAGGCTATGAATTGTATATATGTTGAAAAGAAATGGAACAGAGATGTGTTATAGCATATTGCTTAACCAGACAGAGTTTTGTTGCAAAGACAAAGAGATAAATGCTGAGAAAATGGGACAGACAGTTGTGTTTGACAGATTTACACCCTATATGGCTTAGCACGATCTTTACATCACATGCAACCTTAGTTTCTGACAATCACATCTTCTTTCTTAAAGAGAGTAGCATGATATGAAAACTTATCAGAAAAGCAGATCAAAAGAAAAATACACAAAATAGCGATAATAATAATTATTACATTGTGGACAAAAATATTTAAAACAAGATATGTGCAAGGTTAACATTTTTGGCAAACTCATTCAAAATGGTGAAACTAGCACATATTTCTTCTGCCATATTGTCAATTTGACACGAGTATTATCCAACTGACATACATTGTACAAGCTTGGCTCTGTCACTAAGAACATAAACTGTGCCATATTTTCATGCTTCTCATAACGTAGTTTAGTCTGGAATGTTTTGGAATTCTTGGTAATAAGGTTGCTACTTCATCTTTTTCTTCTCTGAAATGTAAAAAAAGAAGAAATTAGAATGAAAATGTTAATGGAAAAATAAGATTTTGTATATCAGTAGGTAATTGATTTGATAATTAAAACCAGATGCTCCGCAGGGCATAGCTTTATACGACCACAGAGGTCGAACCCTGAACAGTTGGGGCAAGTATGGACACAACATTCAAGCTTGATACAGCTCTAAATTTTGATTATGATTAAATAGTTGACACAGCATAGGTTTCTGATACAGAATGAATGTGGTCTAATGAACTTCTAAAAGTTAAATTTACCTATTATGATCCAATATCCAAAATCTAAATACATGGCCATGGATTGATTCAGCATATCAAAGAATCCCAAGAATTCAATTTTTGATGAAATCAAACAAAAATTAATTTTGGACCTTTTTGACCTCAATGTGGGCTAACTTGATAACAGGGCCCAAAAATCAAAATACATAGTTAGATTAAGCATATCAAAGAACCAAATAAATTCAATTATTGATGAAATCAAACAAAGTTAAATTTTGGGCCCCAATTTGGACCAACTTGAAAACTTGGCCCATAATCAAAAATCTAAATACATGTTTGATTCAGCATATAAAAAAAAACCATATATTCAATTTTTGTTGAAATTAAACAAAATTAAATTTTGGACCCTTTCGACCTTAATGTAGACCAATTTGAAAACGGGACCAAAAACTTAAAATCTAAAATATTTAAGAACCCTAAGAATTCAACAATAAAACCCCATTGAAATTGGTCAAGAAATAAGCAATTTATATAAAGTATTAGAAAAGTATTGTTTTTGGCCCCTAATTTCTAAACAGTTTGGGCCATAACCCCCAAAATCATTCCCAACCTTCCTTTTTTGGAATGGAACCTTGTGGTACAATTTCGGAAAGATCCATACATGTACAAACAAATTGTTGTCTGGAAACTAGAAAAATACTTATTTTTGACCCCTTTTGGACCCATTATTCCTAAACTGCTGGAACCATAACCTCCAAAATCAATCCCAACCTTCCTTTTGTGGTTCCAAACCTTGTGTTTAAATTTCATAGAGATCAATTCGTTTAAACTAAAGTTATTGTCCGGAAACTAAGTGTCTTCTGACAACGCCGACAACAACGATGTGTTACCAATATATGAACGCAAAATTTGTTTGCGGTCGTATAAAAAGTATGATGTTATTTCTATGGGCACAATATAAAAATAAGAAGATGTGGTATGATTGCCAATGAGACAAGGAGTCTTGTAGACCTATGTTAAGGGAGATAACTCTTTAAATCAGTTATGCATTTGTAAAAGTCAAGTTTCATCACTGTATTTTAAGCATTTACCTGAACCAGATTGGAAATAATCTTTGTACCCTAGAAGATTAGAATATATATGAAAACGTACTGATGATTTTAAAAGTTATTTCCCTTAACCTAGGTCTATCTCCTTTAACTCTGGTAAAAATTACATAATCTCTTCCAGCTTTTATATATATCAGCTCAAGACTCCAAAAATTTACAAAACAATAAAACTTTTGCATCTTTCATAAATACTAACTCTGACTCCCAAATACTTACTCTACAATATTTTCCTGTATAATATTTACGACATGTGCAATAGTTTCTTGAGGTGCACAGACTGCCATATCCACATGGAGGGTAACATGAGGCTAAAAGTAGATACAAAGTTTACTGACTTTAAAACATCATCATGTTGAAATAAAAGTTTGAGCAAAAGAGACACTTTTTTAGTTCAGAAATTATTTATTTAAAAAGAAATGGAGCTCAATATTCCCAAACAAATAAATGCTGAATCTCAAATTATTTTTGAAATATTAAAATGTTCATTCCAGGATCCAGAAAAAATACTCATTAATTATCTATCTTAATTATTGAAAAAATAAAGGCCATGAATCCAAAATTCTTGAATTAGTAAAATATCATTCCAACACCCTGAATTCTTTTTTTTAAAGGGGCACTCGCTGTCAAATTCATGGTAACCAATTTGACTCAAATTCTCATATTTGGTTTATTACAAGAATGTGTCCAAAGTACATGGATGCCCCACTCGCACTATTATTTTCCATGTTCAATGGACCATGAAATTGGATAAAAAATATAATTAGGCATTAAAATTAGAAAGATAATATCATAGAGAACATGTGTACTAAGTTTCAAGTTGATTGGACTTCAACTTCATCAAAAACTACCTTGACCAAAAACTTTAACCTGAAACATGCACTGTCATTTTCTATGTTCAGTGGACCATGAAATTGGGGTCAAAAGTTTAATTTGGCTTTAAAATTAAAAAGATCATATCATAAGGAACATATGCATGTGTACTAAGTTTCAAGTTGATTGGACTTCAACTTCATCAAAAACTACCTTGACCAAAAACTTTAACCTGAAGCGGGACAGACGGACGAACAGACAGACAGACAGACAGACAGACAGACAGACAGACAGACAGACAGACAGACAGACAGACAGACAGACAGACGGACGAACGGACGTACACACCAGAAAACATAATGCCCCTCTACTATCGTAGGTGGGGCATAACAATGTAAAACATTTATCCAAACTATCAAAAGTCTAAAATAAACAGTTTACAGAGCATGGGGTAGATAATATATAGGTTTGTTTCGTGTGTATTTTAGTCCAGACGCCATCTAATTAACTATCGATTTGACCTCAGATGACCATATAAGCGATGTAAACAAAAATAAAGATATGAATAGATTAAACCAAGATCAACCAACACATGCAATTGGATTTTCATAGGTCTGTTTGATTTTATTTTATAGATTAAAAATAGATGTTTCTCATTGTTTTTAACCGTAAAAGAATGATTTTATGTGCATCGAATTAGTAATCAAATGATTTACCGTAGTTTCACTTTCATTATTGACATCTTTTTCTTTAAATAACCAGTACACGTACAATGCATGCGTTGTCAATCTCTAGCTAGGGGTTAACTTGAAGTTCACATGAATATGGATTTAAAGAGGTCGACTCATTCACTTGCAAGTGAATAACTAATTATCAATGTTTCTTAGCGTAATTTGACAAAATTGAACCTCTTTGGCTGCAAAAAGTGAATTGTTATTTCACTATTTCACTTGCAATATTGATTGAACAGAAAAAAATCAAACTTTAGATTTTTCATATATCTCGTAGCTAGTGCCCCTTTAATAATTAATATGAGGCAAGCATTACCTGTGAAAGGGGACGAAGTCCATATGAATTTTTTTTAATTCAAACATATTATAACTTCAAAATCTGTCAAAAAAGAAACAGAAATACCATTACGTTTCAGATTTTTTTTTCTGTTGTTAGGGATTTTATTTCTGATGTTATTTAAGTTATAACGTCATATTCAATGTAAACAAAGAAACACTATCATCAGGGAACGTTTTTCACATCAAGAAATTATTAAAAATTAAATTAGTATTGTGTTCCTGATCCCTATATTTTACTAGACCAATAAATATATATTTTACTGAAAGTCTGATAACAAACGAGACTGGGAGAGGAAGTAGATTTCTGCACAAAACCCCAAATGTGGGAAATAAAAAAGTCTGAAAAAAGAAGTTAACAATTTTGAGTTCATTAGTAAAATGATTTTTTTTGCAGGAAATTCTTAAAATTTTAAAGCATTAGATTTTTGTGGATTTGTATTTTTTTCTATCGAATAGGAGACTTCATCCCCTTATAAGTGTAAATCCTGAATTCAATTTTTTTAGGCAGGAGAGGAGGGAGGGATTTCTAATACTTAAAGAGTTTTTGGCATTCACATACCTTAGTATAAAGGAGAGGTAAAGTTAAGATCTTTAAGACAGCAACCTAACATGTATAAATGATGTTTAATACCTGATTTATGTTGACTTGAATATTGTCTGATGTTTGTAGGAAATTTTATCATAAATTATGGGAAATTTAAGTTTTATTTGAAGCTTGCATTGCCAGATCAAGTTTTGAATTATTAAATATTTTTTTACTAGCTGCCATTTACTTACGAAATTGACAAAATGGTCCCCAGTACTCAGGTGGACAGCGACATCTATTGGGTAAATAACAATAACCACCATTTTGACAACCAAGATGACATGTAGCTGAAATGAAATTTGAATCTTCAGGTACTTCAAAATAAGTTCTCAGTACAGTTTAGTTATCGTTGAATGCTTTAGGTCACTTTTTCTTGTTGAAAATATTATATAGTTTTAAACTAGAATTCTACTGGTGATTTTGTAAAGTAACAATAAATGTAAAGATAAGTCATAACTGAATAAAAGATTAGTTACAGTGAAAATCTTGTTTCACAAGTAACAACTTCAATACTGAACAAATTTTCTCTGATATAGACTGTTTCTATGAAATTTGAAAATCACACAATTTTTAAAAACTTACGTCGTCTGCAATATTTGCCTTCCCATCCTGCCCTACAAACACATGCTCCAGGTCCAACACATCGCCCGCCATTCTGACACATATTTTTCAAGCAATATTCTGTAATATAAATGTACATAATACATGATTGTACAGTGATCACAAATAAGTAACTTTTAATGTCAAATACAATAAAAAATAAAATATTTTATTATTTCAATCAGGATCCCACAGAGGGAATTTACAATTAACAATTATGATAGTATAAGCAACAAACATGAGACATTGTACAGGATATTACGTGACAGATATTATAATAGACAAATGAAAATGGCATTAATAACAAATTTACATTAAAAGTACTCTTGAGTATTTTTTTCTCCCTTCCGTCCTAATTACCATTATCATTTCTATATCCAGCAGTGCACAAATAAAAAATGAATAAAATATTGATAATAAAGTTAGAACAAACTTCAATTATTATCTAAATAGATGGAAATTTTGTTCATCTGCAGTAGACACCAAGGGACGGTGTTCTGTAAACAGGAAGATGTGGAGTGATGAATATCTGAAAGCGCATGACACTGTATATATCTGACTTACATAAACCCTGAAATCAATTTCAGAAATCCTTGTAATGTAGTTCCAGAGAATATGCAAAGAAAAAACCTCATGGACAGACGGACACATGGACCATGGATGAATGGACTGACAGATGAACAGAGGTAAAACAGTATACCCCACTTTTTTAAAGCTGGGTTATAATAAGTTTACCTTGAAATACACATATTAAATATACTTACAACAACAGCAGTCACCAAGGATACAATACTTACTTAACTGACATTGTAATCCTGCAAACCCTGGGCGACACTGACACTGGTTCCCTGCTATACAGTAACCACCATTTTCACATTGAGGATAACAGAATGCTGAAATACAAACCTTCAATGGTCAGTTTCAGTAATTTTTAAGGACATTGGTAAAAATATTTTATTATCAATAAATGCATAAAAAACCAACACAAAAATATCAGACGGAAACAATTTCTACAAATAAGTTGGTTTTGTTCTTTTTCTGCACTTCTGTTTTTATAACCTGAATAATTCTGCTCTTATTTTCAGCTCCTCTACCATAGTTTAAAAAGCCCGAAGGCCTACTCAATTGATCATTTGGAATTTTCACACCTGTTCTTTTGTATTTCATCTTTTAACAAGATTGTGTCCATTGTACATGGATGCCGCACTCCCACTATCATTTTCTGTGTTCCGTAGACCGCGAATTAGAGACAACTCTAATTTGGTATTATAATTAGAAATAACTTCATCGGCTCTTATTAACGGAAAAATGTTAACTTATAAATTTGCAGAGATTTATCAACTCAAAATAAACAGATGTTAAATGAGCAAAACAAACCATTTTCACACTGACGGCCATGGTATCCCATGGGACAGTAACAAACCCCTGGACGGACACACACACCTCCATTAATACAATCTGGTTCACACACAGCTTGTTCACAAAAGACTCCTTTGAACTGTTCCGTACAGCGACATCGGTTAAATCCAACACAAGTTCCACCATTGAGACACGTGATAGAACAAGATTCTGTGATAAAAAAAATGATATTTTAAAATTGAAACATTTAGGAAATCTAAAGTTCATACATGCATATGTATGTCCAAACCTTTCTACCATATAATTGTCCAAGAATGCCAACAAGCCTTGTAGTGACAAATATACTTTTTTTCTCATTGTTGAAGGCTGTACAGAGATCTTATAATTGCTTCCCAAAATTTCATTTTAAATCGTATCTAGTGAATAGTTGTATCATGCTCATTGGCAATCACATCTCCTCATTTTCATAAGCATTACAATTTCTTTTATTTTATTTTTTTTATTTCATTTTTAAAATTGTAATATATATTACCACAAAATCCTTGAAAATTTGTATCTCAAAATAATGAGGAATCCACAGACACGCAGTAATCTTTATCTAAATGCCCTTAATTAATCCATATCATATCTAAGGCCACTTTTTACATGACCCCTATACACTCACCTATTTCACACCTATGACCTCTGTAGCCAGATAAACAGGCACATAAGTTTTTACCAAGACAAGATCCACCATTGGCACATCCAAGGGGACATAACTCTTTATAAACATAAAAAATTTAATTAAAATTTAAAGACAGACAAAACCAAAACTGTTTTTCCTTTCATAAAATGCTTAACTAAGTTCTTTGGTATGTTAACAATACCTTGTAAAATGTAATTGCTCATTGTTAAAGCACTATAGGATATTGACAATAACTATTTGTGCAATAGTATGTTTTGATGAAATAAAAAGAAATAAGTGTTTACACTATATGCATGTACCATAATTTCTATAAAACTTACGTATAAGAGAATAAATTATTCCATTTATTTTTTTAGATTTAAAAAAAAATGTCTTCCAAATCACAAATATATATACAACTTAAAATCTTCCTAATGAAGATCATATAGAATAAAAGTAAACTGAAGGCAGTAGATTAAATTGGTACATTTTGGTCAGATGGTTATTCAGGCAATGCTAAGCAGAAATAGGCTTAAGG
Organism: Mytilus edulis; assembly: GCA_019925275.1. Lineage (NCBI taxonomy): Eukaryota > Metazoa > Mollusca > Bivalvia > Mytilida > Mytilidae > Mytilus > Mytilus edulis. The sequence continues at coordinate 12,506,482 of CM034358.1, forward strand.
ATGTACTTAGGTGAGGTTTTGGAATTTGTGTCAAATTTTCAGACTCCTTGGTGTTTTTCCATACAAAACAAGGTAAAATAGTTTGCCCCATAACACCCATTTATGCTTTCTTATAAGCTCATGAAAGGTCATTTACCAAAATTTTAGAAGATTCTTAATTTTCTTTCTTTTGTTTTAGGACCCATATGATACCAAAGCAAACATAAGGTAAAAGTCCGAGTCAGCCTTTTCCCGCCATATTTTAAATCTCAAATATCTCAAAAAGGAGTTCCATGACCTATCAATATTTTTAGCTTATTTTTATCCTTAAAGAATACTCTACAAGCTTATAGTATCAATTTTAAATTCTTGATTTATTAATTTTCACCTAACCTCACCTAAGTACATCCTCAAGTGCCCTAAGCTTTTGGTCATAAAACTATATTCAGAACTCGTAGTACAAAATCTGTGCTTGAAACACCAAATTAGTATTTTGATCAGTTGAATGTTGAGTCTAAGTACGATAATCTTACCAGAAATTTTAATGACAGCACGGTCGAAGTTATTATTTACTGTTGAATCATTAACATTACCTGTTTCACAATACTGCCCCGTATAACCAGGAGGACAAAAACACTTGTCTGGTTGGTAACAAAAGCCTCTATTCTGACACTTGATTCTACATATAGCTAGAAGTAAAAGAAAGAGAGGTTATAGTTTTGGTCGACCAATTGTTTCATAATTGTGAATATTGTATTTTTCGTGGATATTTGATTTCATAATTTTGCTAAAGTCAGTGCATGTTTGGGATTTGATGCGACTGTCATACAAGTGAGAGGTTTAGCGCTATAAAACCAGATTCAATCCACCATTTTCTACATTTAAAAATGCCTGTACCAAGTCAGGAATATGACAGTTGTTGCCCATTTGTTTGATGTGGAATATTATTTGAATTTGCCATTTGATTAGAGACTTTCTGTTTTGAATTTTCCTCAGAGTTCAGATTTTTTGTGATTTTACTTTTTTTTACCACTTAACAAATTTAAATTTCTGGTTCACCTTTACCCATGATATCCAATGAAATGGGTATTACTCATAAATACTGAAATAAAGTAATACATGTATTACATAAAAAGTAAGTAAATAAAACATTTTTAACAGCAATTTGCTCCATAAAATTAACACCAATATTGTAATATGAAATACCTTGACTGCATCCTGATCCTTGGTAACCATGACGACATTCACAAACACCTGGCTGAGTACAAATCCTTCCATCTTTACATGGTGGAAAACAAAATGCTGTAAATTTCAATATAAAGTGTCAGTTGAATAGTTTATAAATAGACTTGCATTTGAAATAAATTTAAAAATTACAAATCATTATCTTGAAATTTTGTTTTCCACAAATTTTTCTTTAGTATGCCTAAAGTGATCTAATCCTCATATTTATAAACCATCTACTCATGCTACTGTTGAAATAATAATTTCCGTTGGGTTAAAATTTCATGGTTTTGTCTCTATATAAGAATTCATAAGAATTTAATTTTGTGGTTTCCAGTAAATGGAAGTGATATAATATGAAGTAAAATGTTCGTGAATTTTAATTTTGTTGATATATTCATTCCACGAAATAAACAAAATTAAATCCTCCACGAAAATTTCTGCATTTATAGTATTATTTTGTTTAATGTTGAAAGAAGAAGGTATATAACATGTTTAAGGTCCTTAAAATTTAAATAATAAAAGGATAATCTTTCTATGAAATAAAATCTGTCAGATATGATGATATCAGTATTAATACTTTTCAATTGGGGCGTTAAAATCTGTACTGGTGCTTCAAACATTTTGCTATAGCTATTTAAAACAAAATATAAAAAAGAAGATGTGGTATGACTGCCAATGAGACAACTATCCACAAAAGACCAAAAATGACACAGACATTAACAACTATAGGTCACTGTACGGCCTTCAACAATGAGCAAAGCAAAGTTCATTTTTTATCCAAAAAGAAAAAAGTAGGAATGCACTGGGAACAAAATGCAGATGCAAAATATCTTTACTGGTGAAACCATGACTTTTATTTAGTATAAAACTACATAAAAATTACCATTTTCAGACAAATTGCAAAATTTTACTTGTTTATTTTATCACAATGTCACAATCATGTCTAAAGGAAAAATTATCGGTTCCCACACAAAATGACGTCATTTATAACTTCTACTTAGACATGATTGTGAAATTGTGCTAAATTATGTGATTTTTTAAGATTGACTAAAGTAAGCATGATGATGCCAGCTTACTTTAGTCATTCTTAAAAATGTCAATAGATTATCTGATTTTCTGCAAAAGGTTCACATTGTGGCTCCCTGATGATTATAATTCTCAATATGACAAAAGCTGAAAATCCAAAAATGCAGGTCATTCGAACTCACCTTGACACATAGTTCCATTGCCTATGTAACCATGGGGACAGTTACCACAGTGATATCCAGGATACTCCAAACTCTCCTCACAACTAACAAGGTCTGAGCACATTGTTTTTTGACAAGCTTTCTCATCTTAGAAAAAAATCCAACAGAATTGTAGTAAGACATTATATTAGAAGCCATAGTTTTTGCCAAAATAGTTATTTTGATGAATCAATCATTTTTCGTGTATACCAGACTTTGTTGATTTAGAAAAAAATATGTTTTTCATGGATATTTGGTTTTGTGGTTTTGCTTACAGACAATTTGTACTTCATTAAACATTTATATTTATGGTCAACCTGTATCCAAGAAATCCAAACATGATGAATCCATAGTTATGAGTATTCTAGGAATCAGACTAGTAAGTTATTTACAATGCAGGGGTAGTTTCTCACTGCGTCTGTTATCTGCTCTATGGTCAGGTTTTTGTCTCTTTGACACATTCCCCATTTCCATTTTCATTCTCAATTTTATCTTTCAAACAAGAAGACAGTGTAATCAAATCACAGAACTCATAAACCATCCTCATTATTTTATACAGGTTATATATTTAACTCTTGAAGGATAAATATCATCACTCAAACTTACTCAAACTAGCCATTTCTATAACATAAAGGGAAGTAACTATTAAACCTACCATTTCTATAACATAAAGGGAAGTAACTATTAAACCTACCATTTCTATAACATCAAGGGAAGTAACTATTAAACCTACCATTTCTATAACATAAAGGGAAGTGACTATTAAACCTACCATTTCTATAACTTAAAGGGAAGTAACTATTAAACCTACCATTTCTATAACATAAAGGGAAGTAACTATTAAATCTACCATTTCTATAACATAAAGGGAAGTAACTATTAAACCTACCATTTCTATAACATAAAGGAAAGTAACTATTAAACCTACCATTTCTATAACATAAAGGAAAGTAACTATTAAACCTACCGTTTCTATAACATAAAGGGAAGTAACTATTAAACCTACCGTTTCTATAACATAAAGGGAAGTAACTATTAAACCTACCGTTTCTATAACATCAAGGGAAGTAACTATTAAACCTACCGTTTCTATAACATAAAGGGAAGTAACTATTAAACCTACCGTTTCTATAACATAAAGGGAAGTAACTATTAAACCTACCGTTTCTATAACATAAAGGGAAGTAACTATTAAACCTACCATTTCTATAACATAAAGGGAAGTAACTATTAAACCTACCATTTCTATAACATAAAGGGAAGTAACTATTAAACCTACCATTTCTATAACATAAAGGAAAGTAACTTTTAAACCTACCATTTCTATAACATAAAGGGAAGTAACAATTAAACCTACCATTTCTATAACATAAAGGGAAGTAACTATTAAACCTACCGTTTTTATAACATAAAGGGAAGTAACTATTAAACCTACCGTTTCTATAACATAAAGGGAAGTAACTATTAAACCTACCGTTTCTATAACATAAAGGGGAGTAACTATTAAACCTACCATTTCTATAACATAAAGGGAAGTAACTATTAAACCTACCATTTCTTTAACATAAAGGGAAGTAACTATTAAACCTACCATTTCTATAACATAAAGGGGAGTAACTATTAAACCTACATACCTACCATTTCTATAACATAAAGGGAAGTAACTATTAAACCTACCATTTCTATAACATAATGGGAAGTAACTATTAAACCTACCATTTCTAAAACATAATGGGAAGTAACTATTAAACCTTCCATTTCTATAACATAAAGGGAAGTAACTATTAAACCTACCATTTCTATAACATAAAGGGAAGTAACTATTAAACCTACCATTTCTATAACATAAAGGGAAGTAACTATTAAACCTACCATTTCTATAACACTTTTCACCATTACCATAATAATATTTGGGACAAGCACCACAGACAAAGCCTTGATAAGGACTGCTCAGATCTTTACACATTACACCAGGGAAACATGGTTGTGAGGCACAAGTCTTTCTACCTAAAAAGCACAAAAAAGTATTGTAGATTTAAAATTAAAGCAATGTTTTTATGAATGTGAAAGTATTAGGTTTGCAAAAATAAAACTTGCATTCATAATTTCTGTGTGATTTTCCTTCACAAGTGCAATTGCATTATTTAGATCTCACATTTTTTCCAGTGATCAGCTACTATGATCTACTATAGATGCACAAATTAACTTCTGAATTGCTCATTTCAATCATGTTTAAGCTCTATAATTCAATGCTTGTAATTTATATGTTTTCAATAATTTAAAAGGTCCCAAAAGGCCTTGATTTTACTAAACAATCAAAGGGAAATATATCTGATTGCTCATATCTTAACAACTGGAAAAAATATTATTTGTAAAGTCCTCTGACATCAAATATACCAAAATGACTACTTTAGTACATGATTATCATAGAGAAAAAGAGATTTGATCTAATAAGCTACAAAAATGTCTTCTGGTTTTAAAATTATTACTATCAGCAAGCATGTCTGGTTCACCAACCAATAAAAGCTATCTATCATCTCAAAAGTACTTACAATTTACTCCATCACCTTGGTAACCATCAAGACAACTACCACATGCATAAGATTCAGAAGTCTCTGTACAATGGACTCCAGGGAAACATGGGTCACTATGGCAACCATTTACTTTGGTCTCACACAATTTCCCTGGAATAAACAGTATAGCATTATCATTACTCAGTCTAGAAATTTCAACTTCACAGAAACATAATTACAGAAGAAGGCAGCAAATTAAAAGAGAATTTAATAATAAATCATTTTCTATGCTTAGTTAACCATGAAATTAGGGTCAAAACTCTTATTTGGCATTTAAATAAGAATGAACATATCATAGGGAACATGTGTATACTAAGTTTCAAGGTGAATGGATTTCAACTTCATTAAAAACTAATTTGACCAAAAGCTTAAACCTGAAGTGGGAGTAACATTTGATGTGGTGGTGGTGGGGGATGATTTCAGGGGGGGGGGGGCATAAAAATAATAAATTGGGTTCTCATGATTTTGTTTCAGTGAATTTACCTGTGAAAGATGATGAACAACTACAGTTATAATCTGTTCTATTTTTAGTAACAACTTGATTTTCACAAAGTCCACCATTTTGACAGGTACACTGTTTAACAAGTACCTATAATAAATCGTTTATACAACTGTATAAAATAGGAAATTCATCATCAAATTTTTTTTATACAATATTTTTTTTCAGTATTTCAAATAATAGTGATTGCATGTTGTTGCATGTTGAATTCAATTTTTGTAGTAAGAATCTTTTCTGTAATTTTTTTTAATCCATGAAATGTTAGATTGAAAATATTTTGAGAATATTTTTAATTCAATATTATTTGCGGGATAACATTTTTGTCATGGTTTTCAAGGCTAAAGGTAAAAAACAAAGTACTAATTTTGTATACTTTAAATTCAGAAATTATTGCAATGTGTTTATTCTTGCAATGTGTTTATTCTTGCAATGTGTTTATTATTGCAACGTGTTTATTATTGAGACAGGTTGTAATCGCAATAATTTAAACTCTCATTTTGAACATTTTTAAATGAATTAAACAGGATTTTTAACAATATCCCAAATATTAAAATCACATTTTAGTCTAAAATGACAAAATCTCAACAATAAATGCACACAATAATTTCTGAATTTAAAGTATGCTTGTATGCAAACTATTGTAGAGTTTCCAGCTTAGAAGTTATCAATGGCAATTCCACGGAACAAAATATCCATGAAAATACAATTTTTTCTCAATCTCTTTCATTAGAGGTTTTAATCGACTTTCTTAAGAATACTCACTGTTAATACAAAAGTACTAGATGCTCCACAGCTGTCGGTAACATTTATCACAAAATTATATCGTCCATCCCTCTTGGTGGACTCTGATAAATGGACATGCCATGTGAATTCTCCTGAAGTAGAAACCATAGCGCCCTCATCATTACTACCATAGTAGATATCCATGTTTTCTGGATCTCTGGCTGTGATATTAGTCTTTACTATGTCCCCATTAATGACTGAAATGGTCGACTGGTCTTGTTCCAATGTTGGAGGAAAATTGTCTGAAAATATTATCAACAATAAACTGACCAAGAAAAGCTCTGCTGTTTTTTTGTGTTTTTTGTTGTTGCTGTGCATGTATTGATTTTGAGTCATGGATTACTATCCCCTATCCTTCTTTTTTCTACCATAACTTATTAACACATCCAAAGAATCATCTTTTTTATGTTTTTCAAGGTGAATTCCAATTGTAGAATTTGAATCTAATACTTTTTATTTAATACTGAGAGCTATTCCAGAAAAAAATGTATGTGGAGGTTGGAAGGCAGTTTTTGTCAGCACCCGCCACCCAGACAATAGTAAATGAGAATTATAGTGCATTATAGTGTGAAAAGTTGCCCTGATACCCATCATCCATGTATTATTAATACAATGTGCCTTCCAACCCCCCCACACATTTTTTTCTGGAATAGTCCTGAACAAATAGAAAACTTTCCTTCAGAAAAAAATCATCAAAATCAAATAATGTGCACTTGGATCATGTTGTCATTTCTATGTATAAAATTCTAGATATGGGGTTGAATTCACACATTTGCAACTTGCTCAGTCTTAAGTTTTCAATGTTGTGTTTTTATGTACTGTTGGTTGTCTTAATTTCGGTCTTTTTCTTTTTTTGCCATGATGTTGTCAGTTTGTGTTCGACCAATGAGTTTAAATGCATCTTTTGCCTTCCGTTTATCAACAACTGGATTTGCCACTGGATGTTAAGCAATCAACAATCAATCAATCAACAACTGGATCCAATTTTTCCTTTAAAATTGATACTAAATAATGTCTGACTCTACCTGTTCTAGAGGACCATGTGTTTTTACTGTTACTTGTCAGGCACTGTAGACAGTTATTCCTTGGATTGGTATCTTTATCCCTGTAACATCTTCTGTCTATGAAACAGGTACCAGTCTACAATAATAAATTTATTTCACTTCTATTTTCATTTAATAGAACAAAATGAAGATAATAATAATGACCAAAAGGAATGAATAAAAATAATGAACACTTATAGCTAATTTCCTAATGCATGTAGATCAAGACTTTGGTTAATTTGCTTGCTTTGCTTGTAAATCATACTACTGTAATTGGGATAATGTCCAATAAAATTTAAATATAATATACAGGTTTATATTGTTCCAAGATGTCAATTAAATTACAAACCTTCATAACAGGTTTATGCAAACAAAGCAAGCAAACCAAACAAACCAAGTTTTACTCTACAAGCATTTGGAAAATAGCTTTAAAACAATTGCATTTATTTACTTTCTAGAACATTTGCTATATAAAATATTTTTCCAGCTTTTAATATCCTTGACAGTGTAAACACCTAATGGTACTTTACAAAACTTACATGTCAGATAGGAGTTGATTCCCTTGAATTAAACTTTTTGGTTACGATGTTCTTTTTTGAGTGTTCATGTCTAATCTGAACAAATGTCAATATATTGTCCTTATCTGTTCAATAATACTTAAGAAATATGTGACAGAGATATCTGTTGGACAGAAAGACTGATGGACATACACACTAATGGACAGACAATGTAAAGTGGGTCTCATTGGGGTCTAAGCGTGACGTGGGATTGCCGATTTTTCATAAACGTGACACGGGAAAGTCAAATTATTGTGCCGTGAAAACTGGAATAAAGGTCTAGCGGGACACGATAAATTACCAAAAAAATGAGAATTGCTTAGGTACATAGTATAAGCGGGATACGGGAATCTGACAAAACGGTAAGCGGGATCCAGGATCAAAACCCCCCAATGAGACCCCCTGAAAATGCATTGATCTTAATTTGAAGTAAACAAAAAAATAATTTTACGTAATCAAACTGGGAATGTCTGCACTCAGTTTTGTGCCTCACCAAGATATCACTTTCTCAGTTTGATACATAATTTGCTTACTACCGTATAGCAGGTTATTTTCACAGATGTAAAATTTCGCAATTTTCATTGAATAAGGTATATAAAAAGTATTTTGGCGGATTCAAAACTTTTATCAATACCTTTGCATGTGTACTTTAAAATTGGTGGAATTTTTATTGGCAGTTTTGATATATCCAGGAAACTAAGTGAAAATTTACACTCTCGGAAATACAGTATCTTATCTATTATTTGTGTAAAAAGATTTCTGTATAACACTATACTCACTCTCAGCGTACAGCCTCCATAGATATCACACATCTGACAAAGACTGTCAAGAACAGCAACTATCTGTGTCCTCAAAACCATATTGTCACCTTTTGGTATCTAAAAATTAAAAATATAAAACATCAAATATGCACCTGTTTATATGTAGTTTTGAACAGGAAAATATAGTTGGATTATCTCCCTTTACAATAATTTTACCCCATTGAAGCAAAGTGAAGTTTTTCAGTTTTGTTGAGCTATGTGCATATGATGCTAATTCAGAATTTTTTTGTCATATTTTTATTTATGTGAATAATGCCACAGGTTGAATATCACAATATAAATAAGAACTAGCATTTCTACTATCTGCTGCATATATTTCTGAAATCTCAATAAATAATTAGCATTTCTGCTCACTCGCTATAATAATCTCTGAATTTATAGGATTCTGATAAAATCTGACATGATGTAAGATACAGCTATGACAATAACACTTTAATTTCTTAAATTAGTTTAATTTTGGATGTAACTACTCTTCTGATTAGCTGCAATTTTTTTGTCTATCAGCTCAGACATAATTTTGTCATGTGACTGTGATGTCATCCATGTTTTTCATGGAATACACCTTAAAAATGGAATTTAGAATTAAAAATGTAATGCACACTTTTAAATTACCTGCTTATTCAGTGGTGTGCAAAAAAATTTGATGTTATTTCTTCATTGACAGAAACAAGAATGTGTCCAAAGTACACGGATGCCCACTTGCATTATCATTTTTTATGTTCAAGGGACTGTGAAATTGGATAAAAAATCTAATTTGGCACTAAATTTAGAAAGATCATACCATAGGAAACATGTGTACTAAGTTTCAAGTTGATGGTCTTCAACTTCATCAAAAACTACCTTGACCAAAAACTTTAACCTGAAGCGGGACAGATAGACAAACGGATGGACGCACGAACGGACGAACGAACAGACAGATGCACAGACCAGAAAACATAATGCCCCTCTTTTATCTTAGGTGGGGCATAAAATATTACAGACATTCCTGAATTCTTCAAATAATTATATTTTTACCTGAACTTTATACACATTGACAAAGTCATCACCTCTGGTAACCATTGGTAACATACATTCTACTGTTGTACTGTCTACATAGCGTAGTAAAGTTGTATAAACATCACCAACTGGTTCCCAGCCATATTGTGTGAACTGGAATATTAAAAGATCATATAATAATTCAATCTTATATTGTATCAGTATTTTATTATATAAAACATTTTAAAATGCATACAATTTATGCTAACATGAAAAAATTGTAATAATTCTGCAGTCTACTATCAACAATCTTTATTTTCATTTTTTTTTACAAAAATCTGTACAAACCTAAATTGAAGAAAAATTTGACAACAGCTTAGTCTCATTTCAAAATTGTATTTGATAATGTCTCAAAACACTTCAACAACATTTGAACTTTCAAACATGAGGCTCCCACAGGGTCAAAAACGACCTGCGACCTCTGGGCATTTTAGAGGCGACTTCCGCACTGAGGGCCTTCTAAAAACGACCTGCGACCTGTAAAATTTGTAAAAAACAACAACCTTTGACTGACTTCCGCCCTCTGTGTTGGGAAAAAGGACCTGCGACCTGTACATTTCCCTAAAAAACAACATCTTAACGAATTTAAAAGGGACCTTGCGACCAACACCAATCTCAATCATGTTCAAATGGAACTTTATCACCTCCACAATGTTATTGTATAAAATACCTCCATGAGTGTCACATTACATTTTGTTACAAATTCACCAGACTGTAACAAATCAACATGAACTGTACTACAATGTGAAGATCTTGTATCACAGGTAACCATGGAGACCAGAACTTCAGTTGTTGTTGTCATTTCTGTTGTTGTTAGAGCTGTTGTTGTTGTTGAAGTTGTTGCTAATGGAGTTGTTGTCATGGTTACAGTTGGCGGAACTGTTGTTGTCGTGGTAACAGTTGTTGTAGTTGTTGGTGCTAATGTTGTACTGGTTGTGGTAGTTGTAGAGGTAATTGTACTGGAGGTCGTTGGCATGGTTGTAGAACTTGTGGTTGTTGTGACTTCTGTGGTAGAAAATTTTACAACAAAAAAATAGGTAATAATTGTGTTAGCAGTTTATTTTTAATTTATTTATTTGAATGTTCCTTTTGTATCTCTTTCCACCATTTTTTAATAAGTCGATAAAATAATTATCATATGTTCTTTAACTTCTTTTTCATTTAAATAATGATGTGGAACTGTAGAAAGGACTTAATAAAATTCTTTAAACCAAAACCAACACAATATTTTTGAGTAAATTTGCAAACATTTGGTTGAATTGCTGGAATTATATATCAACTTAACCAGCTCTGAAACATGTTACTAATGAGGTAAACACAATTTGAGGCAGTTAAACATATTTTTAGGTGCCAAACTTTAAATACAAATCAGATATCTCCAACTTTTATCTATGTTTGACCAAGATCATTTACCTTATTTTCTATACCTGATTGATTGATTGGTCATGTTGGTGGTAGCTTTATACCTCATCAGCACAAACATCAGCAAAAAAAGGCTTTATCATGGCAATAAATTATGAGCTATTTCAAATATTATAACAATTTAATAGGACACTTTTTATAAAAATCAGACAAAAGTCTTTCAATTTACTAAAACTTAAATAAGTTTAAAGCACTGAAATAAATTTACCTGTTTTGGTGAGACATTCTATACCAGAGTACCCTTGGTAACAAAAACAGCCATTTTCTATACAAATGCCATTTCCATAGCAACCTTCAGGACAAAGAATTGCTTGACGAATGTCTTCAATATTCACATCAGCAAGTTCTCCCAAATCAGTCGAATTTGATCTTTTATTCAATTGCGTTTCACATAAATTTTCTAACAAACGTAAAACCTCAGGCATCCATGTTGAATTTTGATATGAGGTTGCCAAGGCAACACATATATTCATCACTGTGTCTATGTCGATTCTAATTTTATTTAAGCAAGTTTTGGCAATCCCTGATGTCATAAACATATTTTTACAGCTGTCATTTGCAAGCTGGCCATCCTTGACCGGCTGTTTAGTTTCAATTTCTTCATCATCAAAATCTCCTTCAAACATGTAATCTGGTATTTGATTGGTTCCTTGAGTTTTGTTTATCCAATAGAATGTGGTCTCTTTCAGATGAAATAAAAACTGTGGTTTTGCAGCAGATGATTTTGGGCAGGAAGTCTCATAGGACGACAGGGAACAATCACATTCTGGCATCTGATGGGTCAAGGTCATCAATAAGAGTTCATAATTCTCAAACAAACTAAGACCTGGAAGTAACCTAAAAAAAACATTTAGATGAGATCTCCATGTGTTACTACTGTAAGAACTATTAGTACTATTATCACTTTGTTTATATAGAGATGAACAATAAATTTTACAAAATTCTTTCATGATGCCTAACTAGAGCATATGCTAAGCAAAGATGCAAAACAGTAAACAAGAATGCACACGCTGAAATGTCTCGCCTTCTTTACTAATCATTGATATTATGTTGATAGTCCTAAATATAAAGCTTTAATACAACTGTCACATCAACTTAACATTAACCAAGAAAACTATATATTAACCAATGAACCATGAAAATGAGGTCAAGGTCAGATGAACCATGTCAGACAGGCATGTACAGCTAACAATTCTTCAATACAACAAACATAGCTGACCTATTGCTTATAGTTTAAGAAAAATAGACCAAAACACAAATACTTAACATTGAGCAATGAACCGTGAAAATGAGGTCAAGGTCAAATTAAACCTGCGTAACTGACATATAGATCATAAAATATTTCCATACACCAAATATAGTTGACCTATAGCATATAATATTAGAAAAAAACACCAAAACTCAAAAACTTAACTTTGACCACTGAACCTTAAAAATGAGGTCAAGGTCAGATGACACCTGCCAGCTAGACATGTATACCTTACAATCATTCCATACACCAAATATAGTAGACCTATTGCATATATATAGTATGAGAATAACAGACCAAAACTCAAAAACTTTACTATTACCACTGAACCATGAAAATGAGGTCAAGGTCAGATGACACCTGCCAGTTGGACATGTACACCTTACAGTCTTTCCATACACCAATATACTTATAGTATCTGAGATATGGACATGACCACCACAACTTAACCTTGTTCACTGATCCATGAAATGAGGTTGAGGTCAAGTGAATACTGTCTGACAGGCATGAAGACCTTGCAAGGTTAAGCACATACCAAATATAGTTATCCTATTACTGATAATAAGAGAAAATTTAACATTACAAAAAAACTTTTTTTTCAAGTAGTCACTGAACCATGAAAATGAGGTCAAGGACATTGGACATGTGACTGACAGAAAGTTCGTAACATGACGCATCTATATACAAAGTATGAAGCATCCAGGTCTTCTACCTTCTAAAATATACAGTTTTTAAGAAGTTAGCTTATGCCTCTGCCACCGCTGCTGCCGGATCACTATACCTATGTCGAACTTTCTGTGACAAAAGTCACAGGCTCGACAAAAGTCGCAGGCTCGACAAAAACAAGAATGTGTCCATAGTACACGGATAAGCCATTCACACTATCATTTTTCTATGTTCAGTGGACTGAGAAATTGGGGTCAGAACTCTAATCTCTAAATTTAGAAAGATCATATCAAAAAGAACATGCATACTAAGTTTCAAGACGATTGGACTTCAACTTCATTAAAAACAACCTCGACCAAAAACTTTAACCTAAAGCGGGACAGACGAACGAAAGAACGGACAAAAGCAAATGGATGGACGAAAGTAAACTCATGGACGAACAAATGGACAAACGAATGAAACAGACAAACGGATGCACAGACCAAAAAACATAATGCTCATAAATGGAGCATAATAAATGGGGCATAAAAAATAAATGTTTGGTTTGATCTAGAGGCCAAAAGCTTTTCAATAGAGGCCAGCACACATTCAATTCAGCTAAATATCCAAGATGTATGACAATAACATGGTAACAGTTATTTTCTTATGTGAGGTGATAGAATATGCTCTTGTTGATTATGCTAGCTGTGTTTATCATATACCTTAGCAATACAGTTATATTAGCTGTGTTTATCGTATAACTTAGCAATACAGTTATATTAGCTGTGTTTATCGTATAACTTAGCAATACAATTATATTATTGTATTGCTAAGGTATATGATAAACACAGCTAGCATAATCAACAAGAGCATATTCTATCACCTCACATGAGAAAATAACTGTTGCCATGTATGTATGTCATAATCATAGAAATCTACATGAATTAAAATATTCCTTTCTGTTTTCTTTAATCTTTATGCCATTTATCTCTAATTTCTTCCTACATGTATTTTTCCAATTATTCTCCATTCTTTATATTACAGCACCCCAATTATTCTGTAATTTTTAATTTTTTCCCCCTATTTTTCTCTATTCTTTATTTTTTACGCCCATTTTGTTTTAGCATAAGCCCATTATTATTCCTTCTGTTAATCCCTTCTAGACCCTCATACATGTATATATATCATATGTGGAATGGCAGACGTACAATAATCACAACACCTTATATGGATCTGAATCTGTAACTTACCTCCAATCAACAAGAGGCTGGCTAGTCTGTACATCATTACCATGGTACCAGGTATTATTACCAATCTGACCACACAATCCATCCATCCTGTCTGTAAAATATCCTGAAGACTGTACAGTCAAGGTCATACTTTGGTGTCGAAGGTCAATTCGTACCTGAGCTTTATTGTCCAGAACAATCTGCAGAAAAAAAAGCTATAATAATATTAGATTCTATTTTGATAAAAAAAACTTTTTTCTGCAAACTTTAGTCATAATAAAAGTGGTTTTTTTTTTTAATTCATTCTGAATGTTGATTTTAGTAACATTATTTTTTTATCTTTGTTTTTTTAAACTTTTGATTGATTACTTGATAGACTCTGGAAGTGGTTTTGGTGTTTAATGCGACTTTCAGCATTATTGGCTATATCTTGACAGCCGTTTTATGTTCCCAGAGAGAAACATTGATTGTTAAGATCATTCAATTAAATTCCTATACTTACATATATCAATTTCCCATGTCGCCCTTCAAATATCTTCATATTAGCCCTCATGGCAGGGCGATATTGTATAAATATGTCCCCCTCCTTATTAGTTGACCTACATCTGTCAATGATCAGTCTTGTCTCTTTGTAATAGATGGCAGCACCACAAACACAAAGTAAATTTTCATCAGGACAGCTGGTCACTCGTATCTGGATCTGTTATTGAAAAAAGAAGATGTGGTATGATTGCCAATGAGACAACTCTCCACAAGCAACCAAATGACACAGAAATTAACAACTATAGGTCACTGTACAGCCTTCAACAATGAGCAAAACTCATACCACATAGTTAGCTGTGTACATTTTGCAGCAAGAAATTTACTGTAAATTGGTAAATTATTGCAATGTTTTTATTATTGCGAAAAATGTGACAGGGTTATAATCACAACTGTTAACTCGTATCTGAATCTGTTAAAGACGCAAACATATACCTGTGCAGATTAACTTGTGCGAAATGCATATATACATTTATAAGACAAAAGTGAGTTCCCACTCAATAAAATTATAAAAAACAAGAATGTTTCCCCAAGTACACAGATGCCCTATCCACAGTATCATTTTCTATGTTCAGTGGACCCTAAAAACGGGATAAAATCTCTAATTTGGCATCAAAATTAGAAAGATCATATCATTACTAAGTTTCAAGTTGATTGGACTTCAACTTCATCAGAAACTACCTCGACCAAAAACTTTAACCTGAAGCGGGACAGACAGACAGACGAATGAACGAACAGACAGACGAACAGACAATTGAACTGATGGACGAGAGGCAAAGACCACAAAACATAATGCTCATAAATGGGGCATAATAAAAGGGGCATAAAAATGAATTTGTGTTTAATCCAATCAGTGGCATCAGAAAATGAAAACAACCGTAAGAGAAATTATGCAAAATAAACTATTGAACTTCACACATTTCTGTCATCTTTCTAATGGTATCCAGAGGCAGATTTAAGGGGGGCAGGGCCCCCCTTTTTGGGAAAAAAAATGGTCGCTTATATAGGGAATCACTGAAGCATGACTGGAGCAGCCCCCTCTTAGGAAGTCAGTGGACCCCCACTTATGAAAATTTCTGGTTTTTATTTTATGAATTTCACTCATAAAGGAATCATAAAGTAACTTGGTAAAAAAATATTGAAAATATTAATTTTAGCTAAAAGAGGGACGAAAGATACCAGAGGGACAGTCAAACTCATAAATTTAAAATAAACTGACAATACCATGGCAAAAAATGAGAAAAGACAAACAGACAAACAATAGTACACATGACACAACAAAAGAATAAGCAACACGAACCCCACCAAAAAACTAGGGGGATCTCAGGTGCTCCGGAAGGGTAAGCAGATCCTACTCCACATCATGTGATGAGACATTTTTTTAGGGGGAACTCACTTTTGTCCAATAACTGTAATGTTCAAAGCTTTATACATGCCAAATGTAGAGAATCTTAAACATAGGCTTATTTTTGGTGGAGAACAAAACATATTTTTCAATCAGAACCAGTCAAATATTTTCAATTATCTGTCTACAAAGTAAGTGCATACTGGGGATCCGTTTCATTTTCATGGACATTAATGGATTTCATGGTTTTTACCAAGGTCTGCATTTACATTTAAAGTAAATGATTTTGTTGTTAACCTATACTCAGGAAATCCATGAAAATTGGTATCCCACAAAACAATTAAATACCACAGCATGTAGATATCAGGACTAGAAAAAGGAAAACATTTCTGCATCCTTTGTGATAAAACTGGATGAAATTGCTTTGTTCAAAACACAAAATATTTTTTCAGGTGTATATTTAATGATACATAATGTACATACAAAATAAACAATTTCATGAATTTTTATTTTGGATGAAAAACTAAAAAACATAATTTTACCTCAAACTCATTATTTCTGCTCTTTAGAAGGATGTATGTTCCTCTTCTAGATAATTTAGACATACTGGAAACACAAAATGATACAATATCATGGATATCCACTTCTATTACATAAGGCTATTTCAAACTTTCTACCAAAATACAGATTTAAAATCAAAATCAGATATTGTCTTACTATGTTGTGATGTTACACTATTGCTTCAGGTAAGGGTGAAGGTTGGTTTCTATTAAAATGTTTAAACCCACTGCATTTTATAGCACATGTCTTAAGTTAGGAACCTGATGTTCAGTGGTTGAAGACTGTACTTTTACCTATATTGGTTTACTTTTACAAATTTTGGTTTGGATGGAGAGTTGTCTCGTTGGCACTTATACCACATCTTCTAATATCTAAGTACCACTATTCAGGATTAAAAAAGGGGAAGAGTTCTAGTCTAAAAACACTAATTGTATTCAGGCAAATGGGCATGCACCTATAAGGAGCTTGTTTTGATTTTATAGTAAAAGTGTTTTGTCCATCAAGAAATTGGGTGTTCATGAGAAATAATTAGAATAAGACTAAAGTAATTTTAAAAGATCTTGACAAAATTTATGTTTAAAACAAGAATGTGTCCCAAGTACACGGATGCCCCATCAGCACTATCATTTTCTATGTTCAGTGGACCGTGAAAATGGGATCAAATCTGTAATTTGGCATTTAAATTAGAAAGATCATATCATAGGGAACATGTTTACTAAGTTTCAAGTTGATTGGGCTTCAACTTCATCAAAACCTACCTCGACCAGAAACTGTAACCTGAAGAGGGACAGATGAACTGACGAAAAGATGCACAGACCAGAAAATATAATGACCATAAATGGGGCATATAAAACAAATATTGAAGACAGTACATGTGAAGCTCTCTTTTTTAAATGGGTTGTTTGATGTCCATCTCAATAACTTTGTAGCTTTATTATTTTCTTTTTATTCATATGTATAAATTTTTATCATAAAAAAATGATGTATTATATAAAAAAAATATTTGAGTTTGGGTTTACTTACTTGTTCTGAAATGACAAAATAAATACACCAGCAGTCATGTAACAGGAAGCTGATGGTAGATCTATCACTTTTATCTACAAATAATACAACACACTGTTATAATCTTACTCAAGAAACAGGAAAGACTTCTGTTTTGAAGCCTAGACCCCTTAAAATGTATTACAGAGACATAAAAACATTAATACAAATATATATACAAGACTAAATAAATGAGGAATGTGTCCATTGAACACAGATGATGTCCCTGCTTGCATATCATATAAAGTTATAAAGGGACATAACTGAAGAACAATAAAAGTGATGTTGACTTAATTTGTACTTGATCTGAATATTAGGGTCATAAGTATTGTAAAACGGAAATGAAAAATTCAGCATTTTTTCAATTTGTAAAGGTTCATAACTCCAGAATCTTAAAAGTGACGCCACTCAAATTACACCTAGGTCTGAGTTTTGTGGTTATAAGCATCTGATTAATTTCATAACATTTAGTTACATTAGAGAAGGGAAACAAATTTTAGATGCACATACTGTCCTACAGAAGAACAAGGGTAATAAAAATTATCATACTGAAAAAATTGCTTAGGCCACATTTGAAAATATTTTGGTTTGCAAACTTTGTACAAACCTGACCCAAAAGAAGAGACAGTGGCTGGGTAGGTTTAACCCATTTATTTTTTTTTTCAAGCAAAAAGATATTGAAAGATTCAGATGTGATTTAGTTTGTATGCTCATCTGATTAAGGGAAAACTTTTCTCTACGGGACATAATTGATCTTGAGTATTTTCTGGATAGGTAGCTAGGGTAAGGGCAAACAAATGTATTCTTTATTATGGCCTAATTCAGAGGTTATATTGCCTCAAAAACCTTGTCATTTATTTACCTTTGCTTGTACAGTGTCTTGATTCCACATGACCTGTTCATCCACATACAGATAGCCAGAAATATGAATGTCCTTGACATTTAATGTGTAAAGGTTAGGAGTCATTGCAACCTTGACCTGTTGTGTGATGCATCCAATACCTTGACATCTGTCATTAGGTCGAAATTCTAGGAGACAACGGGATAGTAAAACATTTGACAGAGTGTTTCCTGGAATTAAAAATATAATAGTAACAGATTTATTATCTCAGGCCTGGAACTTAATTTTTGAAGTAAAAAATGCAAAAATATAACAATATGATAAGTTGTCTATACTCCTGGTTGAGGCCGTTTTATTCCTTTGCTTTTTGTGTTTGTTTTTTGTGTTGTGAACGTTCTGATTCTGTGTCATGTGATATGCCACCTTATCCTTTGTTTTTTCTATTATACTAAATTACTAGTGTGCAGTTCACTTATGAGTTTTAAAATATAGAAATTTTATTCTATTGTGTTTTCACAACAGTTGTAATCCTGTTTTGGCGGTCAGTATATAAAGAAAGTTTGCTTAAGATTTAATTATCGAAGTTTGGGAAGTGACCATTCTTGTACCTATGTGTATTACAGTGGCGGATCCAGAACTTTTCATAAGAAGGGCCCGCTGACTGACCTAAAGGGAAAGGGGGGAGCTGCTCCAGTCATGCTTCAGTGATTCCCTATATATAATCAACCAAATTTTTCCCACGAAAGGGGGGCCCAGGTCTCCCAAGGCGCCCCTCGGATCCTCCTATGGTATTGAAGTATAGTTTTCATTAAGACTTCTAATTTTTTTTATGTTTTGAAGTTGTATGTAAAGAATAAATTTGTATGTTTGTAAATTTTTATGATTCTAATGAACAAAAGAGATCCTAACCTTTTGGATATTTGACTGTTAACACCATGTCCAGTTTACACTTCTCTGTTTCACATGTAAATGGAACAGTGGACACGAAAGTTAATGTCTCTGGCTGTCCATTCTCTTGTAAAACTATATTGGTCTCCATCACCTGTTAATATAAAAAAAAGTTTTTAAAATTAATTGATAGATTTAAGTGTGTTAACTCATTCGCCCCCAAGAGATTTTTGGAAAATCAGGCATTTTCGATCATTTGCAATTCATGACAGTTCAGGTGGGGCAGTTTCAAAAAGGTATGGAGGGTCATACGGACCATCAAAGAATGGTTGTCGCCATCACGCCTACAGGCGGGATTGGGGGTTAAAGGGTTAATAAAAAAAATTAGAGGGCTGATCCAGCCATTTAAAAAAAAGGGGGGTTCCAAACTTAGGTTAAAAAGTGTGAGTGTGTCAAAACCATATATCCCCATTCAAATATATTGATCGTAAAAAAAAAAGGGGGGAGGGGGGGGTGGTTTCCAACAATATACTCTATTCAAATCTCTAACTTGATGCAATAAGTTGTTTTATAACCCTTGTATGTAGCTCTTTATGTATTAAGATGTCAAATTAATTGTTGTGCTTTTGTCTCATATACCTACATCTCATTTATTTTCTGTAAATTGAGAAATCAATGCAGTTAATAACAAATTGAGTCATAAATATATATATCCATATATCTTGGGTGTTCCAAATTTTATTAATTACCTTTAGTAGTTGTTACTTTATCATATGGTACAAAAATCATTCCAAAAAATCAACGGTGACTTTAAAAATGTAGATATCATTGAAAAAGCTCCAAATTATCTCCCTTTGGT
This sequence comes from Mytilus edulis, assembly GCA_019925275.1. NCBI lineage: Eukaryota > Metazoa > Mollusca > Bivalvia > Mytilida > Mytilidae > Mytilus > Mytilus edulis. Next base: position 12,526,845 of record CM034358.1, read on the forward strand.
GTAAAATGACATTTTTTGGCATTAAAATTGAAATATCTTTTTTAACTCATCCTATATCTTTTATTGTTGTTTTCGAATAAGCTGTACATAAACTAAACAACTGTAAAATTTAAGCGATTTCTGTAATTTAGTTCTTTTTTTTATTTCGATATTACCGCTTTTTCTTCTATTAGTTCAACAGAAAAAATGGACATTAACAAAAATGTATGCTTCTTTCGAAGGCAGATTGTGAGCGTACATGAACGGTGACCCCATTTTTTATTTTATTTTCCTATTAAGATAAAGTTCATTTATAGAAAAATATAGTGAAATCCTATATTAAATTTTTTTTAAATGATTTAGACCCGCAAGCCCCCTTAAGTACACAGGAAAAAAAGGTTAAAATTTGATAGGTTAAACTTCCAGTGATGGTTGTTTTCTTATATGCAATGAAATGTTATGCTAAATTTTGTCTATATTACTAGACAGGATAAAACTTTACTTATATGCTAATATTTCTTTATTTGAAACAAAGATATTACTTTATATCAGAAATTTTTGCTATGTTATTGTTATTGCAAAAAATGCAACAGAGTTGTAAATGCTATAATCTAAACTAGCACTTTGAAATTTTTTACATGAATTAAACAGGAATTTCCTCAATTTCCACAGATTTAAAATTAAAATCGCATTTGAGTCTAAAATGACAAAATCACAAAAAAAAAAAAAAATGCTTGCAATAATTTCTGAATTTACAGTAATTAAATTCTGCACAATTTTTTGAAAAGTGCAAATTTAACATTTAACAAATAGGAGAAAATCAATGATGATTTTACATCTATAATCACTACTTTTGGTTTTTATTATATATACCATGTCCACTTTTGATTTCTTTATATAAATTCATAAAAACTGAATAATGTCAAAATTTTAAAATGATTTTTTTACATATGATAAACAAAAATGCTCCTGTGCTGATCTCACAATTACTTCACTACAGAACAATATATAAATAGCTGAACTATGAACTGGTTGATCTGGAAGTTATATAAATACATTTTAAGCCAGGAAGTAAATTTGAAATTAGGACTGGTTCATTTATTTTTCATGGGTAATTCAGTTTAATATCAGTGTATTGTTATAATAAATTACTTTATGTTTAATTTGTTACAAAAACAACTAGAATTTGTAGGATATTGATTAAAATGAAAGAATTCTTAATTAAAGGATTATTGGAAAAGAGACATGAAACTGGAAAAAAATCCCGATTTTTTTCCAACTTGTTTTACCTTGTATTACATCGAATGGTATAGATTGTAAGGTACAAAGTCTGAAAGGTATTCATTTGATAGCAAACAATTCATACCTGGTATTAAAATGGCTCAGAACTTAATGGTTTGTCAGTTCTGTGAAACTTCAAATGAACCAAAATATAAATGTGTCAATTGTGATTTAATTCTGTGTGAGGGATGTAAAATTAAAATTCATACTAAAATAAAGAAAACTGAAGTTCACCAGGTGCTAGATCTTAAAGAATTCAGTAACTTAGGAGCAAGTGAAACTATTCGCCATTTAGACCTGAAAGATATTCAATGTTCAATTCACAATGCGGAACAATGCATTATTTACTGTGAAGATTGTAAGGTGTTGCTTTGTGCAGTTTGTCTACTAGAATCACATAGAACTCACAATCTAACAAAAATCGCTGAAGTGTATCAAAGGAAAGTAAAAGAACTGAAAGAATTGGATAGTAAAATTCACCAGGAGTTGCCTTTTTATATTGACCTTGAAAAAGAACTGAAACAGATTAAATCTGTCGAAAATGACCAGTACGATGAAATAAAAAAAAGAATCTTGAAAAAGGAGAGTGAACTTAAGGAAATCATCACTAAACAAAGAGAGAATCTAATCACAGAGTTAGACAAGCTGTGGAAGCCAAGGGAAGAAGAAATGTCAAGACAGTTGAAGGAAACTGCAGACAAAAGTGACGCCCTTACAAGAAACAAAGCTCAAATTGAAGAGACATTCCAATCCCACAATGCAACAGCTATTTTTACAGCTTCTGGTAAACTGGACAATGATTTGCCTACAAGACCATTTAATACAATATCTGAACAAAAAACAGTATTTTCAGAAACAAAAGTTATCGATGATAACAAAGAAGCGTTTGGTTCTATATTAACCATTCCAGTGTTCAAGGTCACTGAAACATTTACGTCTGAGGAGAGCATCTGGAGGATTGAAACTTTTGCAGATAATTCAAATATTTTGCGTTTTACAGGAGAATCAACAATCAAATCATTTAAACTTAAGAATTCAAAATGTGAAACTACAAGTATAGCAGTGGTTGACAAAGTTAACATTGTTGACATGACAAAAGCAAAAGACAATACATTACTATTCACTAGTCTTTTATCATCAGAAATCAAATGCCTATCAACTTTTACACCAGAAAGTAAGATAGAAACATTTACCTCTATATCACCACTTTATGCCAGAGGAATTCATGCAACTAACAATAACATTCTCATAGGATTTAAGGATAATGGTAATATGTTTCCACTACAAGAGAAAAGTAGAAGAGGCATACTTGTATATGACTATAACTGTAGACACATGAGAACATATGAGTATGACCAAAACAATGAAAGACTATTTACATTACCATGTGCAATCACAACTAATATAAATGAGGATATCTGTGTAATTGATTATACAAATAAGAAATGGGAAGGTAGGGTAGTTGTCCTTGGAAAGTATGGGAACCTAAAATGGAGTTACAATGGTAACCCTAGTATCAACTCTAAATTCAATTTTACACCTATTGACCTAATTAGTTCTCCAAAAGGTTTAATATTTGTGTCTGACAAGGAAAGCAATGCTGTTCACATACTGTCTATGGAAGGTTTTCTAGTTACTTGTCTGAATGAAAGTCATGGTATTGAAAGACCATTATGTCTGAATATAGATCAAGATGGCCAGTTACAAATAGGATGTTCTAAGACAGGAACAAAAGATGGGCTTGGTAAATTACACACAGTAGATATTTCTTTGTAAAGACAAATCAAAAGGCACATCCATCATGTGAAAGTTCCTTTTAAGCATTCTATAGTAAAAAGCAATGCCTCAGCTGAACATTAAGACTGTTTTATTCACTTAGTAATACAAAGATCTTATATAACATTTGCAACATTTACCAAAAATCACTCTGGAAATTAACAATTCAGAATTTTTTAACTCTGGTCTAAGGTACTTTGCTGTATTCAATTTTTGGATTTTCAAACATAGTTTATTCATTTATATAAAAGAAGATCAAGTTACTTTCAATCTCACCTAAATAAGCTGTGTTAAAATTACACATGCAAATTTGGTTTTACAGTATTCAATTTAGTTTGAAGATTTGGTCTTGGGTATATGATGCAGATATTTAAAAAAAAAAATTTTTGTTGTTGATTAAAATATTCAGTTTTCTATATTTATAATCCATGGTCCGAGACCACAATTGTCGTCCCTTGATTTTCGTTGTTCACAAATATAGTCCCTAGTGTTGACAGTGGGTTACTTGCCATTAATTTTTATACCCCTTCCAAATTTATTTCTCCATGTTTAATGCCTCAAATTGCAAGTAGGGGGGTGAAATTACACTGTAAAAAAATTTGGGTCCAGAATTTTAAAGGAAAGTAGTGATTTGGTCCAGGTGAAAAAGGTTGAAAAATAGCACTTCGGAAGCTGTCAAAAGATTTCAAGACGCCCTAAAGATAAAAGGAGTAGGTTCAGTAAGACCGGCCTTTTTGGCCCCAAAAAAAAACAGTTTTACAAAATTGTTAAAATGTTAATTTTTAGTTATTTATTGGACAGTAGAATGCTTCTGCTACATAAATATGGGCTGTTTTTGACAATACAATGCACATATATCGGGTACTAGCACCATTAAGTCATGCTAAATTACTGAAATCTTCACAATTCTAGCATTTTAGTTAAATTTTAGACAGTTTTCGTGTGAAACAAAAGTGGCCGCATTCGTGTTCATCCTTAATATTGAAATGTAAGTTGTATTTTATGATAATACATAACATATATAAAGGTTGAGGATGAACACGGATGCGGCCACTTTCATTTTTGACAAAAATCATCTGAAAAGTGACATTTTTCGGCATATTTGGTAGATTTTTCATATTTGAGCTTGAATCGGGTTGTTTTTAATGACTATATCAGTTAAAATCTTTCACATAAATTAATTCATTCAAATGAAATAGACACTTAAGTGTTTAGAAAGTGGTCAAAATCTTTCGTAAGATAAACTTGAAATTTGAGGCCAAAATTGGTCCTTACTGGACCTACTCCTTTCTTTAATTTTGATATAATTTGTCCCAAAAGCAGTACAACACACTATAAAAGTTTCTTTGAGAAAGCGAAGGTGGGATTTTTTTTATTTTCATTTATGTTCTAAAAGAAATGCACTACGAAATAATTGTGGTCTCGGACCATATATCAGTCTATAACTTCTGTGCATGTCTCACCTAGTTTCCAGTGATTTAAACGACTCAAAGAAAAACCCCAATTTTACTTTCCATATATTGTACTAAGAAACAAAGTATGGATAGTAAAATTAGGTTTTTTCTCGGAGTCGTTTAAATCACTCTAAACTAGGTGAGACATTCACAGAAGTGATAGATATGTATCATAAATATAAAAAATTGAATATTTTAATAATAAAAAAAAAATCTGCATCATATACCCAAGCGCCATATAGTTGGATCCCCCTTTATGAAAATGGCTGGATCCACCCCTGCACCTATAAGGAAGAAGTGATAAGAACTTAGTTTAAGTCTTTGGTTTGACAAGGGCAAGGAACAAAGCAATGACCTACTGCACCCAAACATTACCTAGGTGGTGTGGTTCATGAAAGGGTAAAAATTTCATTGATAAAAGTAGAAGAATATTTTAGGAAAAAATTATTAATAATGAGAGCTGGTAGAATTGGACTGTTTTCATGTGAATCCTAATCATTGCCTTGTTTCTGTGGCAGTAATGTCATCTGATATACACAACAGCCTGTGTGGATTTTTATTTTTCCACCTGCCCACAATGGATAGCCCACCCGTGCCCACTCTATATATATAGCTAGCTGTAATCTCTTTTTTTATGATTTGATTACAAATGTCGATCTGCTTTTTTTAATTGATTGTACTTGCAAGTCTTTTGATTCAACAAAAGATATTGCATGCCCACTCCTATGGCATGTATGGATGGGCAGAGTGGACAAGCTAGAAATTTTTCCCACCTGCTGCCCTCTTCCACAGAGGGTGGGTGGACAAAGCAAAATCCACTTGAGCTGTAGTGCACCTTTGAAATCTGGTTAGCGCAGAACACATCATTTTATTTATTAGTTTAATCATTAATAATTGATTTGGCCCATTTTTTGCAACAGGTAGTTTTTGTAGCTTCATTTCATCCCAATAAACTATGGCTTCAAAATAAAATCAGTGTTTATTCTTAATTTAAGGTATCCCTAGATACAAAAATAGGCCTTAATGGATAAAAACTAAAAGGTAACTAGACATTCTATGCAAAATGCAATGTGCCAGTGGTCAAACAATTAAATTTATTATAGATACAAGCTTGTACTTCAGGAAATACACACTAAAGATTCGTTACTAAATAGAAATATTAACATTACATGAACGTTTCATTAGAATACATCAAGGCATTCCAAAATTATATTTTTAATACCAATGAATGTAATATTCATGACTGCACTTGCTTTCCTTGACAATGTTACAAATAAAAACAAGGCACATAACAACAACAGAAAAGCTTCAAATACTAAAGTTCATGGTTGAAGAATAAAAATTAAATTGTAAGAATAAAATTTTTTTGATGCTCCAATAAAATTGAAATAAAAGACAAATGTCCCGGCTTGTACAACATGTAAAAATGACAAATTCAGAAATATTTCTATTTTCAAAGGGACATAACCCCTTAACAGTGAGAACATTAAGTCAGGTTCCACTTAATCATATTGATCTGAAACCAATTTTTACCTGTATTCTCAAGAACATTAACTTTGAAGATTCACTTTGTTTCTGATGGACTGTCATAACTTCACATGCAACCTAAAATGCAAAAAGAAAATTACAATGAGTTTAAAAATAATTGAAATATCAACCTCATTGCTTTTTTGGATATCTATGATACTGGTGTCCAAATTTTATGCCATATAACTATGCATTTGCCACATGCAGGATTGAACTTGCAACATCAGTGATGACAGGCTAGTGATACTGTATATGAACTACTTAGACCACTCAGCCAGCAAAGTCTTAAATAATGATAAGATGCATATATAAATGAAAACATAAATTCACATCACCCTTTTCAAGTGTCAGATTTGTACTAGCAACTCTGTCAGTGCCTAAGAGTATACCATCTGTTTTTGATGGGATTCATGTTCTTTAGTTTTCTTTGTAGTATCTTGGGATTGTTCTGTCTTTTAATGTTTAAAGTTTTTTGCCAAGGCGTTGTCATAAGTTTTTCTTGAGCATCATATCTCTTACGAATGTGACCTACCGAATTAAGACTTATTCCAGGGTGTGTACATAAGCATTTGATGGGCAACATGATGGGTGCTGCATGTGGAGCGAGATCTGCTTATGCTTTCAGAGCATCTGAGATCACTTCCAGTTTTTGGCTGGGTTAGTATTGCTTAAGTCTTTAGTTTCTATGTTGTGTTTTGTGTATTATTGATTGATTGTAGTTCTTTCTTCTTTGTTAACAATGATGTTGTCAGGTCATTTTTTGACTTATGAGTTTGAATGTCCTGCTATTATGTTTTGCCTCTCTTTAAAATAAGTTTTGAATGTCTGATTGGATATATTATCTTACTTCTTTTGAATATAAATTTATTCAATGTTTGGAACAGACAATGTACACTTGTATCATGTTCACTAGCCAAAGGTTACAATCCAGTCCATTGTAACCCTTGGTTAGTGAAGATGGGTATACTTACAGAGTCCTCTGTGAGAACATCTTTCCCCAGAACCACTTGGTCCCTTGTGTCTGACAGGAATTTGAACTTAATAACTGTAGATACACCATTCCTGATCCTGATCCAGGTTACAGAGAAGGTTGGCTTATGTTGTGACACAGTGATGTTATTCACATCAAATAAACACACAACTGACACCCTATCTGGATATTTTTTCACATGTAACTTTGGTTTAGAAATCTCAACAACAACATCTGAAAATTTAACTTTGAATATGAACTCAAATAATACCATTGCTTAATTATTAGAATATGAGCTCAAACCATACCATTGGTTATAACTATTTAACAATTTTCTCTGTTCTATGTATTTTAGCACTCCATTTCCCCAATCTATAATTATGAGCCTTTTTTCTCCTTTCTTTATTATTTTGGCCTAATATTCTGGGTTTTTTAACCATTACTCTCTATCATATGAACCTGATCCAGTCTCACTTTTTATATTTTTTTCAACTGAAGAAAATCCAGAATGTGTCCATAGTACACGGATGCCCCACTCTTACTAACATTTTCTATGTTCCATTGATCGTGAAATTGGGGTCAAAATCTAATTTGGCATTAAAATCAGAAAGATCATACATGTATCATAGGGAACATGTGTACTAAGTAACAGTTTGATTTGAGGTCAACTACATCAATAACTACCTTGACCATAAAATGCATGAAGCGGAGAGACAAACGGACGAACGATGGGACGAACAAACTGATGTATTCATGAATAAACAAGAATGTGTCCACAGTACACGGATGCCCCACTCACACTATCATTTTCTATGTTTAAAGGACTGTGAAATTGGAATAAATTCTCTAATTTGGCATTAAAATTAGAATGATCTTATCAAAGGGAACATGCATACTAAGTTTCAAGTTGATTGGACTTCTACTTTATCAAAAACTACCTTGACCAAAAACTTTAACCTGAAATTTGCACTATCATTTTCTATGTTCAGTGAACCGTAAAATTGGGGTCAAAACTCTAATTTGGCATTTAAATTAGAAAGATCATATCATAGGGCACATGTATACTAAGTTTCAAGTTGATTGGACTTCAACTTCATCAAAAACTACCTTGACCAAAAACTTTAACCTGAAGCCAAAAACTTTAACCTGAAATTTGCACTATCATTTTCTATGTTCAGTGAACCGTAAAATTGGGGTCAAAACTCTAATTTGGCATTTAAATTAGAAAGATCATATCATAGGGCACTTTTATACTAAGTTTCAGGTTGATTGGACTTCAACTTCATCAAAAACTACCTTGACCAAAAACTTTAACCTGAAGCCAAAAACTTTAACCTGAAATTTGCACTATCATTTTCTATGTTCAGTGAACCGTAAAATTGGGGTCAAAACTCTAATTTGGCATTTAAATTAGAAAGATCATATCATAGGGCACATGTATACTAAGTTTCAAGTTGATTGGACTTCAACTTCATCAAAAACTACCTCGACCAAAAACTTTAACCTGAAGCGGGACAGACGGACGAACGGACGAACGAACGGACGAACGAACAGACGGACGAACGGACGCACAGACCAGAAAACATAATGCCCATAAATGGGGCATAAAAAATGGAAGAATTATAGACAAATGGAGGTACAGACCGGAAAACATAATGCCCCTCTACTATCGTAAGTGGTGCAAGCATTGAGCTATTTGACAGGTTAATAGTGTTCCCAACTATTGGACCTCAGTGAAATATGACAGCTAGCGCCATTGTATTTCACCAATTTTCAAATTTCAAATGCAGCTACATGCTTGGATAATGTTGAGAATACTGCAGGAGTTACAACTTACCATTCTATCTATTGTATCTAGCATTGATTCAGAATATATATGAAGTACACTTGAAACAGTAGGGTTGTGTTTCAGCTTTTTATAATTACCATTATAATAGTTGATTTATCCCCAATATTTATTGTCTCCTTCAGTATAATAAATATACTTACAAGTTAATTATACCTTCAGATACAACGATTGCCCCTCGGCTATGCCTTGGGGCAATAGTAACTTAGTTGCACCTAAGACACAATAAACTCACTATTTCACTCATACATTTTTTGTATCCGGTCAATAAATATCCTGTGTTTTTACAGTTTTATAACAAATATGTTCATTTGCTTAACTTTAAATTCAATTAGTATTACATACAGACTCCTAGAAATTCAATTTCATCAAATAGGAGTAACATTTCTCAGTGTCTGAACTTGTCACTGGTCATAAAAATTTCAAGCATGATAATGGCATTGAGACTCAGAAATCAACCAATCAAAATACTGGATTTGCTGTTTCAAGAACAAATTTTGAACTGATATTACTTACCAACACATTTTTGCAAATGAAGTACATAAACCTGTCCAACTTCACACACCACATTTATCGCTGAAAAAATATAAAACATCTTGTTCAAATACATTGAGGGAATGGGGTAAAATAATGTGAAATTCAAAAAGTCTCAGTTGACCAGGCCACTTTTAAGACAATTTAAGTGGTTTCAATCCTTTTAAAAGGTCACAGGTAATTTTAAATCAGATGTCAGGTTGCAAGGTTTACAGAGAAGCACTTCAGATACATACAATTTATATAGTACTACTTCAGCAGAAGTAAAAAGATTAATACTAATAGACCTGTTGTATATTCCACTTTTTTTTTTGGCTTGCCTAATGTCTTAGGCTTAAATTAAAATATTGTTTGTTTGCAGTTTACCGACCGACCCTTGAAAATCCTCCCGACTGTGAAAATTTTATTGCTTTAAATTTGAAGAAATTTTTTTTTAATATTTCTATTGACGCGATCCGGAACTTTGGGTCCTTTCCGGAAATGATTTAAAGTCTGGGTCAATTACGCATTTCAAGTTCGGTTTTTCTTAGCTTCCCGTCAAGCGTTCATGTGACCATTAAATGATTAAAGCACATGGAAATTGTTTACAGGTATCCATGAAGTCACGGGGGAGTACTTTACGCTGTCGTCTCGTGTCAATTTTAAGACAAATAACAAACAAAAAGTTTATTAGTAAACTGTTTATACAGATTCAGGCACATGTAATGATGTGTGATGATATCATTGACGATGATGCAGCGGATATTCATAACTGACACGATAACCATTCTGTCTCAAACAAATCGGGTACAGAATCTGTGGAGCCTGACTTTATGGAACCAATTTCAGTTGTTAAATAATTCGACAGCAGCTTGAAATATGGCATATTTTCTACAAATCGTTGTGAAGACGACAAAGATGAAACCACTCCTCCGTGACTTAAATCTTCATGGATATCTGTAAACACGCCTGTACGGAGGAAGGGCTCATTTGAAATGTTAATGGATATAGATAATGCCAAATCAATAAGAAGCAACCCTAATTATAACTACACAAAGATGTAAAGAAAATGAATGGTTAGCTTAAAAAAAAAAATATACTCTCTCTATATTAAATCTATCTTCGATTGCAATGAGTATGCTCCTTTAGGATGAGGATTTCTTATCGTCGAGTTGCAAGTTGCGAGTTACAAAAGTCGAGTTGCGAGTTAAGTCGAGTTACGAGTTAAGAAAGTCGAGTTGCGAATTAAGAAAGTCGAGTTGCGAGTTAAGAAAGTTGAGTTGCGAGTTACGAAAGTCGAGTTGCGAGTTACGAAAGTCGAGTTGCGAGTTACGAAAGTCGAGTTGCGAGTTAAAAAAGTCAAGTTGCGAGTTACAAAAGTCGAGTTGTTTAGCTTTACTAAAAAGGATAAAGAAATATTTAAATCATAAAGCTAGACAAATGTACTATAACGCTTACGTTTTACCTCACTTAGATTATTGTTGTTCAATATGGGGAAACTGTAATAACTTTCTATTAGATAGTTTACTAAAACTGCAAAAAAGGGCAGCAAGAATAATTTTAGACGAACATGATTACACCAAACCTTCAAGAGAATTATTTCACGAATGTAACATTGTGCCAATCACACAAAGAATACTTTATCACAAATCATTACTAATGTATAAGGCAAAACATGGCTTAGCTCCAGAATATATGTCCAGTCTTATTGTATCAGCTTCTGCAAACCAAAAATATAATACGAGATTTTCATCCTCAGATAATTTTATTATTCCAAAACCAAATACAGAGTTGTATAAGTCTAGTTTCTCGTACAATGGACCAAAAGTGTGGAATGCTCTTCCTAATTCAATAAAAAAATCAAATACAGTATCCGAATTTAAACATAAATACAAATCTATGTACTTTTAACATTACCATCATATTTTTACTGTAATGCCATATCATAATTGTTTATTGTATTTTAAAATTGTACATAATCTTTATTTACCATTATTATTGATGCATTGTTTATTTGTAATGTAATTATTATTGTATTAAGAGAGCCTTATTGAAAATTGGTGTAATCCAAATGAGTTACTCTCTCTAAATAAAGATATTATTATTATTATTATTATTATAGTTGCGAGTTACAAAAGTCGAGTTGCGAGTTACAAAAGTCTAGTTGCGAGTTACCAAAGTCGAGTTGCGAGTTACAAAAATATTTTTGAGGATTGATTCACATTTGATAAACAAAGCATGCGTGTGTTAATAATAAATTTGTCCTGGTAAAATATGTCTGGGCGGACAAATATTGCTAGTATAAAGAGTCCATGGTTACAGAATTTACTAGTATATTTAGTCCGATGTTAGTAATTATATATATGTCCCCAGAATAATTTTCCTAAGTAATCATGTCCTATAAAATCCTATAATAAATTTAATTATATTTAAACCATGGAAATATCATGAATATAGATGTTATGTTTTAGTAATGTTTAAGAGTTGCATAGTTATATTTTTGATAAAATTTATGTCCCCAGACTAATTTTCCTATGGAATCATGTCCATGTCATTAATAGTCTTAGGTTAAAATGTCAATGCCCTTAATTTTAAAAGGTGAATATAAATGTAATATGTTTTGATATTGTTAAAGACAAAACGAAAGAGTTGTGTATCAATCTGTTTAAGAAAATTTGTCTCCAGACTAATTTTCCTAGGAAATCATGTCCATGTCATTAACAATTCTAGGTTTAAATAGCCAAGCCCTTAGTTTTAAAGGTTACCTATAAATGTAATATGTTTTAATATTGTTAAATAGTTGTGTATCAATTTTTTAAATAAATTTTTTGTCCCCAGACTAATTTTCCTAGGAAATCATCCCCCCGCCACATTATGTATTTATGTGCCTGTCCTAAGTCAGGAGCCTGTAATTCAGTGGTGGTCGTCTGTTCATGTGTTACATATTTGTTTTTCGTTCATTTTTTTTATGTAAATAAGACCGTTAGTTTTCTCGTTTGATTTGTTTTACATTGCCTTTCCGGGTCTTTTATAGCTGACTATGGGGTATGGTCTTTGCTCATTTATGAAGGCCGTACGGTGACCTATAGTTGTTAATTTCTGTGTCATTTTGGTTTCTTGTGGACAGTTGTCTCATTGACAATCATACCACATCTTCTTTTTCATATAATACCAATAACGTCGTTTATTTAGACCAAACTTATGATGACACTGAACAATATTGAAAGCAAATGGCAAATGGCACGCAATAAATCGGGCCTTCTTTATATACTAGCAGTTCGGATTCAAACGTACGAGTAACACATGACTGTTGTGCAACAGTCGTTCGACAGTGACACGACGGTAACACGCATATTTCCATGACATGAAAATCTGAAAAATAAACCCAACAACTCACGATTGTCGTACGACAGTCGCACGACTTTCACAAGACTTACTTGCAACAAACCCATGACAGTATAATTACAATTCTTTTTTCCTGTACTGTACCCATTGTGGAACCATCGTAGACATGTCGTAGCTGATGTGACCTCTCGAAATATTTATTTGACATTTGATTTTGCACGACATCTTTTTTATTGATCTTCCACGACAAAAAATCGTACGATCTGTTGTGATCGGGGCTTTACATTTCGAACATCTCTATGGCAGAGATGCAACTAATCGTCGGACCCGTCGGACCTAAGGGGCAGAATTTATGCAGGTCCGGCAAAACTCGTAGCTGTGCAGGACCTGATGGCCGGCAATATTTAAGTCTGCTTGGGTCCGCAAAAACTGAAATCCCCGTCGGCCCCGGCAGAGTATTTTGTTTATAAAATTGCGATCATCTGTAATAAAAGTAAATGTGTTCCCCCGCATTTTCTAACTCCGGGAACCAGTATTTTCGCCCAGTAATAGTCTTTCGTACCTTGTCCATCTCGCCCCGAACAATTCTCCGTATTTCCGTCATGTTTTTTGTTTTAGAAATTCGCTCTCTAGGAAGGAGGTCTATTAAGCATAGTTGATAAGTTCAGGAAATATGTCATGGCCGATAAAATTTGTAAGTGGGTCGAAACCCGGTAAAAGACCAAACCAGTCACCTATTCAAGTTGATAAAGCTGTAAAGCGGTCTTTGTACGACTATGAGTCAGATTTTGAATTTGAACAGAATGAAACTACCAATGACTATCTTGTTTCCAAGTACTCTTGTGAAGAATAACTTTTAATCAGATCAATATTATGTAATGTATTATTCAATAAACTACAATTGTTATGAATCACAGGTTATTTTAAAATAATAATAATATCAACAAAATCAAAATTAACGTTTGTTCAATAGCATAATTTCATTTGATTTTTGAGTGAAAATATGGGTCTGGCAAAACTTGGTACTCTGTAGGCCCCATTGTCTGACAGGAAAAAAAAACTGTTTGCATCTCTGCTATGGACGTCATGGGAGTATGACTGTTACGTCCTGCATCGGGTGTTATTACCATAGTATCATCCTTAGTTTCCCGAATATGGAACAATCCAAGTTGAATTCTTAGAAAACTAACGGAAACCGTTTTACTAATTAATTCATAATTGACAATCAAACATGTGAACACTATATAATTTTAAACATAAGTGACTCAGTTTTATAAGTTACCCAATACCCAGGAGAAATACTTTAAAAAAAATCTTATTCACGATGTAGCACTAAACATTTTAAATTTTCCAATTAAACCTTACCTGTAAAATGGCGCAAATGTAGTTTTTACAATAGTATCTTTGATGGCTACATGTATAGACCAAAGAATAAAATCGGGGAATGAGTCAAAGAGACAGCAACCCAACCAAAATATGCAATTCAACCGAAGGCCATTTGGTCTTCAACACAGCGAGAAATCACACATCTAGAGGGAGCCCCAAGCAGGCCCCGAAACACAGTGTTATATATCGTTAGATCAAGAATATTTACGCCATTCTATGCTCCTAAATATAAAGATGAACCAAAATAAAAAAAATATACAAGAGCAACAAAGGCTAAAGGTTCCTGACTTAGGTCAGACACAACAATGCAGCGGGTTTAAACTTGTTTTATGCACGCACATCATTTCCCCTGTATCTCTAGCCAATGTAGACATATATAATTTTAACGTCCACAATTTTTAGTGTCACTGCCAAAAAATAAATTTTGCGGTCCCTAACGATTATTGCCAGGCTCTGCAACTCGACTTTCGTAACTTGCAACTCGACTTTCGTAACTCGCAACTCGACTTTCTTAACTCGCAACTCGACTTTCGTAACTCGCAACTCGACTTTCGTAACTCGCAACTCGACTTTCGTAACTCGCAACTCGGCTTTCGTAACTCGCAACTCGACTTTCTTAACTCGCAACTCGACTTTCTTAACTCGCAACTCGACTTTCTTAACTCGCAACTCGACCTTTTTTAACTCGCAACTCGAGTTCTTGCAACTCGACTTTCTTAACTCGCAACTCGACTTTCGTAACTCGCAACTCGACTTTCTTAACTCGCAACTCGACTTTCATACCTCGCAACTCGACTTTTGTAACTTGCAACTCGATACTCGACAACAAGTGAATCTCCTTTAGGATAAGGGGGGGCTGCCCCACTCATTGCAATTACTCTCTTTCTTACAATATTAAATATACCAAAACTGTGTGGCCTGTGTGAATTCAATTAAAACATGTCCTTAGGAGCTATGCTGCCAATTTTTTTTATGCATTAAAAACATTTCAGTACAGACCATTTACTTTTAATGGGGTGCTATGGATTTCACCCCAAACTTTAGATTTCTTTGGTTTTCATTAAAGCCTGGCAAAAATATAACCTTATCACATATAATTAAATATTGTTAGAAATATGAAAACAGTCGAATGTCTTAATACTTTTTTTTCAAGTTGCCTTTTTTTCAATTGAGGAAGATTCAATGGTTATTTTTTTTTTATTAAAAACACTCTTTAATACATTGTCTTCTAAATTTTTCAATATCTATATTTTTCTGATGAAAATACTCTACTCATGAAAACATTCTAGTCAAAAAGCATACATGTCTGAATATATTTCTTTAAAACAGTTCTAGTCATAAATTGGATAATGACACTATGTTAAAGTTTCAGTTTTGGTTAAAAAGTTTTTTATCTGAAAATGCCTGTTCATTTGACGTTGGTTTTCAGCATGTCCAGTGTTTGTTGTTTTTAAATGTTTTTTTTTTTTCTTCACAAAAAACTTGGTTTAGTGTAACTGCTTGTTTAAACTGTATTTTGGCTGATAAAATAAAATATTTTTCCTACCTACCGACCCTTCAGTCTGAAGGTACAGTCGGAAAACTGCAAACAAACATATTTTTAAGGTTGGCCTTATGGTCAAATTTTGCTTTGAAAGGATGATCTGCAGATATTTAACAAAATGACACAATTATCTCCACTTTGTCTAAGAGCTGAGACAACTATAACTATGTTACAGTAGTCTCAGCTAAGATCGAGCATCAGTGACAGATCCAGAAATTTTCATAAGACTAAGTGGGGGCCCACTTACTGCCAGAGAGGGTGCCCGCTCCAGTCACACTTCAGTGATTCCCTATATTAGCACCCAAATTTTTCCCCAACAAGGTGGGGAGGCCAGCCCCCCCCCTCTCTTAATCCGGCTCTGAGAATCTACATGCTCTATCTATGCTATCAAAATGTAAAGCGTCTGCTATTTTAGTTTGAAGTTGTACATTCATTTGTATACATGTGTATCTGAACAAAAAGGGGATTTGTTTCATACAAGTTGAATTACTTGAAATATCCCATCATTAGTAATTATGCTTGAATGAATTTCTGGCCGTCACTGCTTTACCCCTTTTTTGACATTTTTACCAATTATGTCTGTTTGTTTACAGAAATTCTGAAGGCCTGCATGGACGTAAAAGTAAGCTGTTAATGAATAATTAGTGACCTGCAAAGAAGTTTAAATGGTTAATTAAAGTAAAACTATGTTTAATCAGAGACATATACATGTACATGTATAATACAATTATATTATACAAAATGTTTATATGTCTCTGGTTTAATTATTGACGGATAGCGTTTATTCCGATCAAAACGCATCTTTTTAAAAAAAAGTTAGAAAATACGTAGCATTCATGGTGCTTCTCTTGCAGAGAGAAGCTCTATTGTGATAATAGAGTTTGGTATATTTTTACCCTGTGATAGGATTTCAAACTCCTGTGATTCAACAAAATATGCCTGTACCAAGTCAGGTATATGACAGTTCTTGTCCATTCGTTTTTGATGTGTTTTGTCATTTGATTTTGACATGTGATTATGAACTTTCCAATTAGCATACTCCTCTGAGTTCAGAATTTTTGTGATTTTACTTTTTTCTATCACAAAACTGATAACCGGAAGTCTCTATTAGAATTTCTAAAACAACTTCCGACGAACAAATGTACAATTTCCGAAAAATATTAAACGTCTATTTTTAACATTTCTATGGAGAAACGATGTTTCGGAATTCTTACGTGTCAGAGGCGGATTTAGGGGGGGCAGGGGGCCCGGGCCCCCCTTTTTGGGAAAAAATTTGGTTGCTTATATAGGGAATCACTGAAACTGAAGCGTGACTGGAGCGTGCCCCTTCTTAGGTCAGTCAGTGTGCCCCCACTTAGGCCGAGAAAAAAAAGATCCGTGTTTCCGGTAACCCGACCGACCCTGTTTTTTAGCCCCGACCCTAACTTTTTTATTGGATCTTCCAAAAAAAAAAAAAAAAAAAATTATCAACCGACCCTGTTTTTGACACAGGCTTCTGATAGATGACATAATATTTTTTCTCTCTTGCTTCCTCTTGCATAGAAAGCCAGTAAAACATTTTATTAATGTCAAAAGGTATTCCAAATAGGTTAAAATCCAAGAAATTTGCACAGCAGGTGCTTCAAAAACATTGCAAATGGCACACTTCCGGTTTTTGAAACTAATTACGGATCCGAACTTGGAAAAAACATGATAATTTTCCGGATTTCATTTACGATGTCAAAAAAAAAAAAAAAAAAAAAAAAAGAATTCCGACCTTCCGACCCTATTTTTCAAAATGATGTTACCGGAAACACATATCTTTTTTTTTTAGGCCTTATGAACATTTCTGGATCCGCCACTGCGTGTGTGTGTTTTTCATTTGACCTAGTATTCGATTAAGTACCTTTAGTACAGTATGCAAGATCACATCCTTTTGTACTTCGCAGACGATACGCAAAGAAATCATTCACCACAGTTTTTAACGGTAACTGGAAATTTTAGTCCACAACATTCTAATTGCCTTCCTGGTACCTCAAACGATGCGCATGCTTGCGTTCTTATTTTCTTTCCGGGAGAAGGTAATCCATCTGCTGACAGAGGAAGCCAAATAGGGGCACGTGTTCCACAACCGTGCTGACTGAAATAAATTATTAGAAGTTGAAAGTTTGTGAACATTACAAACTTCGTCTTATTTTATGTTTTTTTTTCAATGAATAAAAATCTAAGATAGTATATTTGATATTCAGTTATCTGTTGTGTTTGATTTTATGATTCCATAAAGCTTGGAATAATACGATAATAAAATCGATACGATTTTCGAGTGTCAATTCCTGTCAATATATAAAGTATGTCACAGTTGCAACTTGCTTGAAGGTATTATTGTTTGACCAGAAAAGGAAACAGATTTCATAACTACTTATCCACCCACAAAATAAAATTGAGAAAGGAAATGGGGAATGTGTCAAAGCGACAACAACCCGACCATAGAGCAGACAAAAAATTTGAGCCGAAGGCCACCAATGGGTCTTCAATGTAGTGAGAAACTCCCGCATCCCGAGGAGTCAGACTCCTTCAGCTGCCCCCTTAAAAAATAATGAAAAATATGTATACTAGTTCAGTGATAATGGACGTCATACTAAACTCCGAAATATACACAAGAAACTAAAATTAAAAATCATACAAGACTAACAAAGGACAGAGTCTCCTGGCTTAGGAAAGGCGCAAAAATGCGGCGGGGGTTAAACATGTTATTTTTAGATCTCAACCCTCCCCCTATACCTCTAGCCAATAGAAAAAACAAACAAACAACAATACGCACAGTAAAACTCAATAAAAGAAGTCCGATGTCTGTTTTGGTTGCTTACACTATAGATGCAGATTTTTTTCGAGATCTAATATTTTTTAAATTTACCTCAGGGTTTTTTTTTTCATTTTTTTACAAAATGAGGACGATGGTATAATCTTAGATATATTTAGTGTTCGGAATGGACCTCGAATTGATAATTATAGCTGAAACGATATTAATTTAAAACTCATATTCCAACATCTAAGGTTTCCTTTACTTACCGGAATGCATGTTGTTGGCATTTCTGCATCAGATCCGTTAATTTTAAATCGATACCATCCATTCTTGATTCGATTATCGCACAGCCGACGTTCGGAAGGTCTTGCATTGTAGTTAGGTGATCGTCGATAATCGTCGATAACTGCATACCTTTTTTCTGAGCATGGGTCTATCTTGATTGATAAATAAAAGAAAAATGATTAGTGTCTCTTTCAAATAAAAACTAATTAAAATACCACATATAATAACATAGTCATTCGCCACATCTTCCTATATCTAAATCAATTGACCGAGTAAAGATAAATGTAATTATATATTGCATCATACTAGTAACTTTATCGCTTTCGTATTAACGCACTATACACCGTGTGTTATATTCAAATTTAATCAAAAAAAATGTTTAATTTCTTGCTTTTTTATATATATATATAGATTGAAAATTTGTATTCGCGCCAGACGCGCGGCGCGTTTCGTCTATAAAAGCCTCATCAGTGACGTTTAATAAAAAAAAGTTTAAAAGGCAATTGCCAAATAAAGAACGAAGTAGAAGAGCATTGAGGACAAAAACATGTATAGGTTTTGCCATTTACAGTCAAGATAATCTATTACTAAGGTAGAAAATCCTTAGCATTTCAAAAGTTTAAAGTGTTGTAAACGGCAGTTAATTCATAATTATGACCATATCAATGATAATTTATTTCAACACAGAAGTGCTGACAACTGGGCCATGTGATACCCTCGGGGAATAAAATCTCCACCAGCAGTGGCATCGACCCAGTGGTGTAAATAAACTCATCATAGATATACAAGGGTTAAAAAATGTATTTGCGCCAAACGCACGTCTCGTCTACAAAAGAGATACTACGGTTAACTTGTTCTAGCTAACCCTGGAAACATTTGTCGAATCCATATGATAATAAATTTCAACGGTATTTACAAACGGAGTGTAATGTAGTTGTAAGCATTCAGCTGTATATTTGATTTTTTAGTAAAGGTCTGGGTGGGCTGCTGTCCTTTTATAGCTCTGTATATTTATTTTAATATAAGCCATGTTTTTACTATTAGTTTATACATCGTGCCCATTATTCCTATCCTTTGAAAAAAGCATCCAATTTTCCAATATTTTTTTTAAAATTCCGGCCTATTATTTTCGCCATTCTTTATTTGGTTTACCCGTTTTTCTGTAGAAAAGTTCAATTATTCTCTATTCTGTAAACCCCATACTGACCCTTATGCTTAAGACTGACTTGCAATATGATGTCTCCCCATGTTGAACCCCTTTCTCCTTGATAAAACTAAATGCACAAAATATAAATCCCTCGGAGAAAGTGCTGGGTTATAGCAATTAATCTTCATCAAATGTAAATTTCAAAGGTGACGCTAATTACCAAAATTAACATTACAATTTACATTGTAAATTTCAACAAACATTTTGAATGACAGCTATACGGTTTTGCAAATAGTAAG
Organism: Mytilus edulis; assembly: GCA_019925275.1. Taxonomy (NCBI): domain Eukaryota; kingdom Metazoa; phylum Mollusca; class Bivalvia; order Mytilida; family Mytilidae; genus Mytilus; species Mytilus edulis. The sequence goes on from CM034358.1 coordinate 12,546,978, forward strand.
TAAATGTCCGCTGCATTTGTTGTATTTAAATAAATGTAGTATATTTGGTCTTGTAATCTATAAATGGTATTTTAGAAAGGTTGTGCTTATAAATCAATGTTGTTTAATTACATTAATTTATAATTAATTTATTGAAATTTATATTCGCTACGTAGCGTTCTTCAGATTTATATTTTACTCCTATAGATGGTCAATATTTTTTTTCAAATATTCTGAGTAATGATTCCATATGACTGCTATTTTTATATTAATTACAGAATTTTTAAATTTTGTTGTCTTGAATTTCGACTCGACCAAAAAGGTAAGGAATAAAATGTCGGCAAATAAATATACTACATATTTTGCATTGGCTAGAGGTATATAGGAGGGTTGAGGTCTCACAAAACATGTTTAACCCCGCCGCATTTTTGCGCCTGTCCCAAGTCGGGAGCCCCTGGCCTTTATTAGTCTTGTATGATTTTTAATTTTAGTTTCATGTGAATATTTCGGAGTTTAGTATGACGTTTTCTTAGGGGCCATGCAGCTGAAAAACGTCTCCGCGGCGGTGCGGGGGTTTCTTGCTGCATTAAAGACCCATTGGTGGCCTTCGGCTGTTGTCTGCTCTTTGATCGGGTTGTTGTATTTTGACACATTCACTATTTTCATTTTCAATTTTACCTTCGGATTTCTTCTTAAGTTAACATTTTGATTTGTTTTAATCTGTAAGCTTCGAGGACGAGCAGTATTGTAATGTTTATGTTTAGGGTTAGTTAAAGTATAGCTCTTAATTGTACCACCAATACTAGATGGACACTAAAACTAGACTAGTATCTAAAACTAGAGGAACACGGTCATTGCAGTACTAGTATATACCTATCATACTGGATGAATGTACCACCCATACTGGATCCACCAAGTTATTACAGTCTACCACCCACACCGAATCGACCAAGTTATTACAGTCTACCACCCACACTGGATCGACCAAGTTATTACAGTCTACCTCCCATACTGGATCGACCAAGTTATTACAGTCTACCACCCACACTGGATCGACCAAGTTATTACAGTCTACCATCAACACTGGATCGACCAAGTCATTACAGTCTACCACCCATACTGGATCGACCAAGTTATTACAATCTACCACCCATACTGGATCGACCAAGTTATTAGTCTACCACCCACACTGGATCGACCAAGTTATTACAGTCTACCACCCATACTGGATCGACCAAGTTATTACAATCTACCACCCATACTGGATCGACCAAGTTATTACAGTCTACCACCCACACTGGATCGACCGAGTATAACATCCTCACACTGGACGACAATCATACACTACCCCCATACTGAACGACAGTTATAACAGTCTACCATCCACTGGATCGACCAAGTCATTACAGTCTACCACCCATACTGGATCGACCAAGTTATACATCTACCACCCATACTGGATCGTCCAAGTTATTAAAATCTACCACCCATACTGGATCGACCAAGTTATTACAGTCTACCACCCATACTGGATCGACCAAGTTATAAAAGTCTACCATCCACTGGATCGACCAAGTCATTACAGTCTACCACCCATACTGGATCGACCAAGTTATTTCAATCTACCACCATACTGGATCGACCAAGTTATTACAGTCTACCACCCATACTGGATCGACCAAGTTATTACAAATCTACCACCCATACTGGAACGACCAAGTTATTACAGTCTACCACCCATACTGGAACGACCAAGTTATTACAGTCTACCATCCAACTGGATCGACCAAGTCATTACAGTCTACCACCATACTGGATCGACCAAGTTATTACAGTCTACCACCCATAATGGATCGACCAAGTTATTACAATCTACCACCATACTGGATCGACCAAGTTATTACAGTCTACCACCCATATGGATCGACCAATTATTACATCTACCACCCATACTGGAACGACCAAGTTATTACAGTCTACCACCCATACTGGAACGACCAAGTTATTACAGTCTACCACCCATACTGGATCGACCAAGTTATTACAGTCTACCACCCATAATGGATCGACCAAGTTATTACAATCTACCACCCATACTGGATCGACCAAGTTATTGCAGTCTACCACCCATACTAGATCGACCAAGTTATTACAGTCTACCACCCACACTGGATCGACCAAGTTATTACAGTCTACCACCCACACTGGATCGACCAAGTTATTACAGTCTACCAACTGGATCGACCAAGTTATTACAGTCTACCACCCACACTGGATCGACCAAGTTATTACAGTCTACCACCCATACTGGATCGACCAAGTCATTACAGTCTACCACCCACACTGGATCGACCAAGTTATTACAGTCTACCACCCACACTGGATCGACCAAGTTATTACAGTCTACCAACTGGATCGACCAAGTTATTACAGTCTACCATCCACACTGGATCGACCAAGTTATTACAGTCTACCACCCATACTGGATCGACCAAGTCATTACAGTCTACCACCTATACTGGATCGACCAAGTTATTACAGTCTACAACCCATACTGGATCGACCAAGTTATTACAGTCTACCACCCACACTGGATCGACCAAGTTATTACAGTCTACCACCCACACTGGATCGACCAAGTTATTACAGTCTACCACCCATACTGGATCGACCAAGTCATTACAGTCTACCACCCACACTGGATCGACCAAGTTATTACAATCTACCAACCATACTGGATCGACCACGATATTACAGTCTACCACCCACACTGGATCGACCAAGTTATTACAGTCTCCCACCCACACTGGATCGACCAAGTTATTACAGTCTACCACCCATACTGGATCGACCAAGTTATTACAGTCTACCACCCATACTGTTCGATCTTGGGTATACATCTTTTTACATAATACAATGTTGTATACATTTTTGTTTAGAGATGGTAACTTTGTTATTACCTGATCAAAGGTTCTGCATGGTAATTTATCGTATAGACACGAAGATTTAAATAATTCGTGACCTGCGCACAATTAATCTTTATAACTTATGGCTACTTCATAAAAAGTTATCTTGTCAACATAATCCATTAAATGACAGAGCGAAGGGTATTTATGAGTGTAACTATGTATAATTATGTGTTATGCAATACACAATTCATTATGATTGATAACAATTGGGGTGGAATTCATCGTCAAAATATGCACTTTTTTTTATATAGATAAAGTAAACAGTCGGAAAAGTTTAAATCACACCTAAAATAATAATAAATTTTATCGCTATTTTGTGCATTTTTCCTTTGATCTTTTTTTGTGATAATTTTCATATCATGCTTCTCGCTTTAGATGGAAAAATTATCGCTAGAAACTAAGGAGGCCACGTGGTGTTGCTAACGAAATTGACATGAAATTGACAACGTCGTCATAGGTAAAATAGCGATAAACAGATTATCATTGGTCATCTCAACTCGATTGCTTTTCTCGCTTTCGCTGTACCAGCTCAAGCGGGAAAATCAATCTCGTTGAGATGATCAACGATAATCTATAAATATCAGACTTTAAATTTAACAGATAATTTGGAATGAAATTTGATTTATAATAGCAGAGTACTTAATTAAAAAAAAAGTGTTTAATTATGTATTTTCTCTCAACTGCAGACAAATAAAATTTCTATTATGAGGAAATTGTCCAAAAAAAGACTATTTACCGGTTAATAGAAATTTTCAAAATTTCTGTACTAGATACGACCTATTTCCTATGCACAGCTACTTTTGCATAGGTACTATTTCTGTACTTAAAATCTGTAGTACTAGAAATTTACTTTTAATATTTAGTACTATTTCTTTACTTTAGAATTATTTTAAAATTTAGATTATTGTATTTTCCAGTACTTAAAATGTTGGTACAAAAATAATACCAACAATGATCACAGTATTCCATGTTTGAACATCATAACATTATGAGATTTGAAAGAAAAAAAAACCTTTCAAAATGCTGAAAATTTAACCGTGCAACCAAAAATCTGAAGCACTTAAATTTCAAGTACAAATCAAGTACTGTAAAATAAGGTACCTTGATATAAAAATAATTTAAAGTAACAAAATAGTACTGAATATTAAAAGTAGATTTCCAGTACTACTTTTAGTACAGAAATAGTACCTATATGCAAAAGTAGCAGTAAACATTTTCCTGTAAAAAGTACTATTGACCGGTTAACAGTTTCTAAAGCTATTTACGTGGTATGAAATATTTTCATTTTTTGAAAGCAAACCATTTTCCTGTACTTTCTGTATATATAAAACACTTATTTACTGGCTTTTCGGACAGTAACAACTTAGTGTCTCTCTAAACACCAACTAGTTCACTCTGCTTTGCTTCCGAAATTAGTTGGTTTCTTGGGGAACATGCAATACACTTGCTACTGCCCTCGTATATAGCTAATAAATATAAGTGTAGGATATAAGTTACACATTGCCGGATCCAGACTTTTCCGATCCTCTAAAATCCATAGAGGGGAAAAAGATGGTCTTTAGAAAAAAAAAATGTCCAAGAACAGACCAGGGGTCAATCGAAAGTTAAGATATAAATCTCCTATCAGGGAATCTTGCTACAAAAGGACCAACTTGTATTGATTGTTATAGGTATAAGGTCGCGAATAATGTTCCATGTTATTTCTGTCCAGTTTAAGTAACTTATGCATGAAATGGTTGATAACAAACTGCTTATATAATATTCGAGGGAGGTTTCGTGATAGAAAATTGAGGTAAGAAAAGCAACGCCATTAACAAGCAACACGGACATGTCTAGTGGAACTGTGTTTCTTATATATCCGGCTGTACAGGCAGGGGCGGATCTGGTCATTTTAAAAAGGGGGTTTCCTAACACAGGACAAAAGGGGGGTTCCAACTATATGTCCCATTCAAATGCATTGATCGTCCAAAAAAGGGAGGTTCCAACCCCGGACCCCCCGACAGGGAGGAGCTTGGGAGGAGCACTGTCATTTTGACCAGGACAATGTTGACCATTGTTTACCAGTAGATGCTGAGTCTAATTATAGAAAACAGATCAAATACCACCAAGAAAGTTTTTATCAAGATTAATTGCGATATGTTCATGTTGTGATATAGTGAAATGTAAATCATAGTATATGAGTGTTATATTAATGGATATATTGACTTGCTTTATCTTTGCTGTTATTAAATATGTAAGATATTGTGGTATTATGTCAGATATAAGAAATTAGAGGCCCTACTGAGACGGTAAATGGCATATAATTATTTCTTGTAAATGATAGATTTAACGTTTTTGGTGTCAGAAAAGTCAAACAAGAAAAGTCTGTGGCTTTGTCTTCACTTGTTTACTCATGAAATCGTTATTTACTTTTAGTTTAAAATATCAGTGATAGTTGAGGATCGATAAGGGGATCCTTTATTATTGTATTCTTTGCTTTTCTATTCCTTTTTTTTGCCCGTTTTTCTGCTGTATTGTTCCCTTATTCTCTAAAGTCTGTAAGCCACATACAGATTATCATAGAATTATATCTAGAATGTAGTTGTACTTTTCGCCAATCTTTTACACTGTAAGATTGAACGAGTTTCTGCTATTCGCAATCAGCCTAAATTTAAGACTGTTGTTGTTTAATTTAGAAACGATCCACGTTAGTAGCTGTTTGTCGTTTTTCGATTTTATCATAAATTATGCCATTGCTTTTATCTTTTGAACTGTATGTTGTGGCCTTTTAAAGCTTACTTTACTTAAGGGTTTTGCTCAATTATGAAGGCCGCACGGTAACATGTAGTATGTATTACATTCTTGTCCTTTGGTCTCTGGTGAATATAGTTTATCATTGGCAATCCCACCATATCTATAGCTATTTTAATATTCTATTGAGTACTTTGCTGATCGATTATGTTTCTGTCACATGCGTAGGAGACGGGTGAGGCAGGGGATTAAACGGTGCTTTGTTTTTGTCCCTCTTCTACTTTGTTTTGGTTAAAAATTAAATAATAGAGAACACCGCCTGAATACACTATTAGACTATAAACATGATACAAGTTTATTATTGTGTCATGTCTTTTAGGGAGAGAGCTTTTCACGTACCTTCATAAGTTTGTCCTCCTCAAGTGTCTAAAAGGATGACATGTCCTCTATATTTCTACCTTGTGAACTACCGCGTTAAAAGTCCTTGTCCAGATATGCATGTAAAATTTGCCACTGGACGTTAGACACTAATTTACCATCAGCATTACGATAATATTTATACATCTGTATTTTAAAGGTTATATCAACTAGAAATGATGACAAAGGCATGTCTGGATTGGGGTTACATGTGTAGCATAGCTGTCTCCAGAGGTACACATGTGTAGCAAAGTTGTCTCAAGACGGACATATGTAGTATAGTTGTCTCCAGAGGTACACATGTGTAGTTCATCTTTTTTTTTAGGGAAAATGTGTAGCAAAGTTGTCTCCAACGCACATATGTGTATAAATGCTGTCGCCAGAGGTACAAAGGTGTAATACATCTGTCTTTTGCAGGACTAGTGTAGCATAGCTGTCTCCAGGCGGTCAGGTGTATTGAAGATGTCACCAGAGGAACATATGTGTAGCAAAGCTGTCTTCAAAGGTACAAAAGTATAGCATAGTTATTTCCAGAGGGGAAAACGTGTAGCATAGCTGTTTCAAGAGGGACATATGTGTAGCACATTTTTCTTAGCCAACAATTCGAAACACAAAATTAATGCACAACAACTCAAAACAACAAAATCAATGGTTTAAGCTAACAAGAGATGAAGAAAGGGAGTGGGAGTACCAATACCAAATCCAACGGATTAGGTTCAAATTAACATAGAGGTTGAAGTAAATAGTGGGAAAAACAAATTTGCACTTCATAGAATTTTAGATTTTAAGTGCATTGAAATAAAATGGTCAACATCTCATGAGAAAGAAATATCTACATTGTTTGGTGGAAGTTTATAAATAAGTCAAACTCCACCAAATGAGGCAACTGTGAAGACTAGTAAACATTTCAACATACTGACCAGGCAAAAATAAATTAGTCTAAATAGAGTATAGTATAGTTGTCTCCAGAGGTACACATGTTTAGTAAAGTTGTTCTAAAGACGGACATGTGTAGTATAGCTGTCACCAGAGGTGCACATGTTTAGCAAAGTTGTTCTCAAGACGGACATTCTGTAGTATAGCTGTCTCCAGAGGTGCACATGTTTAGCAAAATTGTCTTCAAGACGGACATGTGTAGCATAGTTGTCTCCAGAGGTGCACATGTTTAGGAAAGTTGTTCTCAAGACGGATATGTGTAGCATAGCTGTCTCCAGAGGTACACATGTTAAGCAAAAATGTTTTTAAGACGGACAGGTGTAGCATAGCTGTCTCCAGAGGTGCACATGTTTAGTAAAGTTCTCTTCAAGACGGACATGTGTAGCAAAGTTGTCTTCAAGACGAACATGTGTAGCATAGTTGTCTCCAGAGTTGCATATGTTAAGCAAAGTTGTTGTCAAGACGGACATGTGTAGCATAGTTGTTTCCAGAGGTGCACATGTTTAGCAAAGTTGTCTTCAAGACGGACATGTGTAACATAGTTGTCTCCAGATGTACACATGTGTAGCAAAGTTGTTCTTAAGACGGACATGTGCCATAGTTTTCTCCAGAGGTGCACATGTTTAGCAAAGTTGTCTTCAAGACGGGCATGTAAAGCTTAGCTGTCTCCAGAGGTACACATGTTTAGCAAAGTTGTCTTCAAGACGGACATGTGTAACAAAAGATAACTAAGTTTGCTGGATTTATTTAAGAGAATATTTTGGAGTAACAGAACATTATAGAATTCAAAGAAATTACAGAGCCCATTTTATAAAAAGGAGAGGAATGTGGAGAACATTGGTACAAGAACAAGCTACATGAAGAGTCCCGAGTGTTCCGAATGGCAAGCTATGGACTAAGGAGTTGTTACAAATCGGCCTAGCTGTACGGACGTGATCCTGATGTAAAGGACACCTAACAACTCCAACGGTAGAAGCTATACGGCGCCATACAAGGTAGTTATAGCTATATAATAAGTATAGTCATATCACGTACAGCTAGGCCGTTTTGCTCATCTTTGAAGACATGTACGGTCACCATTCAGTAACTCCTACAACATAAGAAAGATTTTTCTAGTATGCTGACTTCATGCATCTTCTTTTCTACACAATAAAGCGAGTAAAAAAATCGTGTAACTAAGTAAGGCTTATTAGCTCATCAGTTTACCATGAGAAAAAAGAAGAAACACTATATAATTTCTAGAGTAAAAAAATGCTCTACTGGACTAGCTTGATAGGATCACAGAATTGAAACCATGAACAGTTTGGGCAAATTTGGACGTCACATTCAGGCTTAATACAGCTCTGAATTTGGATTGTGATTAAATATTTTTTGACACAGCATAGTTTTCTGACACAGAATGAATGTTATCTGAATGTTTTGAAATTGGACTTTTCTATTATGGTCCAATATATCCAAACTTTCCTTTTTCATTTGATTTATTGCTAAAAAAATTAATTTTTGAGATATTTTAAATATCAACTTCATTTTGGTTAGTCAAAGATTAAAAATGATTGAATAACATTATAGTGAAGTTCAAATTAATGTACAATAAGTCACTGCCATGAGGTCAATAACATGACAGAAAACTTCAAAATTCAATTCCCTAATATTGAAAGCAGAAATATAAATCCATGAAACAAATCTTAACACAAACACATAATAACTTGAAAAAAACACACAGAAAAAGTGGTTTGAGCTAACAAGAAATTAAGAAAGAGAGTGCATGTTTAATACCAAATTCAATGGGATAGTTTATGAATAAGTCAAACTCTACCACATGAGGCACTTGCGAAGACTAGTAAACATTTCAAAATACTGACCAGGCAAAAATAAATTAGTATAAATAGATATAAGATGTGGTATGAGTGCCAATGAGATAACTCTCCATTCAAGTAACAATTTATAAAAGGAAACCATTATAGGTCAAGTTACAGCCTTCAACATGGAGCCTTGCCTCACACTGAACAGCAAACTATAAATTCACATTTTTGGCAGATGTCAAAAATTCATAACAACTTCATTTGAACTTAAGTAAATAGTTGTCTCATTGGCAATCATACCACAATTATTGTTTTTATTAAACCAGGAAAAACCTAAGCATATATAAACTGGATTGTATATTCTTATTGTATTCACTTTAAACATAAAAAAAACTTTGTATCTTTATAGGTTTGGAGTCAAATATCAAAAGAAATCAATCTGAAATAATTGAGCAGACAGGTTTTTTAACAAATTTATTTAATAAATACAAATTTGACATACTTTTTCATAGTAAAAATAAGTATCAACTATCGAATACAAATATAATTAGGAAATTTGTAATATCATATATATACTATACATACTAACACCTGTACATGATTTATCACAGATTTTCATTAATTTTTTTTTAAATAGAAAGTGTTTATATTCCAAGCAGGTACACATAAAGAGATTCAGGATTTTGAAATAAAGGGTTGGGGGTGGGAGTTGCCCCTTGGTAAGTTGGACTTGCAAGAATCTATGCATTAAACATAAATGTAGCTCCATAATTGGGGCCTGGGAACCCTACCCCTCCTAAAGTTACTTCTGCCATGCACATGCATTGTTATATGAAAATCATTCACACAGTTTTATATCTACGATGGAAATAAGACTTATACTGAATTGTATGGTTATAAGAAAAAGAATATGACTAGTTGACAAAAATGTTCAATAAATAAGTACATAAATGTGTTATATGGTAGAAAAAGCAAATTACACATGATACTCAAAATAATCAGTTGAAGTTTAAACAAATGTTGTATCTTTTCTCTTTTGAGCTGTGATATGATCATAACTAAAATTCAGACAAACATATTTAAAACAAGATATGTATAAGATCCATATTTTATGACTTTGATTTACAAACACATGATGAACCAGCATATAACTATTCTGTCAAATTGTCAATGCAACCAGAGTATTAACCAGCAGATAAACAAGCTTAGCTCTGTCTGTCACTTAAAGTAAAAGTCTGACACATATTTTTCATGCCTCACATAATGTAGATTAATCTGGAATGTTTTGGAATTCTTGGTAATAAGGTCACTACTTCATCTTTTTCGCCTCTGTAATGTAAAAAATAAAAGTTGTAGTTAAAAAGATTAAATAATTTCCTTAAATAAACCCAGTCACATAATTCACTTCTTTGTACTTTCAGTTAACAAGATATCTTTAAGAGGCTGGGACATGAATCATTGAGCTTTTCAGCAGAAAAATGGAAAATAGAAAAAAATAAAATTTCTTCAAATGGTGATTTTTTTCATGCATCCATCGTGTATAAGGCAAAAACATTTTTTGTTGTTGAAATCCGTTTTTATTGTGTGTATTAGGACCCTTATACCTGGGACCCATATATAACCAATGACTGTTTTGTATTTTGACATATTATTAAAATTAGTAAAAGACTTTTTCTAGTTTTCTTGATGCTGTATAATTGCTGTCTCAGTGACTTGTACCCAATTCCACCTTTTATCAATTTTGTTCGAGGCCACAAATTTTCCCCAGATGTATGAAAAAATGTACACGTTCAATGATAATTGATATCATGATTTTAAAAGTCTGCATACAAGCTCATAGAAATTGTTTTTATCATTTAACATTTCATTTCGGTAAAACGAGGAAAAAGAACAATAATTAGACTATAAAATCTTTTTTATTGCTTTTCATTTTCACCCCCCCCCCCTTTTTTATAGTCTACACCTAAGCCACTGATAGTGATGTTTAATAGTGTCCATGAGACTGTCAAAGGGGTGATTTCAATTTTACCACTAAAAACTCTTGGTTTAACTCTGGTTAAAACTCATATTGCATCTTTCATTAATATTAACTCTGATTCCGGAACACTTACTCTACAATATTTTCCTGTATAATATTTACGACATGTACAATAGTTTGTTGACGTACACAGACTGCCATATCCACAGGGAGGGTAACATGAAGCTAAAAATAGATACAAATGTAACAGACTTTAAAACATCATTATGTCGAAGTAAAAGTTTGAGTGAGAGAGGCAATTGTTAAGTTGAGAAATAATTGATTTAAATAGAAGAGTTCAATATTCCCATAAAAGTAAATGTTGAATTGAAAATTCCCCCAAAATTTAAGACCGTTTCCCTGATCCAAAATAATAATTCCTTAATTCCTAAGTCCAAATTAGTATAAATTTGGAAATTCCCTGTCAAAATAAAGGCTGATTTCAGACATCCCGTAAAAAGGTATTTCTGTCCCTCTCTTTTCTCTTCTTGGAATTAAGGGTAAAGAATACAGCAGCATATAATGAGTTTTGATTAATTAATGAACTTTCAATTCCATTTTTATGCATTGTAATTCACCTTTTCAGAAACTAAAGGACTATGGGTAATCTCATTGTTCGTACACCAAAATGAAAATAATGTTACATCATTGGTTGAAATTCCATTGTTTAGCATGTTTTTAACCAATCACAATGTTTTGGTGTACGCTTTTGAAAATAATACCCAGGATGCATTAGATTCTGAAACGGCGAATTGCTAAAGTGGTATATACACAAAAGCTGAATAGCTCACAATTTACATCCATTTACATAAAAATTCACAATATCCAATCAAATTAGTAGATTTGCCAATGACTGAATAAAGTAACATTTATTTTCAGTGTAATATAGTCTGACAGTTATTTTTTTTGCAATTACAACCTGTGTGCTGCCCACTGTTGGTGATTTAGGTGATATATGTATATAACTTTGGTTATTTATTTCAGCATTTACCAATAAATAACACGGGTTATGATTATTTGTTGAAATTCAAAACAATCTGAATATGTTATGTTTCTAGAATATATCAAATAATACATAAATAAGGCCATTAGTTTTCTCGTTTGAATTGTTTTACATTGTCATTTCTGGGCCTTTTATAGCTGACTATGCGGTATGGGCTTTGCTCATTGTTGAAGGCCGTACAGTGACCTATAGTTGTTAATTTCTAAGTCATTTTGGTCTCTTGTGGACAGTTGTCTCATTGGCAATCAGACCACATCTACTTTTTTTATTTAAAATTACGTAGATTGTTTTACCAGCTGCCATTTACTTACGAAATTGACAAAATGGTCCCCAGTACTCAGGTGGACAGCGACATCTATTGGGTAAATAACAATAACCACCATTTTGACAACCAAGATGACATGTAGCTGAAATGAAATTTGAATCTTCAGATATTCCAAAATAAGTTCTCAGTAAAGTTTGGTTATCGTTGAATGCTTTAGCTAGGTCACTTTTTCTTGTTAAAAATATTATATAGTTTTAAACTAGAATTCTACTGGTAATTCTGTAAAGTAACAATAAATGTAAAGATAAGTCACAACTGAATAAAAGATTAGTTACAGTGAAAATCTTGTTTCACAAGTAAAAACTTCAATACTGAACAAATTTTCTCTGATATAGACTGTTTCTATGAAATTTGAAAATCACACAATTTTTAAAAACTTGCGTCGTCTGCAATATTTGCCTTCCCATCCTGCCCTACAAACACATGCTCCAGGTCCAACACATCGCCCGCCATTCTGACACATATTTTTCAAGCAATATTCTGTAAGATAAATGTACATAATACATGATTGTACAGTGATCACAAATAAGTAACTTTTAAGGGCAAATACAATAAAAAATAAAATATTTTATTATTTCAAACAGGATCCCACAGAGGGAATTTACAATTAACAATTATGATAGTATAAGCAACAAACATGAGACATTGTACAGGATATTACGTGACAGATATTATAATAGACAAATGAAAATGGCATTAATAACAAATTTACATTAAAAGTACTCTTGAGTATTTTTTTCTCCCTTCCGTCCTAATTACCATTATCATTTCTATATCCAGCAGTGGACAAATAAAAAATGAATAATTTATTGATAATAAAGTTAGAACAAACTTCAATTATAATGATAATCTAAATAGATGGAAAATTTGTTCATCTGCAGTAGACACCAAGGAACGGTGTTCTGTAATAGGAAGATGTGTAGTGATGAATATCTGAAAGCGCATGACACTGTATATATCTGACTTACACGCGTCTGGCGTACTAAATTATAAACCTGGTACCTTTGATAACTTTTTACATAAACCCTGAAATCAATTTCAGAAATCCTTGTAATGTAGTTCCAGAGAATGATGCAAAGAAAAAACCTCATGGGACAGACGGACATATGGACCATGGATGAATGGACTGACAGATGAACAGACAGAGGTAAAACAGTATACCCTACTTTTTTAAAGCTGGGTTATAATAAGTTTACCTTGCTATACACATATTAAATATACTTACAACAACAGCAGTCACCAAGGATACAATACTTACTTAACTGACATTGTAACCCTGCAAAACCTGGGCGACACTGACACTGGTTCCCTGCTATACAGTAACCACCATTTTCACAAGAAGGATAACAGAATGCTGAAATACAAAACTGCAATGGTCAGTTTCAGTGATTTTTAAGGACATTGGTAAAAATATTTTATTATCGATAAATGCATAAAAAAACACACACAAAAATACCAGACGGAAACAATTTCTACAAATAAGTTGGTTTTGTTCATTTTTCTGCACTTCTGTTTTTATAACCTGAATAATTCTGCTCTAATTTTCAGCTGCTCTACCATAGTTAAAGCCTGAAGGCCTACTTAATCAATCATTTGGAATTTTCTCACCTGTTCTTTTGTATTTCATCCTTTTAACAAGATTGTGTCCATGGTACATGGATGCCGCACTCGCACTATCATTTTCTGTGTTCCGTAGACCGTGATATAAGGGTCAACTCTAATTTGGCATTAAAATTAGAAATAATTTCATTGGCTCTTATTAACTGCAAAATCTTAACATTTAATGTTTGCAGAGATTTATCAACTCAAAATAAACAGATGTTAAATGAGCAAAACAAACCATTTTCACACTGACGGCCATGGTATCCCATGGGACAGTAACAAACCCCTGGACGGACACACACACCTCCATTAATACAGTCTGGTTCACACACAGCTTGTTCACAAAAGACTCCTTTGAACTGTTCTGTACACCGACATCGGTTAAATCCAACACAAGTTCCCCCATTGAGACATGTGATAGAACAAGATTCTGTGAAAAACAGAGAACGTACAAATATTCAAAAAATTCAAGCATCTCTTTGAGTTCATGCATACATGTGTTAAAATTATCTCTACCATAATATTTTCTAATAATGCAAAGAGGCCTTTTATTGGTGCCTATACAGTATTTTTTCTCTCTCATTGTTGAAGGCTGTACAGAGATCTTATAATTGTTTCATACCACTTCATTTTAAATCTAATCTAGTGAATAGTTGTCGCATACTTATTGGCAATCATATCTCATCTCCTCAATTTCATAACCATGCCAATTTCAGGCTGCTTCTTACTAAATTACCAGTGCAGTTTTTTTTTTTGGTACTTAATCTAACTTTCAAATTTGTTGTTTTTACCATAACTTAAAAAAAAAATAACTGGAAATGGGGACTTTCGTTTTTTTTGGAATTTTCTGATATCAATTTCGAGTTTCTCAAACTTTTTCTCTGTCAGTATCAATTTTGTAATCAACACTTCTGCTAAAAAAAAAATAAGAGGTTGACATTTTCAAAAAGCGGAAATTTTTTAATTTTAACAGGAGGGACGGTGGAAAGTGGGAGATTTTTACTTCCATCGGAAGGATCACATGTAAGAAAGTTTCTATATCCATGTCACATCTATGACCACAATTTATAACAAAAATTACATGACCCCTGAACTCACCTATTTCACATCTATGACCTCTGTAGCCAGATAAACAGGCACACAAGTTTTTACCAAGACAAGATCCACCATTAGCACATCCAAGGGGACATAACTCTTTAAAAACAATAATAGTCGAAGTCAAAATAAAAAGACAGACAAGAAAAAACACCTTTTTATCTTTAAAAGAAAACAACTTCTTTAAGATGTTAAAAATACTTTGTGAAATCGGACTTAGATATAATTAAGACATGATTGCTAATTACAACCACGATTAAATTAGAAATTTAACAAAATAAGCTTAAAGCACATTGCAATAAAATATTTAGATTTTCACTAAAACCAAAATATATGTACATACCATTAAAAAATTTAAAACTAGTACTTACATATGAAAGGATTTTGCTTTTGGATTTTACTTTTTATAGCTTCTTTTTAAAAAAAAATAACCAGCAAAAATACTTTGAAATGTTCTTTATAAAGATAAAATAAAAGTTAACTGACTACAGAATTTTAAATTGGTACATTTTGCTCAGATCCAATGATAATTCAGGCTATATAAAGCTGAAATATTCTTATGTGACCAGGGATCTGGGTCATAAAACTTTACTTGGCATGAAATTTGTACTGGAAACAACAAATTTAGCACTGTAAATTCAGAAATAATTGCATGCATTTATTGTTGTGACTTTATCATTTTACATTTAAATGCGATTTTAATTTTTATAATTTAGAGAAAAATCCTGTTTTATTTAAATAAAATATTTCAAAATGTGAGTTCAAATTATTGCGTTTACAATTCAGTCGTATTTTCTGCAATAATAAAAACCTCACAATACATTCTGAATTTACAGTACTTTGATCCTTTGGAATATGAGCCTGAGTACGAAAATCATACCAAAAATGTTTATGACGGCAAGCTCAAGATCATAAGTTATTATTTACTGTTTAATCTTTAATAATTACATTAGATGTATGTTTCATTATAATACATTATTCTGATTGGCTACAGAGCACTCTCACGTTATTCCTTAATCAACTTCATTACACAATAAAATTTATCATTCATGGTGACACCAGGTCCCACAATAAAGTGCACAGGTAAATTAAATAAAAACTTCATAAAAATCTGATTTCCATGATACTAGCTAAAAAATGTAACTATAAGTATTGAATGCTTCTTTTTGTAACTTCATAGGGTTGTAAAAGTGTTGGCCGTGCGCACATTTTTAGAATGAAGTGCTTCTGCGCTTCTTACAAAATGTACTTCGGTCAACGCTTTTACACCCCTATGAAGTTACAAAAACAAGCATTCAATTCTTTAACATTACCTGTTTCACAATACTGGCCTGTGTATCCAGGAGGACAAAAACACTTGTCTGGTTGGTAACAAAAGCCTCTATTCTGACACTGGATTCTACATATAGCTTGAAGTAAAAGAAAGAGAGGTTATAGTTTTGATCAACCAATTGTTAAATTTAAAAAACATTCATACTTGTAAATACTATGGATTCATTTATTTCAGGGATTGAGGAAAATTTTTTGTGGATACTTTTTTTATGGTTTTGTACTCTTCTAATATTAAAACAAGAGGCTCTCAAGAGCCTGAATCGCTCACCTTAATTTTTTTGGTTAAATCTCTCATCAATGATTATTTTGGCTTTTCAATTTATTTAAATGTTCTTTGAATCGTCCTATTTTCTTCAAAAGCAAAAAAAAAAATCATTTTCTCCTATGTTCTATTTTAGCCATAGGAGCTATGTTTCTGACATACAAGGAAATGAAATATAAAATTTATACTAGATACTCTGAAACTCATTTAGCCTAAGTTTGGCTGAAATTGATACAGCAGTTTCAAAGGAGAAAATTTTTTAAAGTAAGTCAACATGATGAACAAATTGTGAAAAAAGTCTTTAAAGGGCAATAACTCCTTAAGGGGTCAATTGACAATTTTGGTCAAATTGACTTATTTGTTGATCTTACTTTGCTTAACATTTTTGCTATAAACAGTTTATCTGTATCTATAATAATATTCAAGATAATAACCAAAAACTGCAAAATTTCTTTAAAATCATCAATTCAGGGGCATTATACCTGAAAAACCAGTTACCCAATTCCGCTGAAAATTTCAGGACAGGTAGACCTTGACCTAATAAATACTTTAACTTCTTGTCTTATTTGCTCTAAATGCTGGAGTTTTTGAGATATAAGCCAAAAACTGCATTTTACCCTGTGTTCTATTTTTAGCCATGACGGCCATGTTTTTTGACGAAATAAAAAATAAAGCACAAACTTTATTTTATACACCCTACTGATCATTCAGTTGAAGTTTATTTGAATTTGGTTTAGTAGTTTTAGAGGAGAAGATTTTTTAAAGTTAGCAAATATGATGAACAAATTGTGAAAAATTGTTATTAAAGGACAATAACCCTTAAGGGGTCAATTGACAATTTTGGTCATATTAACTTATTTGTAGATCTTACTTTGCTGATCATTTTTGCTGTTTACAGTTTATCTTTATCTATAATACTATTCAAGATAATGACCAAAAACTGCAAAATTTCCTTAAAATTACCAATTAAGTGGCAGCAACCCAACAATGGTTTGTTTGATTCATCTGAAAATTTCAGGGCTGATAGATCTTGACCTAATGAACATTTTTACACCATGTCAGATTTGCTCTAAATGCTTTCGTTTTTGAGATATAAGCCAAAAAACTGCATTTGACCCCTATGTTCTATTTTAAGTAACGGCGGCCATGTTTTTTGACGGATCAAAAATCGAAGCACACACTTTGTGCATGATAATCTAAGGAACAATCATGCTAAGTTTCATCCAAATCCATTCAGTAGTTTCAGAGGAGAAGATTTTTTAAAGTTAGCAAATATGATGAACAAATTGTGAAAAATTGTCATTAAAGGACAATAACCCCTTAAGGGGTCAATTGACAATTTTGGTCATTTTAACTTATTTGTAGATCTTACTTTGCTGATCATTTTTGCTGTTTACAGTTTATCTTTATCTATAACAATATTCAAGATAATGACCAAAAACTGCAAAATTTCCTTAAAATTACCAATTAAGTGGCAGCAACCCAACAATGGTTTGTTTGATTCATCTGAAAATTTCAGGGCTGATAGATCTTGACCTAATGAACATTTTTACCCCATGTCAGATTTGCTCTAAATGCTTTTGTTTTTGAGATATAAGCCAAAAACTGCATTTGACCCCTATGTTCTATTTTAAGTAACGGCGGCCATGTTTTTTTACGGATCAAAAATCGAAGCACACACATTGTGCAGGATAATCTAAGGAACAATCATGCTAAGTTTCATTCAAATCCATTCAGTAGTTTCAGAGGAGAAGATGTTTGAAAAATTGTTAACGACGACAGACGACGACGACGACGACGACGACGACGTTGACGACGACGGACGCCAAGTGATGAGAAAAGCTCACAAGGTGAGCTAAAAATAAATAGGTCAATAAAGCATTTTTTACAGCAATTTGCTCCAAAAGATTAACACCAATATATCAATATGAATACCTTGACTACATCCTGGTCCCTGGTAACCATGACGACATCCACAAACACCTGGCTGAGTACAAATCTTACCATCTTTACAAGGAGGAAAACAGAATGCTGTAAATTTCAAAAAGAATCTGTTAAATTGCTGCTACATAATAAAATAGATTTGTATAAGAAATAAATGTTAAAATAACATAAACCATCTTGTAGTTTTGTTTTCAGCATATTTTCTCTTTCATGTGCTAAGGCTGAGAAAATCCTAAAATATTTACAAACCGTCTCTTATCTTGGTTAATGATGAAAGTAGAAGGTATTTAAAGTCCTTGAAATTAAAATTATAAAAGGATAATATTCCTACAGAGTAACATCTGTCATTGCAATAATTTCTGAATTTACAATAGGTTCATATTGTGACTCCCTGGTGATATTTTTTATATTAATGTCAATGTGAAAAAAACCCTGAAAATCCCAAAATGCAGGTAATTCATACTCACCTTGACACATAGTACCATTGCCTATGTAACCATAGGGACAGTTACCACAGCTATATCCAGGATAATTTAAACTCTCTTCACAAGTAACTAGATCTGAGCACATTGTTTTTTCACAAGCTTTCTCATCTAAAAAAAAAACTAAATTGAATTATATTTTAATGATCGTAATAGACATAATTTCCAATACTCAAAAGCCTCACATTTTGACATTAACAAGAATGTGTCCATAGTACACGGATGCCCATTATCATTATCCATGTTCAGTGGGCCTTGAAATTGGGGTCAAAACTTTAATTTGGAATTAAAATTAGAAAGATCATATCATAGGGAACATGTGTAATAAGTTTCAAGTTCATGCGACTTCAACTTCATCAAAAACTACCTTGACCAAAAACTTTAACCTGAAGTGGGACGAACAGACGGACGAACAGACAAACGGACGAATGAACAGACGGATGAACAGACCAACAGACCAGAAAACATAATGCCTCTCTACTATCTTAGGTGGGGCATAAAAAACTAAAATTTTCTAAAGTGGAAAAGTATCTAAATACAACTCGTCTAAACATCAACCCAACAATGTTAGATCTGTAAATTTGCTTTCGCAAATTTTTGGTTTTTCCCTCGCTGGGATTCGAACCCATGCTCCTGTGATATCGTGACACCAAATCGCCTGCACTGCAGCCGTCCCGCTAGACCACACGACCACCTGGGCTCTCAAAAAAAGAGCTTTCGCTGGCCGTGTGTTACCTTTCCTCGTCAGTTTTAATCTAGCGGCGTACTACAGTACATGATATATAAGGCATGAAGATGTTATTGTTACAGATCAGCTAAATTATCTATAGTAAAGGATCCTACAAATTAATGTAATATACAGTCACAGAAAATAATTATATTTATAAGTACGTCTGAGTCAGTGACAACTCTACAACAGATGTATCCATCGGATCGCCATCAATGATGGTGATACATGGCTGTGTACATAATGTATATACAACTCGTCTAAACATCAACCCAACAATGTTAGATCTGTAAATTTGCTTTTGCAAATTTTTGGTTCTTCCCTCGCCGGGATTCGAACCCATGCTACTGTAATATCGTGACACCATATATATATATATATATATATATATGTAAACCTCAGATCTATGTACGACCTCAAATCAGTGTCCGTTTCTGAAATCTATGCCCTATCGTGACGTCAATCGCTAATCTATGTCCATAAAAAATTATTCTGCCTCAAATCTGTGGCCGATTTTTAATTACCGGTATGACGTCATTCACAAATCTATGTCCTTAAAAAATAATTCGGCCTCAAATCTGTGGCCGATTTTTAATCGTGACGTTTTTTCTCAAATCTATGTTCGTTACAAAAGATAAGGCTTTAAAACTGTGTAATGTTTTAATTCTTTTTCAGCCGTGCGATTTATGCCCGTCTAATAATTTCGGCCTTATAGGCTTTTTATTTATTAAGTCGTTTCCCATAGTACAATATTAATTTATTGGTATGTGTTCTCCATGTGTGTACAAGAGCTCAAGTATATAAGTAAATCTAGCTAGATTATTTCGCTAAGTATCTAAACAGGGACTAAGAAAGTCCCTGATTTAAATATTTTAAGTACGGTCTTGTATGATTTTTGTTTTATAAAGTGATTTCTCCATGTTTCTCCAAATCTTTACATGTGTGTGTTATCATGGTTATATTGTATGCCGTCTTCAAGAATTAAACTACACATAATTTTTTTACTAAAAAGACAGTAAACAATGACTATTTGTATGCAACTTCAGCATACTTCAATTGTCTCTAAATTCTTTCATATTGCTGTTAAATTGACATTCATACCACTTTATCTATCACTTTATATGATACTTTAAATATCCACAAAAATTTAGTATAGGCAGACTTTAGCAAAACAATAAAATGAATTATCCACGAAAATAAATGAATCTAAAGTATGTTCAAAACAACATAAAGGGGAAGAAACTCTAAAACCTACCATTTCTATAACACTTTTCACCATTCCCATAATAATATTTTGGACAAGCACCACAGACGAAGCCTTGATAAGGACTGCTCAGGTCTTTACACATTACACCAGGGAAACATGGTTGTGAGGCACAAGTCTTTCTACCTGAGTAATACAAAGTATTGTAGATTCAGATACTATTGCAATGTTTTAATGGATGTGAAAGAATTAGGTTTGCAATAATAAAACTTGCATCTTTTATAATTTCAATGTGATTTTCCTTCCAAAAATTTCTTCAACTTTTACCTGAGTGATCTTACAGTGATATGCAATAATAAATGCACACATTAATTTCATAATTTACAGTACTTTATGCTTATCTAAAATATATCTAATAATTCTAAAATCTTTTGCTTGTAATTTATACTCAGTAAAATTATCATAATTATTGAGATGACTTTAATATCATTGAACAATAAAAAGGTTCATATTAGATAAATATCTAATTGTAATGGTTTATAACTTGAAAACAATATTATTTGTGAAGGACTTTGATACACAATCTATTAATATTGCTAATTCAGTACATGAATTTTAAAGAGAAAAAAAAGAATTTACCTAATTAGCAACTTGAAATATCTTCTCTTTATAAAAAACCATTCCTATCTAGACTGTTCTTTGACCTATAATGGTTTACTTTGATAAATTGTGACTTGGATGGAGAGTTGTCTCAATGGCACTCATAGTCTCATACCATAACTTCTTATATCTAAGCACTTTACTTTTATCAACCAATATCATACCACAAGTACTTACAATTTACTCCATCACCTTGGTAACCATCAAGACAACTACCACATGCATAAGATGCAGCAGTCTCTGTACAATGGACTCCAGGGAAACATGGGTCACTATGGCAACCATTTACTTTGGTCTCACACAATTTCCCTGGAATAAACAGTATAGCATTATTATTACTCAGTGTAGAAGTTTCAATTTCACAGAATCATAATTACAGAAGAAGGCAGCAATTAAATTACAAGAGAATTTAATAATAAATCATATTCTATGTTCAGTTGACCTTGAAATTGGGGTCAAAACTCTAATTTGGCATTTAAATTAGAAGTATCATATCAAAGAGAACATGTGCACTAAGTTTCAAGGTGAATGGATTACAACTTCATCAAAAACTACCTCGACCTAAAACTTTAACCTGAAGAGGGAAAACTGACAGACAGACAAACAGATGAACTAAGGAACAGAAGCACAGCCCTAAAAACACAATGTCGCTAGGTGGGGCATAAAAATAATAATGATTGTGATGTAGTGACTTTACCTGTGAAAGATGATGAACAACTACAGTTATAATCTGTTCTATTTTTAGTCACAACTTGATTTTCACAAAGTCCACCATTTTGACAGATACAATGTTTAACAAGTACCTACAATGAAATCATCAATACAATGTCATAAATAAAAATTTTTCACAACACTTTGTTTATGTATACAAATTATGTTGATTGTTGGTCAGAAGGTCAATAGATTTATTTTTTGTGAAAACTGTAGCTAGTGTTCATTATTATTCATTGGATACCAATTTTCATTCATTTCTTGGTCAGAAAGAATCCCTAATTCTTAATGTTTAACAAATTACTAATTTTCTATAGGAATGTATGCAGACTTTTGCAAAACCAAGGAAATAAGATATCAACAAAAATGCAATTTTTTTTATCCACGAAAAATTCGTACCCACGAAAATAAATGAATCTACAGCATTTACAGATTATCTATGGATTGGAAAACAAAGGGGAGCTCCTTTGTTTAAATCTTATCAAAGGGCAATACACAAAAAAACACAATTATTTTCCAGAGTGGTTAATAAAAAAATTTAAGCTATGCCCGACTACACTTCCTTATTTTATAAAACAAACTTCACAAAAAAGATAGATACTTTTCACAAAGTGATAATAAATCTGTCACGAAAATAGAAGTTCCTTCATAATATAAGTTCCAAATGGAATAAATGGGCCCTGTAGAAGGACCCCTCCCGGTGTGGGAGTTCTCCCTGCATTGAAAATCCATTGTTGGCCTTCGACTGTTCTCTGCTCTATGGTCAGGTTTTTATCTCTTTCTGACACATTCACCATTTCCATTCTCAATTCTATTTTGAATATTTGTTCAAAAGGAAACAGATATTATGACATTGTTTTAACAAAGTTTCCAGTTGAACTTCTGTTAGAAGGAACAAATATGCATTGACTAATCTACCTCTAAAGGATACTCACTGTTAAGACAAAAGTACTAGATGCTCCACAACTGTCGGTAACATTTATCACAAAATTATATCGTCCGTCCCTCTTGGTCGACTCTGATAACTGGACATGCCATATGAATTCTCCTGAAGTACTGACCATAGCGCCCTCGTCATTACTACCGTAGTAGATATCCATGTTCTCTGGATCTGTGGCTGTGATATTAGTCTTTACTGTGTCCCCATTAAGGACTGAAATGGTTGACTGGTCATGTTCCAATGTTGGAGGAAAATTGTCTGAAAATATTATCAACACTTAAGTATAGTAACAATTTGTATAAATGTCCAAAGAATTATTTACATATGTAACCAAGGTGTATTCAAATTTTAGAATGTAAATCCATTATGTTTTAATCAATACCATACCTGTCAACCTGTGACGATGAAAATGCAGGTCATGACCTGCACTGAAGAATCAAATCTCAGGTCATAACGCGTACGAACTTTTTCGAGCTGAATTTCAGTATTTATGGTACATTTTCTTATAATGTATATCAAAGATACCAAAACATCAATGCATGTTCACTTTGTTAAGTCATTTTAAATCTTATTAAGTATTTTTTCATTGCACTTTTAAAGATTTTTATAAATTTGTGTAACTCAGCCTTATGTGCTTACTTTTTGAGAAAAAATACTACAATCATCAAACACTAGAATTTAATGTAATTCTTAAATGTTTGAGACTATTGACTATGTAGCCTTTAACCATAATATTTTTCATTTAATAAGGAAATTAGACTATGATAAAATATAGTAATACAGTTTCACCCATAAAACGTAAATATAAGGAATAATTTTGAATGGTGACAAATAAGGGGAAGTAACTCTAGTTCAGTTTGTAAACCAATGCAATGGTGCAATTTATTTACGACCTAAAGCTAAGGTAATTGGTGTTAATTAACAGTGTGTTTGACACCAAAGCTGTCAAGTGAAGCCATGCACTTAATGGGTCACTTAATTTGACAGTTTACATAGCTAGATGAACTTCCTGTTCATGGAAGAATTACGAATTTGCCGGTATTTCAAAGGAATATTACTTATGAAATCAATCTCAAGGCTAAGAAATACGAATGAAATCGGGTCATTTTCGGAATTCCAAGGTTATTTCAATGTTATTTCCGGGTGATCCCTCAGAATTTTGAAAATCTCGGGTCACACCCGCAGAATACGGGTCAGTTGACAGGTATGCAATACTAAAAAAAATAGACAACAGCCCTGACAAAATTAGGTAAAAATCAAAAATCAAAATTCAAATAATGTAAATATGGATTATTTCTTCATTTCTATACATGAAATTTTAGGCATGGGTTAATACACAGATTTACAAGTTGTTTAAATTCATTAGTTTTCTCATTTTGTCTTTTTTCTTTTTTTGCCATCACCAACATTGTCAGTTTATTTGCGACCAATGAGTTTAAATGTCCATTTGATATCTTTCTCCTTTATTTTACAACAACTGGATCAACATTTTTATGCAAAATTGATTACAAACAATCCATAATGTCTGACTTTACCTATTCTAGATGACCATGTGTTTTTACTGTAGGTTGTTAGGCACTGTAGACAGACATTCCGTGGATTGGTATCTTTATCCATGTAACATCTTCTGTCTATGAAACAGGTACCAGTCTACAATTATAAATTCATATCCTTTCGATTTACATTTAAAAGAACAAAAAGAAGATAGTAGGAAAAGATATAGAACAAAAAAAGGGGGAGGGGGGTTAGAAACACCTTCTTTTTATCATTGATTAACGCTTTTAATGGAGAAACAAGATGGGAACCCCTTTTATCCTGAGTTGGAAACCCTTTTTAGAAATGGCTTGATCTGCCCATGTTAATAGCACATTTGTTCAACAATAGATTTTCTAGCTGAAGCCCTTGAAAGTACTAATACCTAATGGTCTTTAACAATAAAGTTGTGTCAGGTAAGAGTTGTTTCCCTTTTATAAAACACTTTTTCTTTTTTGAGCTATTGACTATACATTGAAGCCATTATCTGAGAAATGTGTGATGGATACATCTGCTAGATGAACCAACCAACAGAAAGAGTTGATGGATGTACAAAATAATAGATGGATAAAGGTGATTGTAGCCATGACTAAATTTACTATTCAACAGTGACATATAAATATCTGAAATTGATATCATAGTTTAATCCCTCATCATACATAATGTAACATGCAATTGTAACACATCAAGAAATTGTATTTCACATGAAAGATAAATTGACTTGGCTTTTGATTTAAGGTTTTTATTACTCATAAAAGTAGATGAACATGCCACAGATCAAATTGAATGTACTTGGATTTCTGTATAACACTACTCACTCTCAGCGTACAACCTCCATAGATATCACAGATCTGACAAAGACTGTCAAGAACAGCAACTATCTGTGTCCTCAACAACATATTGTCACCTTTTGGTATCTAAAGAAGAAAAAAAACATCATATATGCTGCTATTTATATGTAGTTTCGTACAGGAAAATATAGTTGGGTTGTCTCCCTTTACATAAATTTACCCCCATTGAAACATAATGAAGTTTTTCAGTTTGTGTTGAGGTATGTATATGTAATGCTTAAATTAAGAAATTATTGTGATCTTTTTATTGATGCAACTCAGGTTCAGTACCATAATAATATATTGCAGTCTGATATCTGCATGCAGTTAGATTATCCTGTAATATCAATAATGACTGAAATAAAAATTTCTGAATTTATATGTTCTGTTAAAACTGACATAATCAGAAACCTTTGACCTTTGATAATCTTGTATGTTTTTATACGTTTGGATTGTTAATATGTTTTAGAGTTTAGTGTGATGTTCATTTTCACTGAACTGGTATACATTTTGTTTAGGGGCCAGTTGAAGATTATTGCCTCTAGGTGCCAGCTAAAGGCAGTCTCTAAGTGCCATATCTATTTGCTGAATTGAAGAAATATATGTGGTCTTTATCTGTTTCTTTTGCTCTATGGTCGGGTTGTTGTCTCTTTGACATATTCCCCATTTCCATTCTGAATCTTATGATGTACTGAGATACAGCTTTGTTATTTTGAATTAATTTCTGTCCTACAAACAATTTTCATTTTTACCTGAACTCTGTATACATTGACAAAGTCATCACTTCTGGTAACCATTGGTAACATACATTCTACTGTTGTGCTGTCTACATATCGTAGTAAAGTTGTATAAACATCTCCGACTGGTTCCCACCCATATTGTGTAAACTGGAATATTAAAAAGATCATATGATTATTTTATTTTATCTTATATTGTATCAGTATTTTATTATATAAAACATTTTAAAATGCAAACCATTTATGCCAGCATGAACAAATTGCAATAACTTTGCAATCTCTCTCTAATTTCATCTAATATCAGTTTTTTTTAACAAAAATCTGTACAAAACTGTACAAAACTAATTGAAAAGGAATTTGACAACAGAAGTTCAGTTTCAGAATTGTATTGCCTTAAACACATGTACACCAACAAGATTAGTCAATTCCAAATCAAGTTCAGAATTCTAGTGTTGAATCTTTGCTGGATAGGTTTTTAACATCCGGCCAGTGGCAAATATTAAATGTATTTCACGATTTAAAATCCTGATTTGTACAAGACCACCATGCTGAAGTGTTTTTTAATGTACAATTTCCCAAAGTGAAACTGTGAGACCTTTTTCCATTGTTTCCTGGAGGCAATATTCCGACTCTAAGCTGACCACTATTGCTCCTACATTTATATGCAACATACATACAGCCTGTAATTCAGTGGTTGTCGTTTGTTTATGTGTTACATATTTGTTTTTCGTTCAACTTTTGTACATAAATAAGGCCGTTAGTTTTTGTCGTTTGAATTGTTTTACATTGTCATTTCGGGGCCTTTTGTAGCTGACCATGCAGTATGGGCTTTGCTCATTGTTGAAAGCAGTACAGTGACCTATAGTTGTTAATTTCTGTGTCATTTTGGTCTCTTGTGGAGAGTTGTCTCATTGGCAATCATACCACATCTTCTTTTTTTATATTAACGGAGAAGCAGCAAATACAATTTTCTAGTCTTTTGGCTAAAGATCCAACCCTTTATATCTCACACTGCCATGAGAATATTCACCTTATCTATTTCCTAATTCGGAATTGTTCTGAAATTTCACCACTTTTTAAGATTTTACAAACCCTTTAGGTCCCTTTTTAAGCAATGTATTGTACATTTTGACTGCATTGTGCATAACACTATCAAACAAGATATGTGTACACATCATAAACACTTGAAAAATGCATATGTGACTATTTTTACCAGAAATGAGTAAATAGCATTAAGGATTATTGTGAATTGAAGTCTCTACAATAATTATGTTACTATCAAGTACCTGCATTAGTGTCACATTACATTTTGTAACAAATTCACCAGACCGTAACAAATCTACATGAACTGTACTACAATGTGAAGATCGTGTATCACAGGTAACCATGGAGACAGGAACTTCAGTTGTTGTTGTCATTTCTGTTGTTGTTGTTGTCGAAGTGGTTGTTGAAGGAGTTTTTGTCATGGTTACAGTAGGTGGAGCTGTTGTTGTTGTGGTTACAGTTGTTGTAGTTGTTGGTGCTAAAGTTGTGCTGGTTGTTGTAGTTGTTGGGGTCGTTGTGCTGGAGGTCGTTGGCATGGTAGTAGAACTTGTGGTTGTTGTGACTTCTGGGATCGAAATTTAATAATGGCAAGTGATAAAATTGAGAATGGAAATGGGAAATGTGTCAAAGAGACAACAACCCTACCATTGAGCAGACAACAGCCAAAGGCCAGGAATGGGTCTTCAATGAAGCAAGAAACTCCCGCAACCAGGAGGAGTCCTTCAGCTGTTGAATATATTTCCATCTTATGAGTTTCAATGTCTCTTTTGTATCTTTTTACCCCAATCTTTTTTAATAAGTTAGATAAGATAATTATCATATAATTTATCAAGAAGTATTTCATTAAAATAGATGTGGAACTAAAGAAAGGACTTCTTAAATCCTCACCAAAACCAACACAAATTCTATGAGTAACCATCGGTTCAATTGCTGCAAATATTTGCTTCTCCAGCTTTTATTAATGTTATATTTTACTAATCATGCTGATAGATCAAACACAATTACCAACATTAAAATATGATTTTTACATGCAAATCTTAAAATACATTTCAGATATCATAAACTTTTTATCTATGTTTGAACTAGATAATTATTTTATTTTCAATACTTAATGCTCAATTTAAAAGATAAATAAATATTAAAATGGACAATCTAAACGATGAATGATTATTAAAAAAACTTTACCTGTTTTGGTGAGACATTCTATTCCAGAGAAACCTTGGTAACAAAAACAGCCATTTTCTATACAAATGCCATTACCATAGCAACCTTCAGGACAAAGAATTGCTTGACGAATGTCCTCAATATTCACATCAGCAAGTTCTCCCAAATCAGTCGAATTTGTTCTTTTATTCAATTGTGTTTCACATAAATTTTCTAGCAAACGTAAAACTTCAGGCATCCATGTTGAATTTTGATATGAGGTTGCCAAGGCAACACAGATATTCATCACTGTGTCTATGTCAATTCTAATTCTATTTAAACAAGTTTTGGCAATCCCTGACGTCATAAACATATTTTTACAGCTGTCGTTTGCAAGCTGGCCATCCTTGACAGGCTGTTTAGTTTCAATTTCTTCATCATCAAAATCTCCTTCAAACATGTAATCTGGTATTTGATTGGTTCCTTGAGTTTTGTTTATCCAATAGAATGTGGTCTCTTTGAGATGAAATAAAAACTGTGGTTTTGCAACAGATGATTTTGGGCAGGAAGTCTCATATGACGACAGGGAACAGTCACATTCTGGCATCTGAGGGGTCAAGGTCATCAATAAGAGTTCATAATTCTCAAACAAACTAAGACCTGGAAGTAACCTTAAAAAAAAAGATAAGATCTTCAGTTGTTTCTACTGTAAAAACCATTAATACTAATATCAATTTGTTCTAAAGAAGAACAATTTCATAAATTCTGTCATAATGCATAACTGCAGCATGCTTGTAATACAGAAATGCCACAAATACAAATTTTCAATTGTTTTGTTTGATCTGGTAAGTATTGAGAGCCCATGAGCTCCTCAATATAGACCAACATACATTCAATGCAATTACAAACTAGGTGATTTGATAGCTAGATATGAGCTACACTACAGCTCGGGTGGATTTTGCTTTGTCCACCGGCCCACCATGGGAGTGGGCACAAGGTGGGCAAAATTTCTACCTTGTCCACTCTGCCCACCCATAGGAGTGGGCATGCAATTTCTTTTGTTTAATCTAAAGACTTGCAAGTACAATCACTTGAAAAAAGCAGATAAGCATTTGTAATCAATATTTTTACAAAAAAATAGATTATAGCTAGAGTGGGCACGGGTGGATAGGTGGAAAAAGCAAAATCCACTCAGGCTGTTGTGTATACAAATATCCAAAATATCTGACATTGTATTGCAGACAGAGCCAATTGTTTTCTGCAGTATAGGCTCATTACTATCTATTCTGTAAACCCCTTCTAGGCCCTTATACATGTATATAACATATTAGGAATGGCAGATGTACATTGATGGCAACACCTTATATTGATCTGAATCTGTAACTTACCTCCAATCAACAAGAGGCTGGCTAGTCTGTACATCATTATTATGGTACCAGGTATTATTACCAATCTGACCACACAATCCATCCATCCTGTCAGTAAAATATCCTGATGACTGTACAGTCAAGGTCATACTTTGGTGTCGAAGGTCAATTCGTACCTGAGCTTTATTGTCCAAAACAATCTATTGAGAAAATTTGCTTAAAAATACTATTTTGATAAATAAGATTTTAAATTTCGAACTTTTTTCTGCAAATTTTAGTCCTACAAGTCTATATTTTGCAAAACATCCTGAATGTTTATTTTAGTAACATTGTTTTTGGTATTTGCTGTTTTTATAAGATTTTTAAATATTTTAGTTGATTGCTAGATAGATTTTTGGTGTTTCATGTCGTTTTTAGCATTATTGGCTTTATTGCTGTGGTCAATTTACATTGTTGGAGGAAGAATGCGATCCCAGAAAGCCACTGAATGGTAAGATTTTTTTTAATCTGATTCATATACTTACATATATCAATTTCCCATGTCGTCCTTCAAATATCTTCATATTAGCCCTCATGGCAGGGCGATATTGTATAAATATGTCCCCCTCCTTATTAGTTGACCTACATCTGTCAATGATCAGTCTCGTCTCCTTGTAATATATGGCAGCACCACAAACACAAAGTAAATTTTCATCTGGGCAGCTGGTAACTCGTATCTGGATCTGTTTTTTGAAACAAGAATATAAGTATATATAAAAAAGATGTGGTATGATTGTCAGTGACAAGAGACCAAATGACACAGAAATTAACAACGATAGTTCACTGTACAGCCTTCAACAATGAGCAAAGCCCAAACTGCATACTCATCTATGTACATTTTGTAACAAGACATTTACTGTAAATTCAGAAATTATTGCGTTCATTTATTATTGCAATTTTGTTATTCTAGACTAAAATGGGATTTTAATATTTGCAATATTGAGAAAATTATCTTGTTTAAGTCACATAATAAAAAGTTTTAATTATTGCTATTATAACCGTGATGCATTTTTCCTAATAATAAAAACATTGCAATAATTTCTGAATACACAGTATATCATTTTTTTAAAGTTTTATTTACACATACCTGGATCTGTTAAATAAGCAAACATATACTTGCGCAGATTAACTTGTGTGAAATGCATATGCAGTCATTGGACAAAAGTGAGTTCCCACTCTATAAAATTATGAAAAACTAGAATGTGTCCCAATTACACAGATGCCCTACTCGCACTATCATTTTCTATATTTAGTGGACCGTAAAATTGGGGTAAAAACTATAATTTGGCATTTAAATTAGAAAGATCATGTCATAGGGAACATGTGTACTAAGTTTCATGTGGGTTAGCCTTTAATTTCATCAAAAACTACCTCGACCAAAAACTGTAACCTGAAGCGGGACGAACGGATGGACGAACAGACGGACAAATGAACGAACGGACCCACAGACCAGAAAACATAATGCCCCTCTACTATCGTAGGTGGGCATAAAAAATTAAAGTACGATCTGTTTTTGTTCAATTATTAATGAAAAGTGAAATAGTGAAATAATAATTCGCTTTTAGCAGCCAGAATGGTTCAATTTGTGTCAAATTAAGCAAAGAAACATTGATAATGAATTATTAACTTGCAAGTGAATATTTTTACCTCATTGAATCTGTATTAATATGAACTTTAATTTAACCCCTTAGCTAGAGATGGATAAAACGTGCATTGTGCATGTTTGGTTATTTAAAGGAAAAGAATGTCAACATTGAAAGTGAAACAAGCTAATTGGTGTGGATTTTCCTAATTATGGAAGTCCATGCCCGGAACCTATGTCTCTGGTGTAGGGTTTTCTTACTGGCAATCACACCACATCTTTTAATCTTATAAATAAATTAATCCAAACGCTGTATTCTATTTCTGTTTTATAAAACTACATGTTGAATGTACAGAATTTTAAACATAGCCATTTTTATTCCGTTTTGAAGAACAACTAGTATGTCTAACATCTATAAATTGGTTCATCAATTTGAAAATGCCATATCTTTTCAACTGTCAATTTTATAATCGAAGTCTGCATATACAACAATAGTAAATTTAATTTAATACTTTGTTAAATGATTAAATTCATGGCTTAACTAAACTAACAAAATTGGTATTCCTTGAAAAATGATGATTCCACAGTATATATGTCGGACTCTAAAGTGCGATGGTCACGCTAAAGTGCGATGGTCTACGCTAAAGTACAATGTACGATGGTGTCTCACGTTAAAGTGCAATGGTTGTTTGTTCGCTAAAGTACGTTGGTTTTTTACGCTAAAGTGCAATGGTCCAAATGGTAAGATGCGAGGGGTTAAAACATACAGGTTAAAAAAGTTTTGCAAATGCTTAGTATGCTAAGGTATAACATAAGTGATAGGCTTTATAATTTTCCGGTAGGCTTAAGTGATTGTTTCTAAATAAACAAGTTCGAACAAGTAACAATTGCTATATAAAGGTACTAATTTATGTGTCACAAAATATTAAATTTCATGTTAAATGAATTTTTAACAACTTGGAGCAAATTCATGGTATTGAATATTTGGATAATTGGTATATATTGTCGTTCAGACAAATGTTAAAACCTCCCTTACAGTCGTCATTGAAAAATTATAAATACGAAATTCGTTCATTGTCGGAATTTGCAACATTAATTCTTTTATTTATAAGCTTTTTATCATGTCAAATGCGAGAGAAAGGCAATGTTCGCCTAGCTTTCTCCTTTTTCTTAACGAGAACAAATACATGTTTTATTTTTCTACAATGTACAGTAAAAAAAATGTTTAAGCAGAACATTTATAATTCACACATGAAAACATGTATGTCTATTTTACCGTCGGACGTATCTTTTATTAAAATCGACAGCAGGATAAGTATGTGTATACTGTTTTGTATGTATTTAGTAAATTTGTTGACTACAGAATACAAGTCCGTCCAGCACTCGAAAAAAAATAAACATTGCGCTACAGCCGACAACGAACGGTTAAGTTTAAATTAATTACTAGTATCAAAGTCATGGACATTTATTGTATAAATTGTTAATAAAATATTCTGAATCTATCTTCCGGCATGTTCATTTTTGGTTTGTATAAACGACTGATAATCAAACTACGTTTCTTACGTCTATATTTTCTCGGACCATCGTACTTTAGCGTGGGGATGCATCGCACTTTAGCGCATACCATCGCACTTTAGATTCCTACATATATATGTAAGGTTTGGAAATTAAAAGTTTATTTTTAACATGAAACATGTAACTAACACCATGAACACTACACAGGGGGTCTCATTGGGGGGTTCCGATCCTGGATCCCGCTTTCTGTTTTGTCAGATTCCCGTGTCCCGCTTACACTATGTATGTAAACAATTCTAATTTTTTTGTCATTTCTGGGTCCCGCTAGACCTCATTTCTCGTTTTCACGACACAATAATTTGACTTTCACGTGTCACGCTTACAAAAAATCAGCAATCCCGTGTTACGCTTAGACCCATGCAATGAGACCCACTACATAATTTTACCTCAAACTCGTTATTTCTGCTCTTCAGAAGGATGTATGTTCCTCTTCTAGATAATTTAGACATACTGTTAATATAAATAAAGGGCAAAATAATATAATACAAATTGTAGCCCCTTCTATTACATTTCAAACAAACATTCAAATCATGAATATGCATTTAATTTGCACTGGACATTTAAAAACATTCTAATGATTTACTTTTAGAAATTGTCACTTGGATGGAGAGTTATCTCATTGGCACTCATACCACATGGTACCAGGTACTCATACTCATCATAGATACCAGGATTAAATTTTGTATTTACGCCAGTCGCGCATTTCGTACTTTTGTTTTTATATTTGTTTACCTCAACTATTGTATCTGTATTTATATTGTATATTTCTCTGTTAACTAGTATTAAGTTTTTTTAGAGAATACAGTATCTATCTATCTATCTGTCAACAAAAGACTCATCAGTGACGCTCAAATAAAAAAAATTTAAAAAGGCCCAATAAAGTACGAAGTTGAATAGCATAAAAATGATGTATAAAACAATATTTGAGATTATGACCAGTTTATTTATTTTTTCTTTTTAGCAATGGTGTCGTCAGTTTATTTTTGATTTATGAGTTTTGACTGTCCCTCTGGTATCTTTCGTCCCTCTTTTACTTACTTGTTCTGGAATGACAAAATAAATACACCAGCAGTCATGTAACAGGAAGCTGATGGCAGATCTAACACTTTTATCTACAAATAAAAATATTAACCATTCAATTTATTTCCATTTGTGAAGAAGCATCAATAATCGAAAAAGTGACGCCACCCAATTATACCTAGGTCTGAGTTTTGTGGTTATAAGCATTGGGATTAATTTCATAACATTTAGTTGCGGAAAAGTTACATTTGAGAAGGGAAACAAATTTTGGACATATGTACTGTCCTATGGACAAACAAGGGTCATAAAAATTATCAAACTGATAAAAATTGCTTAGGCCACTTAGAAAATATTTTGGCTTGTCCAAACCCGACCTTAAAGAAGAGACAGTGGCTGGGTAGGTTTAACCCATTTTTTTTCAAGCAAAAAGATATTGAAAGATTCAGATGTGATTTAGTTTTTATGCTCATCTGATTAAGGAAAAACTTTTCTCTACGGGACATAATTGATCTTGAGAATTTTCTGGATAGGTAGCTAGGGTAAGGGCAAACAAATGTATTCTTTATTATGGCCTAATTCAGAGGTTATATTGCCTCAAAAACCTTGTCATTAATTTACCTTTGCTTGTACAGTGTCTTGATTCCACATGACCTGTTCATCCACATACAGGTAGCCAGAAATATGAATGTCCTTGACATTTAAAGTGTAAAGGTTAGGAGTCATTGCAACTTTGACCTGTTGTGTGATGCATCCAATACCTTGACATCTGTCATTAGGTCGAAATTCTAGGAGACAACGGGATAGTAAAACATTTGACAGTGTGTTCCCTGGAATTACAAAAAGAATAGCAAACATATTTATTATCTCTGGAACTTTTTGAATACTTACAAAATGCAGAAATATAACAATATGATTGTGAAGTTGTCTATACTCCTGGTTGGGGCTGTCTTAAACTTGCAGTGAGGTGAGAGCTTTTTTGGCTCTCTGTTGAGGTCTCACTGTTACTGTGAGATGAAGAACAGCAATAAAAACATTCTTCCTTTGCTTTTGTTGGTTTTTTTTTTGTTATGAATGTCCTGATTTTGTGTCATGGATGGATATGCCACCTTATCCATTGTTTTTTTATGTTGTGAATGTCCTGATTTTGTGTCATGGATGGATATGCCACCTTATCACTTGTTTTTTGTGTTGTGAATGTACTGATTTTGTGTCATGGATGGATATACCACCTTATCCTTTGTTTTTTGTGTTGTGAATGTTCTGATTTTGTGTCATGGATGGATATACCACCTTATCCTTTGTTTTTTGTGTTGTGAATGTACTGATTCTGTGTCATGGATGGATATGCCACCTTATCCATTGTTTTTTATGTTGTGAATGTTCTGATTCTGTGTCATGGATGGATATGCCACCTTATCCTTGTTTTTTGTGTGTTGTGAATGTACTGATTTTGTGTCATGGATGGATATGCCGCCTTATCCTTTGTTTTTTGTGTTGTGAATGTTCTGATTCTGTGTCATGGATGGATATGCCACCTTATCCTTTGTTTTTTGTGTTGTGAATGTTCTGATTCTGTGTCATGGATGGATATGCCACCTTATCCTTTGTTTTTTGTGTTGTGAATGTACTGATTTTGTGTCATGGATGGATATGCCGCCTTATCCTTTGTTTTTTGTGTTGTGAATGTTCTGATTTTGTGTCATGGATGGATATGCCACCTTATCCTTTGTTTTTTTGGTTGTGAATGTACTGATTTTGTGTCATGTGATATGCCACCTTATCCTTTGTTTTTTTATGTTGTGAATGTTCTGATTTTGTGTCATGGATGGATATACCACCTTATCCTTTGTTTTTTGTGTAGTGAATGTACTGATTTTGTGTCATGTGATATGCCACCTTATCCTTTGTTTTTTATGTTGTGAATGTTCTGATTTTGTGTCATGGATGGATATACCACCTTATCCTTTGTTTTTTGTGTTGTGAATGTACTGATTTTGTGTCATGGATGGATATGCCACCTTATCCTTTGTTTTTTGTGTTGTGAATGTACTGATTTTGTGTCATGGATGGATATGCCACCTTATCCTTTGTTTTTTGGTTGTGAATGTACTGATTTTGTGTCATGTGATATGCCACCTTATCCTTTGTTTTTTGTGTTGTGAATGTTCTGATTTTGTGTCATGTGATATGCCACCTTATCCTTTGTTTTTTTGTGTTGTGAATGTACTGATTTTGTGTCATGGACAGATATGCCACCTTATCCTTTGTTTTTTATGTTATGAATGTACTGATTTTGTGTCATGTGATATGCCACCTTATCCTTTGTTTTTTGTGTTGTGAATGTACTGATTTTGTGTCATGGATGGATATGCCACCTTATCCTTTGTTTTTTGTGTTGTTTAATGTACTGATTTTGTGTCATGGATGGATATACCACCTTATCCTTTGTTTTTTGTGTTGTGAATGTACTGATTTTGTGTCATGGATGGATATACCACCTTATCCTTTGTTTTTTGTGTTGTGAATGTACTGATTTTGTGTCATGTGATATGCCACCTTATCCTTTGTTTTTTGTGTTGTGAATGTACTGATTTTGTGTCATGGATGGATATACCACCTTATCCTTTGTTTTTTGTGTTGTGAATGTTCTGATTTTGTGTCATGTGATATGCCGCCTTATCCTTTGTTTTTTGTGTTGTGAATGTACTGATTTTGTGTCATGGATGGATATACCACCTTATCCTTTGTTTTTTGTGTTGTGAATGTACTGATTTTGTGTCATGGATGGATATACCGCCTTATCCTTTGTTTTTTGTGTTGTGAATGTTCTGATTTTGTGTCATGGATGGATATGTCACCTTATCCTTTGTTTTTGTGTTGTGAATGTTCTGATTTTGTGTCATGATGATATACCGCCTTATCCTTTGTTTTTTTTGTGTTGGAATGTACTGATTTGTGTCATGTGATATGCCACCTTATCCTTTGTTTTTTGGTGTTGTGAATGTTCTAGTTTTGTGTCATGTGATATGCCCACCTTATCCTTTGTTTTTTTGTGTTGTGAATTACATGATTTTGTGTCATGGACAGATATGCCACCTTATCCTTTGTTTTTAGGGTGTGGAATGTACTGATTTTGTGTCATGTGATATCCACCTTATTCCTTTGTTTTTGTGTTGTGAATGTTCTGATTTTGTGTCATGGATGGATATACCACCTTATCCTTTAGTTTTTTGTGTTGTGAATGTACTGATTTGTGTCATGGATGGATATGTCACCATTATCCTTTGTTTTTTGTGTTGTGAATGTACTGATTTTTGTCATGGATGGATATGTCACCTTATCCATTGTTTTTTATGTGTTGAATGTCTGATTTTGTGTCATGGATGGATATGTCACCTTATCCTTTGTTTTTTGTTGTTGTGAATGTACTGATTTTGTGTCATGGATGGATATGCCACCTTATCCTTTGTTTTTTGTGTTGTGAATGTACTGATTCTGTGTCATGGATGGATATGTCACCTTATCCTTTGTTTTTTATGTTGTGAATGTACTGATTTTGTGTCATGTGATATGCCGCCTTATCCTTTGTTTTTTGTGTTATGAATGTACTGATTTTGTGTCATGGATGGATATACCACCTTATCCTTTGTTTTTTATGTTGTGAATGTACTGATTTGTGTCATGTGATATGCCGCCTTATCCTTTGTTTTTTGTGTTATGAATGTACTGATTTTGTGTCATGGATGGATATACCGCCTTATCCTTTGTTTTTTGTGTTGTGAATGTACTGATTTAGTGTCATGGATGGATATGCCACCTTATCCTTTGTTTTATGTGTTGTCAATGTACTGATTTTGTGTCATGGATGGATATACCGCCTTATCCTTTGTTTTATGTGTTGTCAATGTACTGATTGTGTGTCATGGATGGATATACCACCTTATCCTTTGTTTTTTGTGTTGTGAATGTTCTGATTTTGTGTCATGTGATATGCCACCTTATCCTTTGTTTTTTGTGTTGTGAATGTACTGATTTTGTGTCATGGATGGATATACCACCTTATCCTTTGTTTTTTGTGTTGTGAATGTTCTGATTTTGTGTCATGTGATATGCCACCTTATCCTTTGTTTTTTGTGTTGTGAATGTACTGATTTTGTGTCATGGATGGATATACCACCTTATCCTTTGTTTTTTATGTTGTGAATGTACTGATTTTGTGTCATGTGATATGCCGCCTTATCCTTTGTTTTTTGTGTTATGAATGTACTGATTTTGTGTCATGGATGGATATACCGCCTTATCCTTTGTTTTTTGTGTTGTGAATGTACTGATTTTGTGTCATGGATGGATATGCCACCTTATCCTTTGTTTTTTGTGTTGTGAATGTACTGATTCTGTGTCATGGATGGATATGTCACCTTATCCTTTGTTTTTTATGTTGTGAATGTACTGATTTGTGTCATGTGATATGCCGCCTTATCCTTTGTTTTTTGTGTTATGAATGTACTGATTTTGTGTCATGGATGGATATACCACCTTATCCTTTGTTTTTTATGTTGTGAATGTACTGATTTTGTGTCATGTGATATGCCGCCTTATCCTTTGTTTTTTGTGTTATGAATGTACTGATTTTGTGTCAGGGATGGATATACCGCCTTATCCTTTGTTTTTTGTGTTGTGAATGTACTGATTTAGTGTCATGGATGGATATGCCACCTTATCCTTTGTTTTATGTGTTGTCAATGTACTGATTGTGTGTCATGGATGGATATGCCACCTTATCCTTTGTTTTATGTGTTGTCAATGTACTGATTTGTGTCATGGATGGATATACCACCTTATCCTTTGTTTTTTGTGTTGTGAATGTTCTGATTTTGTGTCATGTGATATGCCACCTTATCCTTTGTTTTTTGTGTTGTGAATGTACTGATTTTGTGTCATGGATGGATATACCACCTTATCCTTTGTTTTTTGTGTTGTGAATGTTCTGATTTTGTGTCATGTGATATGCCACCTTATCCTTTGTTTTTTGTGTTGTGAATGTACTGATTTTGTGTCATGGATGGATATACCACCTTATCCTTTGTTTTTTATGTTGTGAATGTACTGATTTTGTGTCATGTGATATGCCGCCTTATCCTTTGTTTTTTGTGTTATGAATGTACTGATTTTGTGTCATGGATGGATATATACCGCCTTATCCTTTGTTTTTTGTGTTGTGAATGTACTGATTTTGTGTCATGGATGGATATGCCACCTTATCCTTTGTTTTTTGTGTTGTGAATGTACTGATTCTGTGTCATGGATGGATATGTCACCTTATCCTTTGTTTTTTATGTTGTGAATGTACTGATTTTGTGTCATGTGATATGCCGCCTTATCCTTTGTTTTTTGTGTTATGAATGTACTGATTTTGTGTCATGGATGGATATACCACCTTATCCTTTGTTTTTTATGTTGTGAATGTACTG
The DNA here is from genome assembly GCA_019925275.1 of Mytilus edulis. Lineage (NCBI taxonomy): Eukaryota > Metazoa > Mollusca > Bivalvia > Mytilida > Mytilidae > Mytilus > Mytilus edulis. Next base: position 12,586,456 of record CM034358.1, read on the forward strand.
ATTTTGTGTCATGTGATATGCCGCCTTATCCTTTGTTTTTTGTGTTATGAATGTACTGATTTTGTGTCATGGATGGATATACCGCCTTATCCTTTGTTTTTTGTGTTGTGAATGTACTGATTTAGTGTCATGGATGGATATGCCACCTTATCCTTTGTTTTATGTGTTGTCAATGTACTGATTGTGTGTCATGGATGGATATGCCGTCTTATCCTTTGTTTTTTGTGTTGTGAATGTACTGATTTTGTGTCATGGATGGATATGCCAACTTATCCTTTGTTTTTTGTGTTGTGAATGTACTGATTTTGTGTCATGTGATATACCGCCTTATCCTTTGTTTTTTGTGTTGTGAATGTACTGATTTTGTGTCATGGATGGATATGCCACCTTATCCTTTGTTTTTTGTGTTGTGAATGTACTGATTTTGTGTCATGGATGGATATACCACCTTATCCTTTGTTTTTTGTGTTGTGAATGTACTGATTTTGTGTCATGGATGGATATACCGCCTTATCCTTTGTTTTTTGTGTTGTGAATGTACTGATTTTGTGTCATGGATGGATATGCCACCTTATCCTTTGTTTTTTGTGTTGTGAATGTACTGATTTTGTGTCATGGATGGATATACCACCTTATCCTTTGTTTTTTGTGTTGTGAATGTACTGATTTTGTGTCATGGATGGATATGCCACCTTATCCTTTGTTTTTTGTGTTGTGAATGTACTGATTTTGTGTCATGGATGGATATACCACCTTATCCTTTGTTTTTTGTGTTGTGAATGTACTGATTTTGTGTCATGGATGGATATACCGCCTTATCCTTTGTTTTTTGTGTTGTGAATGTACTGATTTTGTGTCATGGATGGATATGCCACCTTATCCTTTGTTTTTTGTGTTGTGAATGTTCTGATTTTGTGTCATGGATGGATATGTCACCTTATCCTTTGTTTTTCTATTATACTATAATACATGTAATTCAAAATATATATTCATGTGAAGTTCCTTTCAGAGATCCTTTTCAGTAGGATTTTCGGCTTTCCTCTACCATTGATACAGCAGGGCATTTGCTAGTGTCGGTTTTGATAGATTTTGTCCTAACCGATTCCTCATTATCACCTTCAACGTATTTTGCCAAGGCATTTGTGGGGCATCTGGGGTGACCCTTTCCCATTTAAAACACACAGATATCTAAAAAAGGATATCTGATACATAGAAAAAATACACTTTTTATACTTTGAGGACTGAGCGAATCAGGTGAGTGTGTGAGTTGGTATGTTTTATTTTGTTACATTGTATTAGGGAAGGTTAACTTTCTGGTAATAAGACCATCATGGCCTGGCTGGGGAATTGGGTAGGCAAATGCTCACATTAATCTGTACCTATACAGGCTCCAAATGCTTCCTTTATACGCCATAACTCATGGTGGTGATCCTTATAAAGGATGCTTATACGGAGACAAGAAGAAGAAGAGTTTCTCATATGAGTTCTGAAATATGTAATTTATTCTATTAAGTTTTCACAAAAGGTGTAATCCGGTTTTGGCAGGCAGTATATAAAGAAAGTTTGCACAAGATTTGTTTATCGAAGTTTGGGCAGTGACCACTGTTATATATATATGCATATTGAAGTATAATTTTCATTATAAATTCTGTTTTTTTAATGTGTTGTAGTTTTATGTAAAGAATAAACATGCATTTGTTAGTTATTATGATTCTAATGAACAAATGAGATCCTAACCTTTTGGATATTTAACTGTTAACACCATGTCTAGTTTACACTTCTCCGTTTCACATGTTAATGGCACCGTGGACACAAATGTTAATGTCTCTGGCTGTCCATTCTCTTGTAAAACTATATTGGTCTCCATCACCTGTTAATTTAAAAAAAATTGTCGTTAAAATCAACTGTCAGATTAATGTATTACTAAAAAAAAATTAGGGGGCTGATCCAGCCATTTAAAAAAAGGGGGTGTCTAGAACTCAGGATAAAAGGGGGGTTTCAACCATAAATACTCATTTAAAGGTATTGATCGTAAAAAAACCAGAAGGGGGGTTCCAACAATATACTCTATTCAAATCTCTATGAAAGGCAAAGCAATAAGCTGTTTTATAACCCTTGTATGTAGCTCTTCATGTATTAAGATGTCGAATTAATTGTTGTGCTTTTGTCTCATCTTTTTTTCACATCTACCTTCATCTCATTTATTTCGGTAAATTGAGAAATAACAAATTGAGTCATAAATATAGATCTTTATATCATGAAGGGTTGGCAAAAACCCTGGTTTTATAAGTATTGCCCAGCCCAGTGGAAAATACTGGGAAAACCCGGGTTTTACTGGGTTTTATTTGGTAATACTGGGTTATAAAAGATACTGGTCTGAATTTTATAGGATTCAGTAATCAAATACAAATGCAAAACATTTAAGATATATATAAACATATTTTGATTTAGAAATAAGTTTACCGTTTACGTGTTTGAGAGTCTTATAATTCATACATGTACATGAAAGAAAAAGTACTTTGAAATAATTTTTATGTACAAATGTACATACTTAATAAGTTATTATTCAGATTAGAACACAGATACATGTATATTTACATAACAATAATCAGCCTTTTCATGTCTATAAGAGTTAATGACAAGACCCTACAGGGTGTTTATTTAGCATTATGATTGCATATATAGCAATTTTAAATTTACAATTCACATAAACACTGTACAAATAAAATGCATTTTTTTCAAAGTTTGGATTATTGAAACAATGTTTGGTAATTAAAAAGAAGTCCTAAAATGTGCAAATCTTATATTTATACATAGAATTTAAGTGGAGAAGGGAATAATTAAATATTGATTTTTTTAATCTTCTAGAAATGACTCTCAATGGTTATCTGTATAAAATGTATATACTTAGTTATAAATTACTATATATATATGAAACTACAACAAGTCTTTACTATTTTGTGTTGAAATAAGCTTAAAAAATCATATTGCCCAGTATTGCCCAGTATTACCCATTTCTGGGAGTATTGCCCAGCCCGGGAAAACCTGGGCGGGTAATACTTTGCCAACCCTGATATCATGGGTGTTTCAAAGCACCAACTGTTTTTTTTTTTAATTTGGTGTTTCTATAGAAAATTTTAGAAAATTGAGGTTTAACATGCATGGTTGCTTTTGCTTTTATGTACACAGGAAAACAGAGGTTAAAAATAGGTGATGGTCATTTTCTTATATGCAATGAATTGTTATGCAAAATTTTGTCTATATTACTTAGACAGGAAAAAAACTTTACTTATGCCAATATTTCTTTATATGAAACAAAGATATTACTGTAAATTCAAAAATTATTGCTATTTTATTATTATTGCAAAAAAAGTGACAAAGTAGCAATAATTTAACTTGCATTTTGATTTTCTTTACATGAATTAAAGTAGCACAATACAAAGATTTTTTCACTCCCAATCAGACGACTTTTAACTGATGTAATTCATTTCATCTTTCTTTATATTTTATAAATGAGGAACCAAAAGAAAGAAGAAAGATAAATCTTTCAAATTGTGATAAGTTTTGGAGGTCAAACTGTGTTGTGCAAGAATCTATAAAATATTTTGGGATGCTATGAATAACAAAGAAGCTAAATTCATTCAAGTATGGACATCACAATATAGCAACTAATTACAAAACAATTAATTATGTAATAATTATGTCATAATAAAATTATCACTATTTAAAGCTCCTTCTTCTTTCTTTTGGTATCTCATTTCTAAAATTTAAAGAAGGATGAGTGGAATAACATCAGTTTAAAGATGTCTGATTGGGGATGAATTTTTTTTGTATTGTGCTACCTTAAACAGGAATTTTCTCAATATCACAAATTTAAAATTAAAATCACATTTTAGTCTAAAATGACAAATTCACAATAATAAATGCTTGCAATAATTTCTGAATTTACAGTAATTAAATTCTGCACAATTTTTTGAAAAGTGCAAATTTAACATTTAACAAATAGGAGAAAATCAATGATGATTTTACATCTATAATCACTACTTTTGGTTTTTATTATATATACCATGTCCACTTTTGATTTCTTTATATAAATTCATAAAAACTGAATAATGTCAAAATTTTAAAATGATTTTTTTACATATGATAAACAAAAATGCTCCTGTGCTGATCTCACAATTACTTCACTCTCTGAGACTTCACTACAGAACAATATATAAATAGCTGAACTATGAACTGGTTGATAAGGTAAAAAGTTATAAATACATTTTGAACCAGGAAGTAAATCTTATCATTGGACTGGTTCATTTATTTTCAATGGGTAATTTACTTCAATTTAAATTTATTTTTATTCTTAATTACTTTAAGTCTGTTAAAGAAACAACTACAGTTAGTAGGATATGGATTAAAATGAAAGAATTCTTAATTAAAAGATTATTGGAAAAGAGAAATGAAACTGGAAAAAAGATTTTTTCCAACTTGTTTCACCTTGTATTACATCAAATGGTATAGATTCTGAAAGGTATTCATTTGATAGCAAACAATTCATACCTGGTATTAAAATGGCTCAGAACTTAATGGTTTGTCAATTCTGTGAAACTTCAAATGAACCAAAATATAAATGTGTCAATTGTGATTTAATTTTGTGTGAGGGATGTAAAATAAAAATTCATACTAAAATAAAGAAAACTGAAGTTCACCAGGTACTTGATCTGAAAGAATTCAGTAATTTAGGTGCAAGTGAAACTATTCGCCATTTAGACCTGAAAGATATTCAATGTTCAATTCACAATGCGGAACAATGCATTATTTATTGTGAGGATTGTAAGGTGTTGCTTTGTGCAGTTTGTCTACTAGAAACTCATAGAACTCATAATCTGACAAAAATCGCTGAAGTGTATCATAGGAAAGTAAAAGAACTGCAAGAGTTGGATGATAAAATTCACCAGGAATTGCCTTTTTACGCTGACCTTGAAAAAGAACTGAAAAAGATTAAAACTGTCGAAAATGATCAATACAAAGAAATAAAACAACGGATCTTGAAAAAGGAAAGTGAACTTAAAGAAATCATCACTAAACAAAGAGAGAATCTCATCACAGAGTTAGACAAGCTGTGGAAGCCCAGGGAGGAAGAAATGTCAACACAGTTGAAGGAAACTGCAGAAAAAAGTGACGCCCTTACAAGAAACAAAGCTAAAATTGAAGAGACCTTCCAATCCCACAATGCAACAGCTATTTTTACAGCTTCTGGTAAACTTAACAATGATTTGCCTACAAGACCAGTTAATGCAATATCAGAACAAAAATTAGTATTTTCAGAAAAAAAAAATATCGATGATAACAAAGAAGCGTTTGGTTCTATATTAACCATTCCGGTGTTCAAGGTCACTGAAACATTTACGTCTGAGGAGAGCATCTGGAGGATTGAAACTTTTGCAGATAATTCAAATATTTTGCATTTTACAGGAGAATCAACAATCAAATCATTTAAACTTAAGAATTCAAAATGTGAAACTACAAGTATAGCAGTGGTTGACAAAGTTAACATTGAATTTGTTGACATGACAAAAGCAAAAGACAATAAATTATTTTTCACTATTACTTCATCATCAGAAATTAAATGCCTACCAACTTTCACACCAGACAGTAAGATAGAAACTTTTACATCTATATCACCATTTTATGCAAGAGGAATTCATGCAACTAACAAAAATATTTTCATTGGATTTAGGGATAATGGTGAACTGTTTCCACTGCAAGAGAGAAGTAGAAGAGGCATACTTGTATATGACTATAACTGTAGACATATGAGAACATACGAGTATGACACTAACAATCAGAGATTATTTTCCTTACCAAATGTTATCACAACAAATATAAATGAGGACATATGTGTTATTGACATCACAAATAATAAACCATGGGAAGGTAGGGTGGTTGTCCTTGGAAAATATGGGAACCTAAAATGGACATACAATGGCCATTCTACATGTTCTAGCATAAATTCTACAAATAATTTTAATCCTCAGGACCTTGTTACAACTTCCAAAGGTTTTATTTTAGTCTCAGACCCTGACAGCAATGCTGTTCACATGTTATCTATGGAAGGTTGTCTAGTCACTAGTCTGAATGAAAGTCATGGTATTGAAAAACCCATGTGTCTTAATATAAATCAAAAGGGCCAGTTACAAATAGGGTGTTCTAGAATTGGAACAAAAGATGGGTGTTATAAATTACACACAGTAGATATTTCTTTTTAAAAACAATTCAAAAGGCATTCATCCAACATGTGAAAGTTCCTTTTAAGGTGGCTTGTGGGTATAAACCCATTTTTTTTTTTAAATATAAGATTTTGCTATTTTTTTCAATAAATGAACTTTATCATATACTTATTAGAAAAAATAAATAAAAAAATGGGGTCACTGTTCATTTAAGCTCACTATCTGCCTTCGAATAAAGCATGCATTTTTGTTAAGGTACTTTTTTCTGTTGAACTAATAGGAGAAATATGGGGTTATCTCTAAATAAAAAAAGAAATTAATTACAGAAATCACTTAAATTTAACAATTGTTTAGTTGAAGTACAGCTTATTTAAAAAAAATAATAAAAAAATATAGGTCACTGATAAGTCAAAAAAAATATTTCAATATTGATGCCAAAAAAATGGCATTTTTGCACCAAAGGGAGATAATTTGGAGCTTTTTCAATGATATAAACATTTTATAAGTTATCTGGGGGCAAAACAAATTTATTTTTGGGGGTTTTTAAGCATTCTACAGTATGGTCCAAAATTCATACAGCTGATCTACATTATTCCTCTGTCCAAATTTATTTTAGATTTTTTAAAAAGATTGAACAACAACTTTACTTCGAAGATGGGAATATATGGTAAATTGAAGAAGAAAAAACCACTGATTTTGCAGCTTATTTTTTTTAAATAGGAAATCCTAATATATTTATAGGATTGGAAGCCTTAATTGGTGATTTCTTAGTAAACCACATTTATATGAAAGCTCAGAGGAATACTGTAACCAGATTATATTTGTCGATATTTTTTTCATGTCTAACCAAGCTAAGATACTTTGTTGTATTAAATTTTGGATTTTCAAACATTGTTTTTTTAATTTATTTTAGAGAAGATCCTACTTTGACACATCTATATTCCGGTTACTTTCATTCTCACCTAAGCTGTGCATAAATTACGTATGAAATTTGGGTTTACATGTTTCAATTTAGTTTGCAGATTTGGGCTTTTACCTTTATTAAAACTTTTTCTACAAATATGGTTCTATGGTCAAAATATGTAGTTTCCTTGAATGATTGAGAGACTATATCAGTTTAGATTTTGAAAGCAGATCTCTTAGAATTGTATATGTTATTATTCTGGATCCTACTCAATCATGTCAATCAGTTTACCATTTTATTCCTAGCACCTCAGTGGTGGATTCAGTGTGAGCGTTCCCTTGTTTGGAACCCCCCTTTTTTGGAACCCCCCTTTTTTGGATGATCAATGCATTTGAATGGGGACATCTAGTGGGACCCCCTTTTGAAAATGGCTGGATCCATCCCTGCACCTATAAGGAAGACGTGATAAGAACTTAGTTTAAGTCTTTGATTTGATAAGGGCAAGGAACAAACCAAGGACCTTAGCTGCACCCAAACATTACCTAGCCTAGGTGGTGTGGTTCATGAAAGAGTAAATTAAAAATGAAAGTATAAGAATATTGCAAGAAAAGTTATATATGATGAGAGCTGGTAGAATTGGACTGTTTTCATGTAAATCCTATGCATTGCCTTTTTCTGTGGCAGTCATACCTTTGAAATCTGGTAAATGCAGAACACATCATTTTATTTAGTCTTTTAATCATTAATAATTGTTTTGGCCCATTTTTTGCAATGTAGTATTTGTAGCTTGATTTTATCCCAATAAACTACGGCTTCAAAATGAAATAAGTGTTTGTTCTAATTTTAAGGTATCCCTAGATACAAATATAGGTATTGATGGATAACACTTAACTTATACTAACTGGTAACTAGACATTCTATACAAGATGCTAGACACAACCCGTTAATAGTGAGAGACATAGGTTCCACTGAAACATATTGATCTGGCTCCAATTCTTACCTGTATTCCCAAGAACAGTAACTCTGAAGATTTGCTTTGTTTCTGATGGACTGGCATAACTTCACATGCAACCTAAAATGCATAAAGAAAATTACAATGAGTTTAAAAATACCATTGAATTGTCAACCTTATTGCTTTTTTGGATATCTATGATACTGGTGTCCCAATTTTATGCCATATTTATATATATAACTATGCACTTGCCATCACAACCTCTGCGTGACTGTTGACAGTCTATTGATAATGTTAACTAACTTATTTAGATAACTCAGTTACCAGTCTTAAAAAATAAAGATGTATAACTAAATGAGAAATTTTCCAACCACACTCCCCCTTTTTAGCATGTACCAGATGTGTACTTGCATGAGAAACACTACTTGCGCACCTGAGTTCACCATTGTTTTTTTGTGGAAATTGTTTTGTTCAATATTTGGTTTTCTAAGTTGCATTTTTTTGTTGATATCTTCATCTTTTCATTGATTCAAATTTTTTTGTAATGGCATTGTCCTCAGATTTTCTTTTGACAATGTTTGATTTATGAGTTTGAAAGTCTTTTTGGTATCTTCGATCTCATTTTTATAATAAAACAAGCATGAAGAGAAGTGTGTTGAAAACTGATTTGTCAGACTGAGGGAAGGACAGACAGAGTGCAAACCTAAAGTTCCGGGACTCCCCTTCAACTTCGTCGTTGGGGGACTAATTATTCAATGTTTGGTACATATACTTACCGAGTCGCCTGTGAGAACATCTTTCCCCAGAACCACTTGGTCTCTAGTGTCTGACAGGAATTTGAACTTAATAACTGTAGATACACCATTCCTGATCCTGATCCAGGTTACAGAGAAGGTTGGTTTATGTTGTGATACAGTGATGTTATTCACATCAAATAAACACACAACTGACACCCTATCTGGATATTTTTTCACATGTAACTTTGGTTTAGAAATCTCAACAACAACATCTGAAAATATAACTCAAAATGTGAATTTAAACAATACCAAAAGTCCATTGGTGTATTATTAATGTATGAGCTGCGTTGGTTAGAAATCAACCTTATGCCAATAAATTGCAAATCAACATTAATACATCCATTTACCTCTTTCAGTTTTGAAAAAAAAAATCAACAGAAAGCCTGTGACTGTTTGCAAGCTGAATTGTTATTTGAATGCCTCATAATTTATGTACTATATGTATTTCATAAATGAATGTTTCAAAGTCAATCAGAGTCTGATACATCTACATATTTATGTACACTTGCATTAGATCAATTTCTATCAGACGCAGAGGGCTTATATGAGCTGGAACCAAACCATAGGTCAATTGTGTAGCCACCTTTTCAAAGGGTCTGGATAACTGGATAATCTGGATGGGGTTCTTCATTATTTTTTTGCCATTAGTTTTGTATGAACCTAATTCAAACCTTCTTTTCTATTTTGTGAATTGAAGAAAAACTTTTGTTTAGATTTATTAAATGGCTATTTTTAAGTTTAAATCATTCAGTCATCTTTGTTGTACATGTAGCTACACTTGTTACTAAGAATTTCTTTTGTTGAAATTACAGCAATTCAATTAATTTTGCTTTCACATTTTTAATTGAAATAAGAATTTTCTGACTAAACAATTACAAAATACTTAAATTTCAACTTCATCAAACAGGAATTTAAGCAAAATGCTTGTATAATATCCTTTTTTTTCTTTCTTTAGCTTTACTGATGAAATTATATTTGTTTTTTTTTATTTTCTGCTCATACTTCTATAACCTTAGATCTTTGTCATTGCTTTCTTTATTGTTGCCTAAATATAAATAGAGACAAGATGCTGTCACAATGACAGCAAACCGGATTTATTAACATTTATTTGTGTCCTGCCAATATTACAAGAACCATAACTGATGAACTGTGAAAGTGAAAATCGTCAATATCAAATTTAACATCTGCTTTGTCATCAGTATCAACATATTAAAATTTGAAAAGCTTAGGTTGAATGGTTCATGAGTAAATGCAACAACATGAATGGTAACGCCATTTTTCGATCTTTCAAAAACCATAACTGATGAACGGTAAAAGTCAAAATCGACATTATTGAACTTGACCTCCATTTTGTCATCAGCAACAACATATTAAAATTTGAAAAGCTTTTGTTGAACAGTTCATGAGTAAATGCACAGACACGACTGGAAAAGCCATTTTTCAATCTTTCAAGAACCATAACTCCTGAACGGTAAAAGTCAAAATCGTCATTATTGAACTTGACCTCCATTTTGTCATCAGTAACAACATATTAAAATTTGGGAAGCTTTGGTTGAACAGTTCATGCGTAAACAGTCTGCACCAAAAACTTTTTCAACTACTAGACCAATATTCTGACATTTTTCTTATTGGTCCAAACAAAATTTTGCAAAAACTCACTAGTCCGAATGAAATTTTACTAGTCTGGGGCATCGAACTAGTGGCTAACCGTGCAGACTGGTAAATGAACAGAGACACGACTGGAAATGCCATTTTTCAATCTTTCAAGAACCATAACACCTGAACGGTAAAAGTCAAAATCGTCATTATTGAACTTGACCTTCATTTTGTTGTCAGTAACAACATTTTAAAATTTTTAAAGCTTTGGTTGAACAGTTCATGAGTAAATGCACAGACAACATTTGGTTGCCGACCGCCCGACTGCCCGCCGTACATCCCCAAATCAATAACCGACATTTTGGTCACAAAAATCCGGTTAAAAAGTAATGTTTTTTTTTATTTACTTACATTGTATATGCAAGAATTCAGATGAATCAAGTTAGCTCAAGAGGGCAAGCTACTACTTGAGCTGTTGAAGTCAGAATAAAAAAAATATTAAGTGCAATCACATTCTTTAAACATTTTGTTAATAGCAATTTATATGTTTTTTGGGATTGAAAAATTTCATAAAAATAAAATAGTAAGTTAATCTTTCATTTTGTGTTGAAAATGTTGTGATAGTTGTTTGTTTGCGTGAATAATAAAATTGTTAGCATTTCATTGATAAATTGATGCAGATGGACATGAAAGTGAGATGATACAGTGTGGATATGTTGCGTCAATTACTCATTGCCTAATATTTCTCTGTATCTATGATATCTGGACTTATGGTAATAAAAATTTCAAGCATGATTATTGTTCTCAGATTCAGAAATTAAACAATCAAAATACCAATAAATACCCTATTTGGTACTTATGTCATGGTGTGTTATTTGGCTTATATTTGTGTTTGAGTTATTTGGGGTAAAAAATATGTTTTATTTAATTTTAAGAAAGAAAATTTAAGTTTGTATTTTGTAAAAATTGTAATTAATTTGTTTATTTAGTTTTACCTATATAGATGCTGTGGCATTAGTAATAGTACTCGAAATGTCACAGTTTGCTCAGTGCTTTCTTTTTTAAAAATTAATTGTATAATTAACACAGGTCACTTTGCAAGTTTAGATTTTTATCAAAACATTACAGGATTAGGCTTTGTTAATTAAAGTCTATTTTTACTAATGATTATGAGAGTAATATTTACATTTCCAGTCATATTGATTTATATTTGTTTTTAGTATACTCAATAGCGTTATGAAATTTAGGAAAAGCAGTCACCTTTTCGGAAACCTATACATTTCTATACTCGCACTGCTTAAGTCTATTATACTGGATCGGTAGGACTGTCGATCAGTCTACCAGTTGACTTTGTAGTGTTTAGACAAAAATGTATTTTTTTACTCGCCTTTTATTTTAAGTGAATATTTAAACAGTCAGTATTTCAGGAGCGTAACCTCACACTACTCAAGCCATTATACTGGACCTATAAGACTGTCTACCAGTCTACCAGTTGACTGTGTAGTGTTGAGACAAAATTTATCTCTGACTCATGAATTTAACTTTAGAAAATACTTTTGAGATACTTTTATTTTGAGACTTTTATATTTTTGAATTTTGAGACTTTTATATTTTTGAATTTGAGATTAAGTACATTTTAATATTTAGTAATTTTGGCATTTATTTTATATTTTACATTTTAAGGAGAAATAGTTTTACTTTGGATTTGATATTTAGATTTGATACTTTGTACTTTAATTAGATTATTATTATTATTTGGAATTGTTTACTAATTGATTTTTTATCATCATTCATCTAAATTGTTATAGTAATTAAATTATAAAAACCTTCCTTGTGTTTTAGCTATGCCTATTAGAACATCAAGTCTAGCAATATACTGACCCCCTGTCCCTTGGTTCTAGCACATATGAGTTAGCTCCCCCTTATCTTACAGTGCTCTGTCCAGAGTGGACCTTGGTGACTTTTATACTCAGAAATCAACCAATCAAAATACATGTACTGGATTTTGTACTAATATTACTTACCAACACATTTTTGCAAATGAAGCAGATAAACCTGTCCAACTTCACACACCACATTTATCGCTGAAAAAAAAATGTTCAAATACATTGAGGGAATGTACAAAAAAATGTAGTAAAATGATGTAAAATTCAATAAGTCTCAGTTCACCAGGCCACTTTTAAGACAATTTAAGTGGTTTCAATCCTTTTTAAAGGTCACAGGTAATTTTAAATCAGATGTCAAGATTTATACAGAAGCACTTCAGATGCATACAATGCATAAAAAGATTAATAGGTTTTTTTTTTGGTTTTCTTTTTTTCGCTTGCTTAATGTCTAGTGGGCAATTTTGCTATGATATGACGCTCTGCAGATGTTTTACAAACTGACACAATTATCTCTGCTTTGTCGCCCTGTACCCTGTACCCCTGTTTTGATATTTTTACCAATTATGTCTGTTTTTTACATATCATTGTCAATATTCCAGTAAAAACAGTTATTTAGACAAATTTCGGTTAGGGCTGAGACTATAGTCATGATAGTAGACTCAGGTTTGAAGTATTTAGGATGGCTTAAACAGGTCTCACTGAAAAGAACCATGCATGCATGTGACTGTTAAACAAGTGGAAGGTTTATCTAGCTTTAAAACCAGTTAATCCACAGTTTTCTACATAAAAAAAATACCTGTACCGAGTCCGGAATATGACAGTTGTTATCCATTTGTTTGATATGTTTTGTGCTTTTAATTTAGACAATTGATTTGTAAGGGACTTATAATTTCCATTTTAAATTTTTCTCCAAGTTCAAAATCCAACTAAGTTTTCCGAAATGTAGACTACATGTTATAAGTTCCAAATGGAAATAATATTCCAGAATATTGTTTCCACTGAAATAAATATTACAGTAAATGTTCTTAACGGAATAAATGGTATAGAATATTTGTTCCAACAGGAACATAAATTATGACATAGTTTATAACAAAGTTTCCAGTGGAACTTCTGTTAGATGGAACAAATATACGTGACACGTGTGTATATATCCATGATATCTGTATTGACAAACTTTGGCAACAAGGGTGAGATGTCAATAAAATGAATTGTGATCGCAGTTTTCGTTCTTCAGCACATTATAGATCTATTATAAAATAACTGATAACCGGAAGTCTCTATTAGAATTTCTGAAACAATTTCCGACGAGCCAATGTACAATTTCCGAAAAATATTAAACGTCTATTTTGAACATTGATAACACAATGTTGACTGCTGTACCCCTATTTTTGACATTTTTACCTATTGTGTCTGTTTGTTTTGTTCACGCATCGGTGACAATATAATAGAAGTTGATGCGACTGTCATACAAGTGAGAGGTTAAGCTAGCTATAAAACCAGGTTCAATCCACCATTTTCTACATTTGAAAATGCCTGTACCAAGTCAGGAATATGACAGTTCTTGTCCATTCGTTTTTGTTGTTATTTGATTTTGCCATGTGATTATGGACCGTTTCCGAATTGATTTTCCTCTGATTTCAGTATTTTTGTGATTTTACTTTTTCTATGAGGAAACGATGTTTCGGAATTCTTACATGTATGTGTTTCTCGTTTGACCTAGTATTCGAATAAGTACCTTTAGTACAGTAAGCAAGATCACATCCTTTTGTACTTCGCAGACGATATGCAAAGAAATCTCCACAGTTTTTAACGGTAACTGGAAATTTTAGTCCACAACATTCTAATTCCCTTCCTGGTACCTCAAACGATGCGCATGCTTGCGTTCTTATTTTCTTTCCGGGAGAAGGTAATCCATCTGATGGCAGAGGAAGCCAAATAGGGGCACGTGTTCCACAACCGTGCTGAAAATAAATTATTAGAGGTTTAAAGTTTGTATGTGAAAAAAAGTTTTTTCAAACTTCAAGTCTTTTAAAATGAATAAAACTTATTAAAAAGCTGGCACGTTCAAGCAAAATCAAAGATTGTCAGTCTATTTGATATTCAGTTATCTGCTCTCTAATATAATTATTGCAGTGAAAGGTTGATTTTATTTTTGCAGATTCCAAGCTTGGAATAATATAATGTAAGTATGATACGACAATGAAATCGATACAATTGTCGAGTGTCCAGTCATGCCAATATTTGATGCTCCAGTTCCAAGCATGCAGGCATCATTATTTGTCCAGGAAAGACAAAATATTTCCACTTATTCAGGAAAAAAATACATAGTTATTTGTTCTGACAGCAACAACAATGCATATTTTTGTTGTCAAGTAAAGACAAATATTTTTGGTGTTCTTTTTCTAAAATCATTAAACTGCAAAAATGTCAGGTTTATTTATTCACGAAAGAGTATTTATTGAAGATTTTTTTTAAGAATGACAATATTTCAGATTTGAATCAAAGTTTTTTTGTCTGGTTTTATGGACCTCTTCTTTTTTTAAATTTACATCGGAGTTCGGTATTCTAGTTAATACTTTTTTTTTACAAAATTTGGATGATGGTCGGGTAACCCAAGAAATATTTCGATGTATGGTGTGGACCGCGACATGAAGATTATAGATGAAACGGAAAAACTTGCTCTTGCTCCAACAAAAAAGGTTTCCTTTACTTACCGGAATACATGTGGTTGGCATTTCTGCATCAGTTCCGTTAATTTTAAATCGATACCATCCATGCTTGATTCGATTATCGCACAGCCGACGTTCGGAAGGTTTTGCATTGTAGTAAGGTGATCGTCGATAATCATCGATAACTGTATACCTTTTTTCTGAGCATGGGTCTATCTTGATTGAGAAATAAAAGAAAAATGATTAGTGTCTCTTTCAAATCAAAACTGAATAAGATACCACGTACCTGTGAACATTGCAAAATCATTGACAGATTGAAGATGAATATATATATTGAATCATAAGTTTATCGCTTTCTTGATTAAAATAAGATTTACTGAATCAGATGTGTTGTATTAAAATGTTATCTTAAACCATTTCGAATCGGGAAAGACAATGTTATAAACTAATAGAGAAAAATGAAATGACATAATGAAATATACATAGTTGAAGGTAAACTACCTTCCTTTAAAAGTAGAATAGTCCGACAGATAACCAATCTATCTGTCTGTAAGACTAGGATACTTCGAAAGGAGGGTAGTACACCTAACCTAACAATGACTTCACGGTTCAGCTAGCAAGCAAGCTAACCAAAGATATAACCTTTAGCTACATACTCATTACAATCGGCTGTAAAGATAAACTTGATCTAGCTTACCTTGAAAACAAGTATCGAAACCATATGATAATAAACTTTCAACGGCATTTACAAACGAGGTGTAATGCAGTTGTGAGAACATTCTGCTGTATAAGGTGAGTATTTAGTGAGGGTCTGGATGGGCGTATCCTTCAACTATATATATTTCATTATGTCATTTCATTTTTATATATTAGTTTATACATTGTGCCCATTATTCACTATCATTTGAATAATCATAGCATCATCCAAAGTTCCCATATTGTTTATATCTCCGGCCTGTTTTTCTCTATTTTGTTTACCCTGTAACTCTGAGCCCTGTAAACCCCACACCAGATAGAGACATATACAACATACAACATATTATATGTCTCTGCCCATACTGACCCTCATATTTGCTTAAGACAAAAGTTTAAAAATGTAAAAATATTTAGATACATTTTATATAAAGATGCCAAATATTATTTTTGTCCCTCAGTATCTTATTGGTACTAAAAGTTAGAATGTCTATTTTTTCCCCCAATAATTGTTTCCTAAATTATTCCCCATGTTGAACCCTTTTCAACCTGGATAAAACCCAATGCACAAAATATAAATCCCTCGGTGAAACTACTGTGTTATAGCAATTAATCTTCATCAAATGTAAATTTCAAAGGTGACGCTAATTACCAAAATTAACATTACAATTTACATTGTAAATTTCAACAAACATTTTGAATGACAGCTATACGGTTTGGCCAAATAGTAAGTAAATGTCTAATGCATTTGTTGTATTTAAATAAATGCAGTATATTTCGTCTTGTAATCTAAAAATGACATTTTAGAAAGGTACTTTTGTACTTTTAAATCAATGTTGTTTAATAACATTTATAATTAATTTATTGAAATTTATATTCGCTACGTATTGTTCTTCAGATATGTATTTTACTCCCGTAGATGGTCAATATATCTATTCAAACATCCTGAGTTTCGATTCCATACGAATGCTTATCTTTTTTATATACATTACCAACTTTTAATTTTGGTGCCTTGAATTTTCGACTCGACCAAAACAGTAAAGAATAAAATGTCGGCAAATAAATATACTACATATTTTGCATTGGCTAGAGGTATATATATGGGAGGGTTGAGATCTAGAAAAAAAAACTTTTAACCCCACCGCATTTTTGCGTCTGTCCCAAGTAAGTAGCCACTGGCCTTTATTAGTCTTGTATGATTTTTTATTTTTGTTTCTTGTGTATATTTCAGAGTTTAGTATGACGTTCATTATCACTGAACTAGTATACATTTGTGTTAAGGGGCCAGCTGAAGAACGCCTCTGGGTGCGGGAGTTTTCTCGCCGCATTATATATATGGAAGTGTTTAACGACCTTGACTGGCTTTTCAGCCTCGCACGGTCGGCTCTTGTGTGCTCTTTGATCGGGTTGTTGTCTTTTGACACATTCACCATTTCCGTTCTCAATTTTACTTTCGGTATTCTGCTAAAGTATAATTTTGGTTTGTTTTAATCTGTAATCTTAACGGACGATGCCGCAGCATTGTTAGGTTTATGTTTAGGGTTAGTTAAAGTATAGTACAAGCAAGACTAGATGGACATTAAGGTTTATGACCCCTTCTGGAGCCATTTTAGTACGAACTTTTCAAACTTCATGCAATTGTATCAAAACTACAGATTTAATGAAAAATAGAGAAAGGCCATTTTGTACATATACCAATTGGAAACTTGATGCAAAGCATTATTATTTACTGTTTCATTGAATTTAATAGAAAAAGAGTACTTTGTGGCGAACAAACCAAGATTTTTATAGAAAATCCACAGTCTTTAACGCATGGATTTTTGTTGTAAAATTTGAAACATAGATTACTCACTTGCTTTTCTATGATGTGCTAGTGTTTATTTCTTACAAAAAGTTCTAACCAACATGTAAATTTCAAAATACCTCGTGCTGAGTCACTAAAATCGAGCGCACCCTAAAAGGTACTTGATTTGGTCCATTTTTTTACTTGTTTAAACCAATAGCTACATAAATAAACTTGTTTTGAGGAAATCATTGCTAGCACTGCATGCAATAATCCTATATCTATCAGTCATCAAATTGCCAAATATGAGAGTACACTTGATAATGGCTGTGGATTTTCTATAAAATTTCCATATGTTTAACATTGAATCAACATAAAGGTACTTATCCTTAAATGGACAAGGTCATCGAAGTGTATGACCCATTACCCATACTGGATTGGCAAGGTCATTACAGGGTAACAACCATACTGGATGGAAAAGGTCATTGCAGTGTACTACCATACTGGATGGACAAGGTCATTGCAGTGTACTACCATACTGGATGGACAAGGTCATTGCAGTGTACTACCATACTGGATGGACAAGGTCATTGCAGTGTACTACCATACTGGATGGACAAGGTCATTGCAGTGTACTACCATACTGGATGGACAAGGTCACTATACATTTACACTAATACATGAGTGACAAGGTCATTGCAGCTAGTATACTATTATACTGGATGGATGTACCACCCATACTGGATCGACCAAGTTATAACAGTCTACCACCCACACTTAGATCTTGGGTATACATATCTTTACATAATATCTATATATTTTTTTTTTAAAGATGGTAACTTAATAATTATATGATCAAAGGTTCTGCATGGTAATTTATAGTACAGACACGAAGATTTAAATAATTCGTGACCTGCGCACAATTAATCTTTATAACTAATGGCTACTTCATAAAAAGTTATCTTGTCAACATAATCCATTAAATGACAGAGCGAAGAGTATTTATGAGTATGCATATGTATAATTATGTGTTATGCAATACACAATTCATTATGATTGATAACAATTGGGGTGAAATTCATCGTCAAAATATGCACTTTATTTGATACAGATAGAGTAAACAGTCGAAAAGTTTAAATCGCACCTAGAAAAATAATAAAATATAGCAGACTTAAAATTTAAAACAGATACTTTGGAATGAAATTTGATTTATAATAACAGAGTACTTAGTTTAAAAAAAGTTTTATTATGTATTTTCTCTATACAATTGCAGACAAATAAAATGAGAAAATTGTCTGAAAAAAGACTATTTACCGGGTTTGACTGTCCCTTTGGTATCTTTTGTCCCTCTTTTAATGGAGATTTTCAAAATTTATGTACTAGATACGACCTATTTCCTACACAGCTACTTTTCCATAGGTACTATTTCTGTGCTTAAAATCTGTAGTACTAGAAATTTACTTTTAATATTTTACTTTAGAATTATTGTAAAATTTAGATACTTGTATTTTCCAGTAATTGATTTGTACTTAAAATGTTGGTACAGAAATAATACCAACAATGATCATAGTATTTTATGTTTGAACATCATAACATTATGAGATTTGAAAAAAACAAACTTTCAAAATGCTGAAAATTTAACCGTGCAACCAAAAATCTGAAGTACTTAAATTTCAAGTACTGTAAAATAAGGTACCTTGATATAAAAATAATTTAAAGTAACAAAATAGTACTGAATATTAAAAGTAGATTTACAGTACTACTTTTAGTACAGAAATAGTACCTATATGCAAAAGTAGCAGTAAACATTTTCCTGTAAAAAGGACTATTGCCCGGTTAACAGTTTCAAAAGCTATTTACGTGGTATGAAATATTTTCATTTTTTGAAAGCAAACCATTTTCCTGTACTTTCTGTATATATAAAACACTTATTTACTGGCTTTTCGGACAGTAACAACTTAGTGTCTCTCTAAATACCAACTAGTTCACTCTGCTTTGCTTCCGAAAATAGTTGGTTTCTTGGGGAACATGCAATACACTTGCTACTGCCCTCGTATAGCTAGTAAATATAAGTGTAGGATATAAGTTACACATTACCGGATTCAGACTTTTCCGATGCTCTAAAATCCATGGAGGGGAAAACGATGGTCTTTAGAAAAAAAAATGTCCAAGAGCAGGCCAGGGGTCAATCGAAAGTTAAGATATAAGTCTCCTATCAGGGGATCTTGCTACAAAAGTCCAACTTATATTGATTGTTATAGGTATAAGGTCGCGAATAATGCTCCATGTTACTTGTCCTGGTTGTTATAGGTATAAGGTCGCGAATAATGCTCCATGTTATTTTTGTCCAGTTTAAGTAACTTATGCATGAAATGGTTGATAACAAACTGCTTATATAATATTCGAGGGAGGTTTCGTGATAGAAAATTGAGGTAAGAAAAGCAACGCCATTAACAAGTAACACGGACATGTCTAGTGGAACTGTGTTTTTTATATATCCGGCTGTACAGGCAGGGGCGGATCTGGTCAGTTTAAAAAGGGGGTTTCCTAACCCAGGACAGAAGGGGGATTCCAACTATATATCCCCATTTAAATGCAATGGGAGCACTATCATTTTGACCAGAACAATGTTGACCATTGTTTACCAGTAGATGCTGAGTATAATTATAGAACACAGATCAAATACCACCAAGAAAGTTTTTATCAAGATTAATTGCGATATGTTCATGTTGTGACATAGTAAAATGTAAATCAAATTATATGAGTGTTATATTAATGGATATATTGACTTGTTTTATCTTTGCTGTTATTAAATATGTAAGATATTGTGGCATTATGTCAGATATAAGAAATTAGAGGCCCCACCGAGATGGTAAATGGTATATAATTTTCCTTAAATGATAGATTTAACGTTTTTGGTGTCAGAAAAGTCAAACAATAATCTGTGTCTTTGTCTTAACTTGTTTACTCATAAAATCGTTATTTACCTTTAGTTAAAAATATCAGTGATAGTTGAGGATCAATAAGGGGGTCCTTCATTTTTGTATTCTTTTTTTTTCTCTAATCCTTTTCTCACCCATTTTCTGCTGTATTGTTCCGTTGTTCTCTAAAATCTATTCGCCACATACAGCATGTATACAGATTATCGTAGATTTATATTTAGAATGTAGTTATACTTTTCGCCAATCTTTACACTATAAGACTGAACGAGCTTCTGCTATTCGCAATCAGCCTAAATTTAAGACTGATGTTGTTTATAGAGCTTGTAAATTTAGAAACGATCCACGTTAGTAGCTGTTTGCCGTTTTTCGATTTTATTATAAATCATGCCATTGATATTATCTTAACTACATGTTGTGACCTTTTAAAGCTAACTTTACATAAGGGGTTTTGCTCATTTATAAAGTGGGCACGGTGTCCTGTATAGTAGTTTATATTCTTGTCCTTTGGTCTCTGGTGGATATAGTTTATCATTGGCAATCCCACCTTATCTTTAGTTGTTTTAAAATTCTATTTAACACGATTGTTTGCGAATCGATTATGTTTCTGTCACATGCGTAGGAGACGGGGGAGGCAGGGGATTAAACGGTGCTTTGTTTGTGTCCCTCTTCCACTTTGTTTTGGTTAAAAATGAACTAATAGAGAACACCGCCTGAATACACTATTAGACTATAAAGATGATAAAAGTTTATTATTGTTTTTTGGGGAGGGAGCTTTTCACCTTCATAAGTTTGTGCTCCTGAGTGTCTAAAAGGATGACATGCCCTCTATATTTCTACCTTGTGAATTAGCCCGTTAAAAGTCCTTGTCCAGATATGCATGTCAAATTTGCCACTGGACGTTAGACACTAATTTACCATCAGCATTAAGATAATATTTATACATCTGTATTTTAAAAGGTTAAATCAACGAGAATTGATGACAAAAGCATGTCTGGATTGGGGTTACAGAAAAGAGGAGTGTAGATGGGGTTTGTGAAATAGAGAATATAAAATGGATCAAATCTACAGAAAGGTGGATCAAGAATAGAGAAAAAAAAATAGGGCAAAAAATTAGAAGAGCGAATGACTGCATGCGTTCTAAAATATAAAAAGAATAGAATAGTGGGTAGAAATATAAAGAACATTGAAGAATTACCTAAAATTAAAGTATACAGAAAAGAAATGCCCTCAATCAGACCCTCAGTGTATGTTACCGAATTTGGCATTCAAAATTTTTTCAAAATGACTCCCAAAACAAACGTAAAACGATTACGAAGAGGTCGAGTTTAACACCGAACAAACAAAAACAATGGCAGAAATAACATGGCCAACATCTGCTTATATAAATAGGATACATGGTAAAATTCTCTAAATATTTTATCAATTTTTGAAATCTGGTTAAATATTCAAAATGTATGACGAGTTTTCAAGTGAGATATGAGCGATGTATGAACAATGAACTACAATGTAAAATGCAGCAAATAATTTGAAAAACAGAAAAACAAAGCAGATATGTACGTGGAATACACGTGTTGAAACAATAACAGACCCACAGATAAACATTGAAAAGTAATTAGTCGATATTGACACTCATTATCATACCAGAGTGGAAAACGGTAAAACCAGGAGAGGTGTAATGGAACGGTCACATGGAAAAGTTATTGGAATGAATTAATATTTACAATGTTAATATAGTTTAGAAAAAAAAATAATGGAGAACTTGACTATACCAACTTTTTTAATATTGCAAAAACAAACAGTTTAATGCAGTCAAGACGAATATCGGGTATAATATATTCTTGAATAATAGCTCGATCTCAATGTAAGATAGCAAATCTGCTGTTTAGTGTCCATACTTTATCATCATGTGTAAGTTGCATGTAAATTTTGAAACAAAAGATTCTGTTTTTACCGCATCATAAATACTCGTTCGAAATTTATTGGGGAACAACGTTAAAAAATAAAACAAAAGCTATTGACCTGAAATATAATAACGTTTCTAATATGACGTCCTTATTACGCTTTGAAAACAAAGCCGTGTTCTAATGAGCAGAAAATATGTTTGACACATGCGCACTAACTTACTGTTTAAATTAACGCTATTTCCATCGTTTTCCTTTAAAATATATACATTTAGGCAGCTAACATAAACTTATAATATATAACAACATATATTTATCCTGATCGTAGTTTTTAAACTTATCAAATATGAAATGCAATGCACAGACTCCTGGAGGAGGAAACGAGAACAGCCAAACATTTTTACGGTAATTTCGTACGCTTCGACCTATAAAAATACGGTATTTGTCCTATTAGAATCGAAATATTTCCTTCATGTCATGCTCTATGCTCATTTTAACATGGGTAGGCATTATATTTGACCACATTTTACACCTCGCTAACGCTCAGTGTAAAATATCGACCAATATAATGCCTACCCATGTTAAAATGAGCATAGGGCATGACATGAAGGAATTATTTCTTAAACTTTCAATAGTATCTTTTAACGCGCTGTGAGTGACGTACATAACAGTTTTGCACCTGCATAAAGTCGAAGAAGAGGTTAAACTTATTAAGAGACTTCTTCGTAGTAATCGGCAAGTAATTTAACCCTTTAAAACCTCAATGCGTGAAATTTCTTCTAGTGATATAAGATTATACATGTCTGTCCATGATAATACGGTTGTATTGAGATGTTCAAGATTGCATAAAGCGATTGCTTTCAAATATTTGGTAAATCGAGATGACCTTTCCTGACCTGAGCCTCGTGGTAACGTGTAACCTGGTTGTTAATTGACTGAGTATTGGTTTTAATGTATGTATATAATATTTCATATTCTCCTTTGATTCTGGAGGAGCGTTACACGTTGCATTAAAAAATACAACTGGTATATGTTTTATCTTTTTATCAAAGCCACGAGGTCACGGAACTAAAATGACGGATTATTGAATTGCATGGCTAAATTGTGTATATGTTATTTAATTCCCTCTCGTTTTTAAACATAAATAAAACTTGATGAATTAAGAAAGAGAAACTCGTTATAATAAGGTAAATTTATTTGCCTACTTTTTCAAGCATGTTTTTCTATATGTCCTGCCAAGTTCTTTAATAAAAATAAATCAATTTCCGTGTGCTTGTCTATTTTTTGTAATTTATATTTTGTATTTTACAATGAGATCGGTGAGCGAGTCAGGAAAAAACTTGCAGGTTTCTTTCCCCATTGTATACATTTGTTAATTAAACTATGGCTTATCAACATTAAGCAAATAATTTAATTCAAACCATTGCTTGGGTTTGCATGCACTCGAATTGAATAGTCCGAAATTGCTCAGACGTCAGAAGGGCTGTTTAGAAATATAGTTGGGTCGTGGTCCGCGTACCAATCAGGAACTGCGAAATTCCGTCAAACGGTCATGAAAACAATATAGCAGAGCTTTTGCTCATGTTAAAGGTCTCATGATTTTTAAGATGAAGATAAATATTTAAAGCAATAATCTTTTGATTAGGGTTTAACCAGTTCGTAAGGAATTGGACATGAAAAAAAATTACTATGCATTTATCACATGTAGCTCCATAAGGGGGTACATGGTCACCTACGTTTGCCTTTGTTTAATAGAATAGAAAATAATTGGCATAAATAAAGGATTCATAAATAAAGGACACTCATCTAAACCCTCATTTATCAATGAATTTGAATAAATCTTTATTAAATGACCCGATACCAATTTCTTTGCTAAATACCATATATGCATTGATCAGAATAGGTTTTTTTCTCTGATGATATCTATAATCTTAATCAAACATTTTAACATGTTCAAATTTAAATCTAGTTCAAAGAAGATTTAATAGTTAATTAACCTGTTAACGACGCAGTTAATGACCCGTTTAAACACTTTCAATCTGTGAACGCTAGAATATTTACAGTTTATTAAACACGTGTCAATTTTTATGGATACATTATCGGGGACATTATTCCGAACACAAATCGACACATATAGATGCATTAGATATGGTATCAAAGTTTAAGTTTTTTTAAATGTAAATACACGAATAAAGTACAAATGCAAACAAAATTCTAAACAAAAGTGACATATTAAAATATAACTAAATCTTATAGAACATAAAATCTGTTTTTGAATGACTGATTCGTGATAAAGAGTTATATATGTCAAGATAAATTTTGAATAATAAAAAATGAAAAAAGAGAAGTTTAAATGGATTGTCAATGAAGACGTTAAGAGTTGGACTCATTTATGAATGAAAAGGAAAATCGGTGTGAAAATATACGACGGTAGTAGATTGGTAACAGCACTTCAGCAAACGGGAATGATTAATTGATAATTTTATTTGCAAAATGTCCAAAATACACCCATATGGGTCAAGCAAACACAAATACAACATTTAATACAGACAGTGAAGAATTACAAATATAAACATAAAAAAAACAACATAGTTATAAATGGTAATTAATGTAACCTTTAATGGACATTTACGCAATTCTAAAGATTGCTTTATAAAGTCACCAATTTCTGTCAAAAGCTCAGATTTAGGATTTAAAAGTTGTTTAAGCTTTAAAAGTGGTTGATAATTTGTAAAATCAGGATTTATATTATTAATCTTTAAAAATAAGCAATCTCTTAAAGTTGAGTTTACTTTGCAATATAGAAAAAAATGGTATTCATCATCAATGATTGTTGAGTCTGTTAGTCTGTTATCCGCAACCAATGAGCTGACTTGAGTGATATTTGTTTAATCATAATGAAAATAAGGAGATGAGATAGGATTGCCAATGAGAAAGATGAAGTGGAAGTAAGCAATTATAGGTAACCGTACTACCTTCAACATTGTAAAAAAAACATACCGTATATAGTCAGCTATAAAAGACCGATGTTTACATCATTTTTATGTATTAACTGTGTTTCCTATTGATTTATTAATTTGTTGCGGTTTTTTTTTTTTAGGGTTGGGCGTTGATGGAAGAGTGCCAAACTAGTACGGCTATGTCAAAATTTTAGTTACCTGTTAACTCATAAAGGAGAACGCAAAAAAAAAAAAAAAATTTGTAAGGCTCTTTAACATTCAGAGAGCGAGGCACTTTCCTAAAGAAGCAAGGCATTAGAATAAACGTCTCCATTCATACACGACCCTACTACGAATTTAATTTAATTACCGAGAATTCGCAAAAAGGAGGAAGTCGTACCCATCAAATGGAGAAACTGTGGCCAATTGGCCATTTCAGAATCTAATGCATCATGGGTAATATTTTCAAAAGCGTACACCAAAGCGTTTTGATTGGTTTAAAACGCTATAAACAATGAAAATTAAACCAATGACGTAACGTTATTTTTACTTTGGGGTACGAACAATGAAATTACCCATGATGCCTTAGATTCTGAAACGGCCAATTGCAATAATTGAGGTACAAGATAAGTTATCTTTGTAAAGTCCAACATCACCAAAACCTTCACCGAATTATATGGTTTGCACCAGGGGCAGTTTCAAGCTAGCATTTTGAAAATTTGCCTTTTTACCCATCGATTGTACTATTGTGTTTGTAGTCACAAAGTTTAGTATAGTGACTTCTCTCTTCTGTTCGGGTGTCGCATTACCCTGTAAACTGTCACAGTATCTTGTAAGAAAGCATGTGTGTCGGTCTTGTTTAGAGCAATGTAATTGGCCGTTTCAGAATCTAAAGCATCATGGGTAATTGCATTGTTCGTACCCCAAAGTGAAAATAACGTTACGTCATTGGTTGAATTTCCATTGTTTATAACGTTTTAAATCAATCAAAACGCCGTTTGGTGTACGCCTTTGAAAATATTACCCAGGATGCATTAGATTCTGAAACGGCCAAAACATATAGACATCATAACTACATTTTCAATATAAGATTGTGTTCTAAGAAGTATATAATCATTTGATAAAAGCATATCAATTTGCGTTTTATACACCTCTAATAGTTGCCACTGGACATTAAGCACTAAGTAATTAATCTTCTTCATTGACCCCTTATTTAATTCGTATGCTAATATAAAAAAGAAGATGTGGTATGATTGCCAATGAGACAACTGTCCACAAGAAACCAAAATGAAACAGACATTAACAACTATAGGTCACCGTACGGCCTTCAACGATGAGCAAAGCCCATACCGCAGTCAGCTATTAAAGGCCCCTATAAGACAATGTAAAACAATTCAAACGAGAAAACTAACGGCCTTATTTATATAAAAAAAAATGAACGAAAAACAAATATGTAACACATAAACAAACAACAAACAGGCTCCCGATTTGGGACAGGCACATACATAAATAATGTGGCAGGGTTAAACATGTTAGCGGGATCCCAACCCTCCCCCTAACCTGGGACAGTGGTATAACAGTACAACCGTGATAAGAACGAACTATAAAATCAGTTGAAAAAGGCTTAACTCATTAGATGGACAAAAATACAAGTGGACGTGGCCATTAAGGGATATTCAGATCAATCAACCAAAATATTACTCTTGCACAACAATCTAAATAAATATTTTGAAAAATACCATGGCGCATAACGGTCAGCAAATCAAGATAATTAAATTTCTAATTTATTCGATTTTTTATTTTTTTTTATATGTAAGAAGTGAAATTACTTTCTTAACAGATTTAAATAGATGTGAGGTCTACGAATTTTCCTTTTGTTCCTAAACGAGGGCCCTCATGGGGTTTTTGATTATGTGATTACTTGGCCGTTTTTTTAATGATTATTTGATTATTAAGCCAAATATTTCATGATTATTTGATTACCTAGGACTGTATTTTTAGTTTATGATTATTTGATTATTAAAGATAAGCAAATATTTAATGATTATGTGATTATATTGGCAAAAAAATGGTGATTATGTGATTACTAGGACCCCCCCCCCCCCCCATGAGGGGCCTCCTAAACGTACGCGCTGATAAATCTGATAAGCTAAAGTGGACGATTATTCATGTTCTTCTAAATGACAGTTTGACCATTTTTATTCAAGTGTTAACACTGAACATGCATAAACAAACTGCAAATCAAACAATTTAATATTTATATAATTGTTTCGCATTTGTGACATTGAAAGGACCACACCAGAGAGGTAACGACCAGGTACAGAGAATCAAGGCTATCGTAAATTACATGATTAGTAATACCTATGGTAGGTATAAGCTTGTTTTAAGCTACAGAGATGCTTGTCATCATCTAACCCTAGTATTGCCACTTTTTACATCTTTATGATCATACAATTAAACCCATACTATTATATGGCAGTGAAATATGGGGAATGTTTAGAACGGATTCAGCTGCTTGTAAAAAAGATAATGATTATATATTAGAAAAAGTCTTTGGTCAGGATTCTTCTGAAAAAGCTCATACCAAATTTATGAAATATATTCTTGGTGTAAACAGAAAGTCAAGTAATATTGCTGTAATGTCAGAGCTTGGTAGATTTCCTATGTATTTTACTATAATTTTATCAATGTTAAAATTTGTCATAGACTGGAACAGTTGAAAGAAGGATTACTATTTGATGCATTTATATGTTGTAAACAGTTACATAGCTCTAATGTAAATACATGGTATTCTAGTATAGATTATATTCAGAGAGAGATTGAATTACCAAATTTTGACCAATCAATTGGTTCTTTATGTCAGTATGTTAAAAATAAACTATGTAAAAGTTATTTCACATTTTGGAATAAACTTAAGTATCAAACAATTAACTCCCAAAAAGGGAAGCTTGGTACTTATTTTTCTATAAAAAAATGTTTTAAAAAAGAAAAATATTTAGAATTGCAGGACTTCAAAAAAGACAGTCAATTTGTAAATTAAGAATAAGTGCTCACTCTTTAAAAATTGAGACAGACAGATATTCAAAAAAGCATATAGAAAGATCTCAGCGTCTTTGTTCTAATTGCTCACTTGGTAAAGTTGAAGATGAACTTCATTTCTTATTAGAATGCCCTCTTTATGATATTCAAAGGGACGATTTTTTTTAAAGACATTTCTAACAATTGTTGTAATTTTATAAATTTAAA